>JACEFZ010011455.1:952500-1137711 GCA_014155875.1 Cepaea nemoralis
AGTTTTCACTTTCAAATTTCCATTGCTCCCAGTTTCCCACCTTGCCCTCCTCCCCATACTTCCTCTCATTTACCTGGGATCTTCACTGAACCTTTACCGCCCATTACCCCGGTCCCCATGACTCCACAGACCCCCAACGGCTGTCTATATAAGAGTATCCATGTGAAGATTCATGTTAGTATCACAATTTGGGATTCTGAGATAAGTAGCACATTTTTCCCCATTTAATATTTTCTCTTCATTGTTCTCATTTCTTCATCTGTTCATACTTCTCATCCCGTTCTTATATGTTTATGTAGTCACTGCTGTGCCTTCCCCGTGGTTATATGTTGTGTGTGGTGTGTATGTGTGTGTGTTTTGTGTGTGTATTTGTTTGTGGATGAAGGTTAGTCGCCGCAACGTCCTGTGTTTTCCATTATTATGTTCTGTAAAGCTGCATTACTTTGTGCTATGTTATATTGTTTACATTTCCACAGATTTATCCCAGGTCTACTAATTGTATCCTCTCTCCCACTTGTACCAGTGTCTACCTCTGATTTCTGCCTCTCTCCCACTTGTATCACTGTCTACCTCTGATTTCTGCCTCTCTCCCACTTGTACCAGTGTCTACCTCTGGTTTCTGCCTCTCCCCCACTTGTACCACTGTCTACATCTGGTTTCTGCCTCTCTCCCACTTGTACCACTGTCTACCTCTTGTTTCTGCCTCTCTCCCACTTGTACCACTGTCTACCTCTGGTTTCTGCCTCTCTCCCACTTGTACCACTGTCTACCTCTGGTTTCTGCCTCTCTCCCACTTGTACCACTGTCTACCTCTTGTTTCTGCCTCTCTCCCACTTGTACCACTGTCTACCTCTTGTTTCTGCCTCTATCCCACTTGTACCACTGTCTACCTCTTGTTTCTGCCTCTCTCCCACTTGTACCACTGTCTACCTCTGGTTTCTGCCTCTCTCCCACTTGTACCACTGTCTACCACTGGTTTCTGCCTCTCTCCCACTTGTACCACTGTCTACCTCTTGTTTCTGCCTC
This sequence comes from Cepaea nemoralis, assembly GCA_014155875.1. NCBI lineage: Eukaryota > Metazoa > Mollusca > Gastropoda > Stylommatophora > Helicidae > Cepaea > Cepaea nemoralis. Next base: position 953,527 of record JACEFZ010011455.1, read on the forward strand.
TCTCCCACTTGTACCACTGTCTACCACTGGTTTCTGCCTCTCTCCCACTTGTACCACTGTCTACCTCTTGTTTCTGCCTCTCTCCCACTTGTACCACTGTCTACCTCTGGTTTCTACCTCTCTCCCACTTGTACCACTGTCTACCTCTGGTTTCTGCCTCTCTCACACTTGTACCACTGTCTACCTCTGGTTTCTGCCTCTCTCCCACGTGTACCACTGTCTACCTCTGGTTTCTACCTCTCTCCCACTTGTACCACTGTCTACCTCTGGTTTCTGCCTCTCTCCCACTTGTACCACTGTCTACCACTGGTTTCTGCCTCTCTCATACTTGTACCACTGTCTACCTCTGGTTTCTGCCTCTCTTCCACTTGTACCACTGGTTTCTGCCTCTCTCCCACTTGTACTACTGGTTTCTGCCTCTCTCCCACTTGTACCACTGGTTTCTGCCTTTCTCCCACTTGTACCACTGTCTACCTCTGGTTTCTGCCTCTCTCCCACTTGTATCACTGTCTACCTCTAGTTTCTGCCTCTCTCCCACATGTACCACTGTCTACCTCTGGTTTCTGCCTCTATCCCACTTGTACCACTGTCTACCTCTTGTTTCTGCCTCTCTCCCACTTGTACCACTGGTTTCTGCCTCTCTCTCAATTGTACTACTGTCTACCTCTGGTTTCTGCCTCTCTCCCACTTGTATCACTGTCTACCTCTGGTTTCTGCCTCTCTCCCACTTGTACCACTGTCTACCTCTGGTTTCTGCCTCTCTCCCACTTGTACCACTGTCTACCTCTGGTTTCTGCCTCTCTCCCACTTGTACCACTGTCTACCTCTGGTTTCTGCCTCTCTCCCACTTGTACCACTGTCTACCTCTGGTTTCTGCCTCTCTCCCACTTGTACCACTGTCTACCTCTGGTTTCTGCCTCTCTCCCACTTGTACCACTGTCTACCTCTGGTTTCTGCCTCTCTCCCACTTGTACCACTGTCTAACTCTGGTTTCTGCCTCTCTCCCACTTGTACCACTGGTTTCTGCCTCTCTCCCACTTGTATCACTGTCTACCTCTGGTTTCTGCCTCTCTCCCACTTGTACCACTGTCTACTTTTGGTTTCTGCCTCTCTCCCACTTGTACCACTGTCTACCTCTGGTTTCTGCCTCTCTCCCACTTGTACCACTGTCTACCTCTGGTTTATTCCTCTCTCCCACTTGTACCACTGTCTACCTCTGGCTTCTGCCTCTCTCCCACTTGTACCTCTTGTTTCTGCCTCTCTCCCACTTGTATCACTGTCTGCCTCTTGTTTCTGCCTCTCTCCCACTTGTACCACTGTCTACCTCTGGTTTCTGCCTCTCTCCCACTTGTACCACTGTCTACCTCTGGTTTCTGCCTCTCTCCCACTTGTACCACTGGTTTCTGCCTTTCTCCCACTTGTACCACTGTCTACCTCTGGTTTCTGCCTCTCTCCCACTTGTATCACTGTCTACCTCTAGTTTCTGCCTCTCTCCCACATGTACCACTGTCTACCTCTGGTTTCTGCCTCTCTCCCACTTGTACCACTGTCTACCTCTTGTTTCTGCCTCTCTCCCACTTGTACCACTGGTTTCTGCCTCTCTCTCACTTGTACTACTGTCTACCTCTGGTTTCTGCCTCTCTCCCACTTGTATCACTGTCTACCTCTGGTTTCTGCCTCTCTCCCACTTGTACCACTGTCTACCTCTGGTTTCTGCCTCTCTCCCACTTGTACCACTGTCTACCTCTGGTTTCTGCCTCTCTCCCACTTGTACCACTGTCTACCTCTGGTTTCTGCCTCTCTCCCACTTGTACCACTGTCTACCTCTGGTTTCTGCCTCTCTCCCACTTGTACCACTGTCTACCTCTGGTTTTCTGCCTCTCTCCCACTTGTACCACTGTCTACCTCTTGTTTCTGCCTCTCTCCCACTTGTACCACTGTCTACCTCTGGTTTCTGCCTCTCTCCCACTTGTACCACTGTCTACCTCTGGTTTCTGCCTCTCTCCCACTTGTACCACTGTCTAACTCTGGTTTCTGCCTCTCTCCCACTTGTACCACTGGTTTCTGCCTCTCTCCCACTTGTATCACTGTCTACCTCTGGTTTCTGCTCTCTCCCACTTGTACCACTGTCTACTTCTGGTTTCTGCCTCTCTCCCACTTGTACCACTGTCTACCTCTGGTTTCTGCCTCTCTCCCCACTTGTACCACTGTCTACCTCTGGTTTCTGCCTCTCTCCCACTTGTACCACTGTCTACCTCTGGTTTCTGCCTCTCTCCCACTTGTACCACTGTCTACCTCTGGTTTCTGCCTCTCTCCCACTTGTACCACTGTCTACCTCTGGTTTCTGCCTCTCTCCCACTTGTACCACTGTCTACCTCTGGTTTCTGCCTCTCTCCCACTTGTACCACTGTCTACCTCTGGTTTCTGCCTCTCTCCCACTTGTACCACTGTCTACCTCTGGTTTCTGCCTCTCTCCCACTTGTACCACTGTCTACCTCTTGTTTCTGCCTCTCTCCCACTTGTACCACTGTCTACCTCTGGTTTCTGCCTCTCGCCCACTTGTACCACTGTCTACCTCTGGTTTCTGCCTCTCTCCCACTTGTACCACTGGTTTCTGCCTCTCTCCCACTTGTACCACTGGTTTCTGCCTCTCTCCCACTTGTATCACTGTCTACCTCTGGTTTCTGCCTCTCTCCCACTTGTACCACTGTCTACCTCTGGTTTCTGCCTCTCTCCCACTTGTACCACTGTCTACCTCTGGTTTCTGCCTCTCTCCCACTTGTACCACTGTCTACCTCTGGTTTCTGCCTCTCTCCCACTTGTACACTGTCTACCTCTGGTTTCTGCCTCTCTCCCACTTGTACCACTGGTTTCTCGCCTCTCTCCCACTTGTACCACTGTCTACCTCTTGTTCTGCCTCTCTCCCACTTGTACCACTGTCTACCTCTGGTTTCTGCCTCTCTCCCACTTGTACCACTGTCTACCTCTGGTTTCTGCCTCTATCCCACTTGTACCACTGTCTACCTCTGGTTTCTGCCTCTCTCCCCACTTGTACCATTGTCTACCTCTGGTTCTGCCCTCTCTCCCACTTGAACCACTGTCTACCTCTGGTTTCTGCCTCTCTCCCACTTGTACCACTGTCTACCTCTGGTTCTGCCTCTCTCCCACTTGTACCACTGTCTACCTCTGGTTTCTGCCTCTCTCCACTTGTACCACTGTCTACCTCTGGTGTCTGCCTCTCTCCTACTTGTACCACTGGTTTCTGCCTCTCTCCCACTTGTACCACTGGTTTCTGCCTCTCTCCCACTTGTACCACTGTCTACCTCTGGTTTCTGCCTCTCTCCCACGTGTACCACTGTCTACCTCTGGTTTCTGCCTCTCTCCCACTTGTACCACTGGTTTCTGCCTCTCTCACACTTGTATCACTGTCTACCTCTGGTTTCTGCCTCTCTCCCACTTGTACCACTGTCTACCTCTTGTTTCTGCCTCTCTCCCACTTGTACCACTGGTTTCTGCCTCTCTCCCACTTGTACCACTGTCTACCTCTTGTTTCTGCCTCTCTCCCACTTGTACCACTGTCTACCTCTGGTTTCTGCCTCTCTCCCACTTGTACCACTGTCTACCTCTGGTTTCTGCCTCTCTCCCACTTGTACCACTGTCTACCTCTGGTTTCTGCCTCTCTCCCACTTGTACCACTGGTTGTGCCTCTCTCCCACTTGTACCACTGTCTACCTCTTGTTTCTGCCTCTCTCCCACTTGTACCACTGTCTACCTCTGGTTTCTTACTCTCTCCCACTTGTACCACTGTCTAACTCTGGCTTCTGCCTCTCTCCCACTTGTACCTCTTGTTTCTGCCTCTCTCCCACTTGTATCACTGTCTGCCTCTTGTTTCTGCCTCTCTCCCCACTTGTACCACTGTCTACCTCTGGTTTCTGCCTCTCTCCCACTTGTACCACTGTCTACCTCTGGTTTCTGCCTCTCTCCCACTTGTACCACTGGTTTCTGCATTTCTCCCACTTGTACCACTGTCTACCTCTGGTTTCTGCCTCTCTCCCACTTGTATCACTGTCTACCTCTAGTTTCTGCCTCTCTCCCACATGTACCACTGTCTACCTCTGGTTTCTGCCTCTCTCCCACTTGTACCACTGTCTACCTCTGGTTTCTGCCTCTCTCCCACTTGTACCACTGGTTTCTGCCTCTCTCTCACTTGTACTACTGTCTACCTCTGGTTTCTGCCTCTCTCCCACTTGTATCACTGTCTACCTCTGGTTTCTGCCTCTCTCCCACTTGTACCACTGTCTACCTCTGGTTTCTGCCTCTCTCCCACTTGTACCACTGTCTACCTCTGGTTTCTGCCTCTCTCCCACTTGTACCACTGTCTACCTCTGGTTTCTGCCTCTCTCCCACTTGTACCACTGTCTACCTCTTGTTTCTGCCTCTCTCCCACTTGTACCACTGTCTACCTCTGGTTTCTGCCTCTCTCCCACTTGTACCACTGTCTACCTCTGGTTTCTGCCTCTCTCCCACTTGTACCACTGTCTAACTCTGGTTTCTGCCTCTCTCCCACTTGTACCACTGGTTTCTGCCTCTCTCCCACTTGTATCACTGTCTACCTCTGGTTTCTGCCTCTCTCCCACTTGTACCACTGTCTACTTCTGGTTTCTGCCTCTCTCCCACTTGTACCACTGTCTACCTCTGGTTTCTGCCTCTCTCCAACTTGTACCACAGTCTACCTCTGGTTTCTGCCTCTCTCCCACTTGTACCACTGTCTACCTCTGGTTTCTGCCTCCTCTCCCACTTGTACCACTGTCTACCTCTGGTTTTCTGCCTCTCTCCCACTTGTACCACTGTCTACCTCTGGTTTCTGCCTCTCTCACACTTGTACAACTGTCTACCTCTGGTTTCTGCCTCTCTCCCACTTGTACCACTGTCTACCTCTGGTTTCTGCCTCTCTCCCACTTGTACCACTGTCTACCTCTGGTTTCTGCCTCTCTCCCACTTGTACCACTGTCTACCTCTTGTTTCTGCCTCTCTCCCACTTGTACCACTGTCTACCTCTGGTTTCTGCCTCTCTCCCACTTGTACCACTGGTTTCTGCCTCTCTCCCACTTGTACCACTGGTTTCTGCCTCTCTCCCACTTGTATCCACTGTCTACCTCTGGTTTCTGCCTCTCTCCCACTTGTACCACTGTCTACCTCTGGTTTCTGCCTCTCTCCCACTTGTACCCACTGTCTACCTCTGGTTTCTGCCTCTCTCCCACTTGTACCACTGTTCTACCTCTGGTTTCTGCCTCTCTCCCACTTGTACCACTGTCTACCTCTGGTTTCTGCCTCTCTCCCACTTGTACCACTGGTTTCTGCCTCTCTCCCACTTGTACCACTGTCTACCTCTTGTTTCTGCCTCTCTCCCACTTGTACCACTGTCTACCTCTGGTTTCTGCCTCTCTCCCACTTGTACCACTGTCTACCTCTGGTTTCTGCCTCTCTCCCACTTGTACCACTGTCTACCTCTGGTTTCAGCCTCTCTCCCACTTGTACCATTGTCTACCTCTGGTTTCTGCCTCTCTCCCACTTGAACCACTGTCTACCTCTGGTTTCTGCCTCTCTCCCACTTGTACCACTGTCTACCTCTGGTTTCTGCCTCTCTCCCACTTGTACCACTGTCTACCTCTGGTTTCTGCCTCTCTCCCACTTGTACCACTGTCTACCTCTGGTGTCTGCCTCTCTCCTACTTGTACCACTGGTTTCTGCCTCTCTCCCACTTGTACCACTGGTTTCTGCCTCTCTCCCACTTGTACCACTGTCTACCTCTGGTTTCTGCCTCTCTCCCACGTGTACCACTGTCTACCTCTGGTTTCTGCCTCTCTCCCACTTGTACCACTGGTTTCAGCCTCTCTCACACTTGTATCACTGTCTACCTCTGGTTTCTGCCTCTCTCCCACTTGTACCACTGTCTACCTCTTGTTCTGCTCTCTCCCACTTGTACCACTGGTTTCTGCCTCTCTCCCACTTGTACCACTGTCTACCTCTTGTTTCTGCCTCTCTCCCACTTGTACCACTGTCTATCCTCTGGTTCTCTGTCTCTCTCCCACTTGTACCACTGTCTACCTCTGGTTTCTGCCTCTCTCCCACTTGTACCACTGTCTACCTCTTGTTTCTGCCTCTCTCCCACTTGTACCACTGGTTTCTGCCTCTCTCCCACTTGTACCACTGTCTACCTCTTGTTTCTGCCTCTCTCCCACTTGTACCACTGTCTACCTCTGGTTTCTTCCTCTCTCCCACTTGTACCACTGTCTACCTCTGGCTTCTGCCTCTCTCCCACTTGTACCTCTTGTTTCTGCCTCTCTCCCACTTGTATCACTGTCTGCCTCTTGTTTCTGCCTCTCTCCCACTTGTACCACTGTCTACCTCTGGTTTCTGCCTCTCTCCCACTTGTACCACTGTCTACCTCTGGTTTCTGCCTCTCTCCCACTTGTACCACTGGTTTCTGCCTCTCTCCCACTTGTATCACTGTCTACCTCTGGTTTCTGCCTCTCTCCCACTTGTACCACTGTCTACCTCTTGTTTCTGCCTCTCTCCCACTTGTACCACTGGTTTCTGCCTCTCTCCCACATGTACCACTGTCAACCTCTTGTTTCTGCCTCTCTCACACTTGTACCACTGTCTACCACTGGTTTCTGCCTCTCTCCCACTTGTACCACTGTCTACCTCTGGTTTCTGCCTCTCTTCCACTTGTACCACTGTCTACCTCTGGTTTCTGCCTCTCTCCCACTTGTACCACTGTCTACCTCTTGTTTCTGCCTCTCTCCCACTTGTACCTCTGTCTACCTCTTGTTTCTGCCTCTCTCCCACTTGTACCACTGTCTACCTCTGGTTTCTGCCTCTCTCCCACTTGTACCACTGTCTACCTCTTGTTTCTGCCTCTCTCCCACTTGTACCACTGTCTATCTCTGGTTTCTGCCTCTCTCCCACTTGTACCACTGTCTACCTCTGGTTTCTGCCTCTCTCCCACTTGTATCACTGTCTAACTCTGGTTTCTGCCTCTCTCCCACTTGTACCACTGGTTTCTGCCTCTCTCCCACTTGTATCACTGTCTACCTCTGGTTTCTGCCTCTCTCCCACTTGTACCACTGTCTACTTCTGGTTTCTGCCTCTCTCCCACTTGTACCACTGTCTACCTCTGGTTTCTGCCTCTCTCCCACTTGTACCACTGTCTACCTCTGGTTTCTGCCTCTCTCCCACTTGTACCACTGTCTACCTCTGGTTTCTGCCTCTCTCCCACTTGTACCACTGGTTTCTGCCTCTCTCCCACTTGTACCACTGTCTACCTCTGGTTTCTGCCTCTCTCCCACTTGTACCACTGTCTACCTCTGGTTTCTGCCTCTCTCCTACTTGTACCACTGTCTACCTCTGGTTTCTGCCTCTCTCCCACGTGTACCACTGTCTACCTCTGGTTTCTGCCTCTCTCCCACTTGTACCACTGTCTACCTCTGGTTTCTGCCTCTCTCCCACTTGTACCACTGTCTACCTCTGGTTTCTGCCTCTCTCCCACTTGTACCACTGTCTACCTCTTGTTTCTGCCTCTCTCCCACTTGTACCACTGTCTACCTCTGGTTTCTGCCTCTCTCCCACTTGTACCACTGTCTACCTCTTGTTTCTGCCTCTCTCCCACTTGTACCACTGGTTTCTGCCTCTCTCACACTTGTATCACTGTCTACCTCTGGTTTCTGCCTCTCTCCCACTTGTACCACTGTCTACCTCTTGTTTCTGCCTCTCTCCCACTTGTACCACTGGTTTCTGCCTCTCTCCCACTTGTACCACTGTCTACCTCTTGTTTCTGCCTCTCTCCCACTTGTACCACTGTCTATCTCTGTTTTCTGCCTCTCTCCCACTTGTACCACTGTCTACCTCTGGTTTCTGCCTCTCTCCCACTTGTACCACTGTCTACCTCTGTTTCTGCCTCTCTCCCACTTGTACCACTGTCTACCTCTGTTTCTGCCTCTCTCCCACTTGTACCACTGGTTTCTGCCTCTCTCCCACTTGTACCACTGTCTACCTCTTGTTTCTGCCTCTCTCCCACTTGTACCACTGTCTACCTCTGTTTTCTGCCTCTCTCCCACTTGTACCACTGTCTACCTCTGGCTTCTGCCTCTCTCACCACTTGTACCTCCTTGTTCTGCCTCTCTCCCACTTGTATCACTGTCTACCATCTTGTTTCTGCCCCTCTCCCACTTGTACCACTGTCTAACCTCTGGTTTCTGCCTCTCTCCCACTTCTACCACTGTCTACCTCTGGTTTCTGCCTCTCTCCCATTTGTACCACTGTCTACCTCTGGTTTCTGCCTCTCTCCCACTTGTACCACTGTCTACCTCTTGTTTCTGCCTCATCTCCCACTTGTACCACTGTCTACCTCTTGTTTCTGCCTCTCTCCCACTTGTACACTGGTTTCTGCCTCTCTCCCACTTGTACCACTGTCTACCTCTTGTTTCTGCCTCTCTCCCACTTGTACCACTGTCTACCTCTGTTTTCTGCCTCTCTCCCACTTGTACCACTGTCTACCTCTGGTTTCTGCCTCTCTCCCACTTGTACCACTGTCTACCTCTGGTTTCTGCCTCTCTCCCACTTGTACCACTGTCTACCTCTTGTTTCTGCCTCTCTCCCACTTGTACCACTGGTTTCTGCCTCTCTCCCACTTGTACCACTGTCTACCTCTTGTTTCTGCCTCTCTCCCACTTGTACCACTGTCTACCTCTTGTTTCTGCCTCTCTCCCACTTGTACCACTGTCTACCTCTGGCTTCTGCCTCTCTCCCACTTGTACCTCTTGTTTCTGCCTCTCTCCCACTTGTAACACTGTCTACCTCTTGTTTCTGCCCCTCTCCCACTTGTACCACTGTCTACCTCTGGTTTCTGCCTCTCTCCCACTTGTACCACTGTCTACCTCTGGTTTCTGCCTCTCTCCCACTTGTACCACTGTCTATCTCTGGTTTCTGCCTCTCTCCCACTTGTACCACTGGTTTCTGCCTCTCTCCCACTTGTATCACTGTCTACCTCTGGTTTCTGCCTCTCTCCCACTTGTACCACTGTCTACCTCTTGTTTCTGCCTCTCTCCCACTTGTACCACTGGTTTCTGCCTCTCTCCCACTTGTACCACTGTCTACCTCTGGTTTCTGCCTCTCTCCCACTTGTACCACTGTCTACCTCTGGTTTCTGCCTCTCTCCCACTTGTACCACTGTCTACCTCTGGTTTCTGCCTCTCTCCCATTTGTACCACTGTCTACCTCTGGTTTCTGCCTCTCTCCCACTTGTACCACTGTCTACCTCTTGTTTCTGCCTCTCTCCCACTTGTACCACTGTCTACCTCTTGTTTCTGCCTCTCTCCCACTTGTACCACTGTCTACCACTGGTTTCTGCCTCTCTCCCACTTGTACCACTGTCTACCTCTGGTTTCTGCCTCTCTTCCACTTGTACCACTGTCTACCTCTGGTTTCTGCCTCTCTCCCACTTGTACCACTGTCTACCTCTGGTTTCTGCCTCTCTCACACTTGTACCACTGTCTACCTCTGGTTTCTGCCTCTCTCCCACTTGTACCACTGTCTACCTCTGGTTTCTGCCTCTCTCCCACTTGTACCACTGTCTACCTCTGGTTTCTGCCTCTCTCACACTTGTACCACTGTCTACCTCTGGTTTCTGCCTCTCTCCCAGTCTGGTTTTCCACCGATGATGGTAACAGATTGCCATGTCATGGTCAATGTGTCATATCTGATTCAATGTAGATTTGAACAGATTAGCATTGGGCCAGCAGGTAAACGTACTAGCACTGCGCTAGGGCGACTCTCTGAAAGCTGTGTACTGTGTGCCGAATAATGAAAGCAAAGTTGTAAACTACACAGTTGATGATTGTCAGAACTTGTGTGCTCGGGACAGACACAAAGCCAGTATGGTTCAACAGACTACCTCACGCTGGCGAAGTCTTCTGTCCAGATATTATTTGAACTTTATTTTATGTTGCATATCCCTTACAGGACGTTGCAGTCGACACAACATTTTTCTGCTGCTGTTGATGTACTAGGCAAGTTTTACGTTCAGTAATTTGCCATTGCTTTCTGGACGACCGGCTCCCACATCCCCGTAAGTTACCAGCGCGGCGCGAACCGCTGCCGATTCTCGCAGCTGCTGTTTTCCTCACGTGGATATACGGAATTACGAACAATTACATTAACACCTTGGCCAGGGAGACCAGCTATTTGAGCTTACACACGCAAAACCGGCTCTGTGGCGAAGGAGCCACGGACGCAATTCGTAATCTCGAATACCGCATTCGAAAGACAGTTGGGGGAGATTATGTAGAAGACCGCCTTGCGTTGGTTTCCAAACAATGGTATGTGCTCCGGTCTTTCAGAAAGCAATGGCAAACTACTGAACGGTAAACTTGCCAATAATCCACAAACAGTCAAAAGATGCTGGGATTGACTGTGACGTTCTGTAAAGGATACTAAACTATTCCATATCTTGATGCGTATTTAGTATATGGTGCTAGTGCCACTTTTTATAGTTCACATAAATATCAGTTCATAGCCCGGAATCAAACCCACAACCTTCAGATGGCAAGGCGAGCGGCCTAACTGCTTCGCCACAGAGATTATGCGTGAATGTAAATAATTGAAAAGAATAGTTTTCTCAGATTTGACCAAACTGGTGTTTAATGATTTTACAAGAAGGAGTATATAAACAAGCAGCCGAAATAGAGAGTACATCGTTTGTTTCCATTTGTTTAACAATAAAATAGATAATTGTATGTTTGTCCAATAACTGTTGACTGGAAGAGCGTAATGAAAGTAGAACATTGTCTGCAGCTATAAGAAAAATACAAACAACATTCTGTGGTCTTGTGCTGTGAAGAGAAGCATTTAAAAAAATCGTGACGACCAGAAAAATCAGTGGACACAGAGGCTGTAGCAGATAGAGAAATGATGCTGAATAGCCTGAGACGGTGGCATGGAGGAATACCATCTGCAGAATTGATTCAGAGCACCAAGGACCAAGATCTGTAGAGAGACAGAAACGGCTACGCCAGCTGGCACGGCACATGATGATGAAGATGATGTTGGGCCATCGCAGCTAGAATCCCTCTGGGTGAACATGCCCTCCCCCTGTCCACGTGACTTCATGATGTTCTGGATAGCACCACCACTCAAGGGACAACCTGCAACAAATATCAACAAAATGACAATCAATTGCACAAACTGTCAACCATACTATTTTCAGTGTCTACGGAAATCAGCATCAAATAGAGCAAAAGTGTATTCACACAAAGAAAGACAGCAATAAAGAAAACGCTGAATTATCATAATCATAATGTGCCCTGCCGATAAAATGTTTCGCCATCTGACACGATCACAAGAATCGTGGATTAGCTCTATGTTTTTTGTCTCCATTATGCCATGTGGCCAAGCTATTTGGATATTTACCTCTCTGTCTTCCCTTGTTCTCTCCCTCCTCTCCCCCCACCCCCTCCTTAATCTTGCCAGTTGTCACCAAGTTCAATTGTCACTTAGTTCTCCAGTTTATTTCTTCTCATAAATTGCCAAAAATAATGCTGCCTGTCTACGTCTAAGGTCTCAAATCAGTTTCCGTTTTTCATTTGTTTCTTGTAGGACTTGCTCATTGGTTTTTCTGTCTGTCCACGGAATTCGTTAAATGTTAGATGGTCTTTTCCCCCCAATTTGTCTACTCATTGTCCACGTTTCGAGTCCGTACAAAAGTACAAGTTATATGTTGCAACTCAACACTCTTTGTTCTCAATGCAGTTGACATCTTATTGTTTATCAGTATGTTTTCCATCTTGCAAAAGGCTACCCTTGCCATGTGTTGTGTTGTTTGTCCATCAAGAATGAAGATGACCATTCATTTCATCCAGTGAGGTTGAAAGTATGGAGCCGTGAGTTCTAAGATGGCTGATACGGCCTATTTTGACTCAAAATGTTCTTTGACAATGTGGGCAAAGAATGCTTGACGTTCCAGGAGGAGGAGGTACTCCTGCAGTGGTTTTTCTGTCCAGCCTTTTCTTCACAGCTCTTGCAGTCCTGATTGTTCACAAGTGACTGAACCCTTGCGTAATGATGTACGCCACGAATTTCTGTCTTTAGCAGCAGTCTCCCAAGTGTCAAGATGAATTCCAAAAGCTTTCAGTGAGATTTTCAGATTTGTTTTTAAAGCGTTTCCTCTGGCCGCCTTGTGAGCGTTTACCACAACGCAGCTCGCCGTAAAAAAATCGTTTTGGGAGCATGTGATCTGGCATGCGAGTTAAGCGACCAGCCCAGCGAATCTGGTTCTTCGTTATTAGAGTGGATATTGGGCATGGACGCTCTTTCTAGGACTTCAGTGTCTGGGATCTTGTCTTGCCATTTAATCTTCAGTAGCTTCCTAAGGCAGACTGTGTGGAAGTGGTTTAAGTTCCTAGCGTGTAGCTGATAAACAGTCCAGGTTTCACAAGCATATAGCAGTGTGGATAATACAATTGCTTTGTAGACTTTCAGCTTTGTTTGCAGGCGTATTCCATTTCTGTTCCACGCATTATTGTACAGTCTGCCAAAGGCCACGCTGGCCTTTGAGATTCTTGCATTCATTTCATCATCAATTGTGGCAGCTTGTGACACAGTGCTGCCAAGACAGGTGAATTTGGCTTAAGACAACGCAACAACAAAAGCACGCATACACAATGACACAGGCATTCATACCCCAGACGAGACAGCGATGTTCAGACTGTAGTGTGTAGTGATATACTCTGCCATGAACTGCATAAATTTGGACTCCCATGCTTTGGCTGGTTCGTTCAAAATCGGATCCTGGTAATTCTTGACAAGAAACGTAATGACAAACGCTGTGGAAGATTCGTACCTATTGCCTGGTCAGAGGGAAAAGCAAAATATGGATTCTGGGTCATGCTCTAGAGGTGGAACAATTACCTAGTTAATCACATTATTCAGCTTAGGGAAGAAGTAGACGCCTGGTGGTTATGTGTTCGATTCTCATCGGAGATGATTCGAATTGTAAAACATGGCAGGAGCTCTCAGGTCGGCCCGGGCTAATATGGGTGCCAGAAAACGTTTTATGAAGTAAAGGTGGCAGGCGATATACCGTCCAGATCGCCCAGCTAGTGCTGATTGGTCTGTCAAATAAAAATATGTTTCAGCACCGTATTCCTGACACGCATACATATGTAAAAATATGTGGTAGCACTGTATTCCCGACACACAACATTGTGTAAAATAAGTGGTTGCATCGTATTCCCGAAATGCATTCGTGTGTCAAAATATGTGGTAGCACGGTATTCTCAACATGCATACATGGGTAAAAATATGTCTGGCACTGTATTCTCAACATGCATACACGTGTAACAATATGTGTCAGCACCGTATTCACATCACGCATCCGTGTGTAACAATATGTGTCAGCACTGTATTTCCGACACGCATACATATGTAAAAATATGTGACAGCACCATATTCCCAACACACATACATCTGTAAATATATGTGTCAGCACCGTATTTCCAACATGCATACATGTGTGTTAAAAAGGTTCTTGACTGACTGACTGATGATAACAACTCCTCCATCATTTCCTGTTCAAAATGAAGAACAACATAGCAACGCTGATATCAACAAATGAAGACCTTCTTACGTAATATCATCAAAGGTGTATATACTTGTTCATTGTTGTCTTGATGGACATGCTTTTGAACCCCCATTAACACAAAAAGTGAAAGAGAGGGGGGGGGGGGGGTTAAAAATTAGGTTCACATGTATTTCCCAGACAAACATTTAACTGATTCAGCGCCAAACAAACATCAGGTTTGGACCATACATGGTTCACAATCAAATGAATAACTATTATAATGTAAATTTCCGTTTACTCAGCACTGAAATTGAGGAAGATACAAAGGAACAAAACAAATTTCCGTTTACTCAGCACTGAAATTGAGGAAGATACAACGGAACAAAACAAATTTCCGTTCACTCAGCATTGAAATTGAGGAAGATACAACGGAACAAAACAAATTTCCGTTCACTCAGCATTGAAATTGAGGAAGATACAACGGAACAAAACAAATTTCCGTTCACTCAGCATTGAAATTGAGGAAGATACAACGGAACAAAACAAATTTCCGTTCACTCAGCATTGAAATTGAGGAAGATACAACGGAACAAAACAAATTTCCGTTCACTCAGCATTGAAATTGAGGAAGATACAACGGAACAAAACAAATTTCCGTTTACTCAGCACTGAAATTGAGGAAGATACAACGGAACAAAACAAATTTCCGTTCACTCAGCACTGAAATTGAGGAAGATACAACGGAATAAAACAAATAATAAAAGGACCCTAGTATGGCGATATAGCGTTCTTCTGTTCAAATGGGAGGTCATATTTGGCGCTATAATATCCTTCAGACAGTAAAAGACATTTTTACACGCCCTCCATTTGCTTCGTAAACTGTTGTCCAATGGTCTTCAGCGTGGTCGAGTTTACCAATTGTGGCGAGATCAGGTATTTATTAGACTGTAAATGAATTGTTCCTTAGGTTCTTAATGTGTGATATAGCCTACATGGCATTGATTTCCATGTTTATACGTATGTTACGAAACTCTTGACTTTTAACGTAATTTCACTTATTAGCTTGACATGGGACTAACTTACAAGAACCTCAGAAGTCGGTGAAGTTGGCCTGATGGCGAGGGGCACTGGCAATAGAGAAAGCTAATCCACACGCAAAAATCAGTCCAGTGCACTAGAAGTAAATACACGTGTATAGACTACGCTTGAGATCAAAGCCAACGAGCGACATGAGTCTACATCTGCACCTCTAGAAACAGTTACGTTACATAAAGGGTATCTAAATGTCTTGCCAATGCACGTATGGTCAGCTGGAGTTTTTCTGTCTTGTAGTCTAGTGATCCCCAAGGTACTTTATGTTTCCTTTATTTGGAAAAACACATCCGTCTTCGACATAGTGATTCACTGCTTAAATATTGGTTCCCGGGAAGGTTAACCCGGTCAACAAATGCCCGCAGAAGCCGGGTGTGTCGGCCTAACGGCGCAAGAACGCAGCTCTGCTGTAAACAGGCACAACGCAAACACGTCCGGGGGGGGGGGGGGAACTCCGGATGAACACAGAAGAAGAAGAAGATATTGGTTTATAATTCTCCATATTTGTTCATTACTCCAAATCGTGTTTTCCTATGATCTCTTCATAACCCTTGTTATCTGATCCTATCTTGGCATTCACGTCACAATTGTTGTTATTGCCATATCTTCGACTACTTATCGTACTTGCTATTTGTTGGTGCATAAGACTGGATCACACTGACTGTACATCTTTTAAACATTGTTGGTGCTTCTCAATGTTGCTGGTATTATTCTTGATCTCAATGCTTACCGGTCTTTTAGTGATTGTTCTGCCTCTTTAGATAGTTAGTCGACAGACCATCCTCATTGCACATCGAACCATTCAATCCATAAGTGCTCGGATCCCCTCCTCAGCAAATCCCGCAGCGTATAGCGGCTAACGACACCAGTTCTGTGTTGGTTTATCAATCTTCTTTGGCTTCCTGCGTAGTGTTCTTGTTTGGCCACCCCTCTTTTAATTTGCTGTTCTCGCAGTCTGACCATGGTTGTAGATTCGCAGCCATCACTTGGTTCTCGCAACAGTCTTACTTCTCGTAGAGCATTCAGTATGTCAGCCTGATACATGGCGCGTCCGCCCTACATCTTAGCCTTACTTGCGAGCTTATCAGCCCGTTCATTTCCTTGTACTCCCGCATGCCCTGGCACGAAGATGAAACTAATCTTTGTCAGCCCAGACCGCTCCAGAGACAGCAACCACTCTCTTCGGATCCACCCCATCTCTATCCTCTTGAGCCTGCTATTTGAGTGTGGTAGGTTAAAAAGAAATGAGGATGGGATCCCCAAATTCTAATAGCCAACTGTTAGAGAAACTTGAAAATGGCTCGTTAAGAATCCCTAGGGGTGGATTGTGATTGATAGTTGAAGTTTCTTCACAGAGAGCCAGTGGAGCCCCGGAAGTTCACAGTACTCCGATAAGGGAAATTTTCCCCCGGGAAAATCTGAGATACTTGTATTTTTCCGGCCACACTTGGCTCCACTCTATTGCAGTAACTAATATATTCTAATTAATATTACACAACGCCAAGTAAAACACCAAACACCAAGTGAATCATCAAAACACTATAATGAGATAATATAGTGGTGTGCTCCTGTGTTGTGTGTGTTAGCGTGGTATATGATGTCAGATACACACATTGGAACAATACCATCAATGAGGTAGTCAACAAATCATCAGCACAGTTAAGGAATTAAAGTTATAACTCTAACTAATGTTATGGTACACCGTGTTTGATTCATTAATGGCACTAAACCAAATGTATGTCACAGTTCACTACATAGCATCTATATATATTGTTTGTTCAGAATGTCCCCTTAAGGCTAAATGTTCCTGAGGCACCCTGAACTATACCAAGGTGATGTTCTTGAAATCTTGCGTTTAAAGAAGTAAGTACTCTCGGATAGGTCCTACATGGGTTGAAAATAAAGGGGGGATCTCGTGTTTCTATCGTTCCGGACAATACAGACTGTACTGATAGGTACTTAGCTGTTCATTCCTGGGCTGCAGGGTTGTGGCATAGGAGAAGCAGTTGAGGTAAAATGATGCTGTTCCTCCAGAATGACCATCATAAGCATACAGGTCTCTGCCCAGTTTAAGCACTCAACTTAACCACCACCCTTACTCCCCAGGACAAGTATTATATCCACACAAATGAAACACGTCTGCTTTCTGGCTCACATGGTAACAAACTGGCGCCTAAGTTGCCGCTGTAATTTTATTTATCTCCTCTCACACCACAATCTTTGTCTCCACCAATCCTCTCCATAAGAATTTCCTTCGACGTGACAATGACTCATTCCACCTACATCCATCCAATTACCGTCCAAAGTACCATCCAAACTTCATGTTTATCTTTCTAGTTTCTTTGTTGCGGGCACAGAGTTTTTACCTGTAATGAAACATCAACCGTGCTCTCTGACCTATGCAATTTGTTGCTAATGAAATTCCTTCGTGGTTTGTCTTAAGTTTGGAAACTTTAAGAAACTGCTTGCCGTCTGTCTTTCCAGTTAGAACAGTATTGTCTATCATTATTTGCCCTTGTATATGGTGCGTTCGCTATTCCTTAAATGAAGACGGGCATGAGACATTCGCATGTCACATTGAGTCGCTAAGAAAACATGCCCTATTGAATGTCTGTGTCTCGAGCCATGTTATTGCTTTACTTACTGCCATGACTTCCATAGTCAGGCTACTTGTGGTCTCAACAAAAGCACCAAAGTCCTCATTTACAATTCTCCTTCTGGCCCGCGCCGTGAAGGCCCATGAGCTTCTCACATGTCGGACGACCGACCCATCTGTGTAGATGACAGCATCACCGTCTAACGAATTCTCGAAAATCAACGCTTGTACGGATTTTCTTGTCTGCATTTTCTGTCTAGTTGGATGCAAACTGAAAAGGACGTACAGAAATATGTTGGCACTTTTACCCACTCCTCGCCAGGTTCTAAGTCCTCCAGTGAGCACACCTGTTGAAGAATTTCTTCGGCTTGACCCATTCACGACCTTCCTCTTTTTAACCTCCTGCCCTTCACCTTCCTAATTTCACTATGCAGTGGATGTTGTGTGTTTCAGTTAATTCTGAGGTAGGTACGTGTTCTGCAAATTTGTAGTCTGTCTTCAATGGTTGGAAAATCAAGAAGATAGCGCATCGCCCTGCATGCTGTATCTCTTGTACATCCAAGAATAATGCGCATAGCTTCGTTTTGTATCCTTTCCATCCTTTCTATCTGCATACGGCTGAGAGTCAGGATTGCCATCGCATACTCAAAAACAGACATGACCAGCCCCTCATATAGGAGGCATAGATGGCGCTGCTCACAGTTTGTTGCCGCCATCATCCGCATCGCAACCAAACCCCGCTTGGCCTTTGTTATCACCTGGTCTATGTGCTCATTATAAGCAAGGCTTCGGTCAAAACGTATCCCCGGGTAATTCATTACCTGCGTTCTTTCCACAGTCTCTGAACACAGATTAACATTTGGTGTTGGAGTCTTGACAATATGATTATTCAACGAGAACCATGTCACTGTTGCCTTTGTTGGGTTGACCATTGCCCCAGCTTCAGCACACCAAGTACTTGTGCGATTGAGTTCGGTGTGCAGTTCCACAGCAACCTGATCTCTATCCTTACCCTGACGATATACTAAAACATCGTCGGAATATGGCAATGTCCTCCCCGGTCCAGTGATCTGCTCACTGGTGATTCTCACTGTGTAGGCGTTGAACAGTACCGGAGATAACGGTGATCCCTGTGGTAGGCCAGGATATATTGTTGTTGGTTCCGAAGTCCAACTGTCACATCTAAAAGATGTCTGCAACGATCCAACTAAGGAGGAACGGACTTATCTTGAGCTCAAGAAGCTGAAGCATTAGAAAATCCAATGGTACTCTGTTGTACGCGTCATCAAGCGCAAAGGTTTCAATGCCTGAGTGGAAACCTTCATAAACATCATGGGCAAAAACTGCTGCATTGGTCCAGGTTTCTCTTTTGGGACGGTACCCTCCCAGAGTAGGTGGGAAAACACCTTGCTTCTCTAGCTGGATTAATATTTTTCTGGCAATTAACTTCTATAGCAGTTTGCCTATTGTATTCTGCATGGTGATTACTCAATATCTCTGAATTTTTGTGTGGTCTTTGCCAGGTTTTGGCATGTTAATCAGATAGCTGTGTAACCACTCCTCCTTGATGCTAGCACTCTCAATACTGTTGTTGTACATGTCTGCTAGTTTCTCTAGCTCGTTGTCGGTACACCTATTTATGTCGTCATATCTTATGCCATCTGGCCCTGGAGCGCTGCGTTTTGATCGTCGAAGCACAGCCTTGATTTCTTTCACTGTCACTGTGTCTTCATCCGAAATGTTCTGGGCCTTACACCTGTGTGAGGTGACCTCCTTGGCAAGATTTCAGCCTCCCATGTCTGTCTGGCTGCTCTGCTCTAGATAGCGTTCGAAGAGGGCTTTGCCATTGTTCTCGTCAGTTCTCTGCCAGATGACGTCAACGCCTTGGAAGTCAGAAATTCTCTTATTCTTGACTACCCCACTCATGCTTTTATGTAGTCGCCAGAACAATTTCAGTGTCTGTGCTTACTCTTTGACACACCTCTGCCCATTTTTCACCTTTAACCACCTTAACGAGTTTTTTTTTTAAATGGCTTGCTTTTGTGTGCATCTCTCTTTTTAAGTGCATGCAGGGACCAGGATGGGCAACTCTGTTCTTCTTTGCGTTTTGCCATTTCCTTACAGCACTACGCTTATCCATCCAGGCCTTCTCTACCTTAAAATTCCACCAAGGTGGCTGCTCCAAGCTGTTTTTCCAGCCCTGAAACTGTCTGTGTCTGTCTGTCTGTCTGTCTGTCTGTCTGTCTGTCTGTCTTCTTAGTAATCGGCAGCTATGCAAGGACATGTCACACAGTAGGGTGTCCTGTACCAGGTGTCTTGTTGTTAACGTACCTGTGTAGCCTTTAAATATTGTCCGTGGAAATACGGGACCGCCAAATTCGCCCAGGCATGGCATGCCTCCTAAAACTCTGTCTTCTAAAGAGCTCGGCATTCTGGGATGAGTTTAGCATAATAATAATTTACAAAATTAATAATATTAATATTTATGACAGACAGAACGAACGAACGAACGGACTTTATTTTCAAAGGGTAACAAATTAGGAACTCATGTCCGTCTTAGATTCAGCCCTTCCAATCACTCATCTTTCGTTCATCAATAATACATAATACATTCACATAGGGGGAAAAAAACATTGTCATATGAATTGTATAAACATTCACAATGCATATTATCATGTTATGAGACACATACCCCAACCATCCACCCATCTCCCATTCGTCCACACATTCCCCACCCAACCACACACACACACACACACACACACACCCAGACACACATACATCCCTCACCCATCCACCCATCCCCCACCCTACATCCCCCCACACACACCCCTAGGCACACATACATGCACCCACCCACCCATCACCCACCAACACATCCCCCACCTACACACATCGCCCCACCCACACACACACAGCCTCCAATCATCCCATAACCCATTACCACTCACCCACCCACATATCCTCCACCACACACGCACAGACCCCCAACCACCCAGTCAAACACACATCCCTCAACCACACACCCCCAACTACACTCACACATATCCCCGGCTACCCACACTTCACGCACCTACCCACACACAAAACTAGCATCCACCCACATACCCCCCACTTTCACACATCCCCCACCCACAAAATCCCCCCATCAACCCACACATCAAACGCCCATACACACACGCACACACATCCTCACCCCCAACCTACACACACTCACCCATCAAGACATCCGCCACCCACCCCTCAATCTCCCATCCCCCAGTCACACATCCCTTAACCACACATCCCTTAACCACACACCCCACATCCACACACACCCCACATTTAGACTCACATACACATCTCCCCAACCATAAATACATCCTCCACACACACATCCCTACCCACCAATACATCCCCATCCACAAACACATACCTCACACCCACACACACCCCACAACCCACACACATCCCTAGCCACACACATCTTCCCACCCACACACACATCATCCACTCATACACTTATCTCCCACATATATCCACCCACTCACGTATTCATCCCTCAACCACTCACACCCACACGTCCCACACCAACCCATCAACACATACATCTTCTATCTACCTACCCACACTCACACACCCCATCCATCCAGCCAAACACACATCCCCTACCCTCACATACATCCTTTACCCACCCGAACATTGCACACCCATTCACACCTACCTCACTTGCAGACAGACGGGCAGGCAGGCTGGCTGGCAGGCAGGCAGGCAGGCAGACAGGCAGTCAGGCGGGCTGCATGGTTACATGTCTTTTGATGTACATTAGTAGGTTACATGTCTTTTGATGTACGTTAGTTGGTTACATGACTTTTGGTGTACATTAGTTGGTTACATGTCTTTTGATGTACGTTAGTTGTTACATGCCTTTTGATGTACACTAGTTGGTTACATGTCTTGTGATGTACGTTAGCTTGTTACATGTCTTTTGATGTACGTTATTTGGTTACATTCTTCTGATGAACGTAAGTTTTCTACATGTCTTTTGATGTACATTAGATGGTTTCGTGTCTTTTTATAAATGTTAGATCTATGTCTTTGGATGTACGTTAGTGGGTTTCGTGTCTTTTGAAGTACGTTAGTTGGTTACATGTCTTTTGATGTACGTTAGTTGGTTACATGTCTTTTGATGTACGTTAGTTGGTGTCGTGTCTTTTAATGAATGTTAGTTACATGTCTTTGGATGTACGTTAGTTTGTTACATGTCTTTTGATGTACATTAGTTGGTTTCGTGTCTTTTGATGTACATTAGTTGGTTTCGTGTCTTTTGATGAATGTTAGTTGCATGCCTTTGGATGTACATTTGTTGGTTTCGTGTCTTTTAATGTGCGTGCGTTACTTGGTTACATGTATTCTGATGTACGTTAGTTGGTCACTTGTCTTTTGTTTTTTATGGGAAGTCGCATTCAACCCTACAATTCATTGGTTATTTGTGATGTGTTTCTTATTTATCCACCTGCAAAAAGTGGGGTAGTAAAAGCTAGGTCTTATCATATTCTATAATGATAGGTGGGTGTGGGGAATTTCTTTCCTCGCCGTCTGTCTCTTCCAGACAATACCGAGACAGTTAATAACTGAGTTATTTTATACGCAAATCCCGAGTCGGGGTTGAACCCAGAGTGGTCGGACACAAGAAATCTGTCGCTGTTGGGGTTTGAACCGAGCCCTGTCTTGGCAAACAAGCTCGGTAACCACAATGCAGTTATACTTTAGAATCAGTACTAGATGGAAACGTCCGGGAAGGCAATGCTGGTAAACAAATGCCACAAGCGGTCAGGTGTGTCGACCGGAAGCCGCAAATATGGCAGCTCTGCTGTAAGTAGACACAACAGAATTAAGTCGAAAACAAAAAAAATAGCGCGTGAACGAAGAAGAAGATAGAGAGGATCAAACCAGGTCAGCGAGAAATTGTTAGGAAGGAAAACAGTTGGGGGGAAAAAACATAAAGAGATTCTTTGATAATGTTTCGTCAAAGTATGTTTCTGGTGATGTGTATGTTTGGTCCACTGAATTCTGAGTGTGTTTCTGTTAATGTGTATGTTTGGTCCACTGAATTCTGAGTGTGTTTCTGTTAATGTGTATGTTTGGTCCACTGAATTCTGAGTGTGTTTCTGTTAATGTGTATGTTTGGTCCACTGAATTCTGAGTGTGTTTCTGTTAATGTGTATGTTTGGTCCACTGAATTCTGAGTGTGTTTCTGTTAATGTGTATGTTTGGTCCACTGAATTCTGAGTGTGTTTCTGTTAATGTGTATGTTTGGTCCACTGAATTCTGAGTGTGTTTCTGTTAATGTGTATGTTTGGTCCACTGAATTCTGAGTGTGTTTCTGTTAATGTGTATGTTTGGTCCACTGAATTCTGAGTGTGTTTCTGTTAATGTGTATGTTTGGTCCACTGAATTCTGAGTGTGTTTCTGTTAATGTGTATGTTTGGTCCACTGAATTCTGAGTGTGTTTCTGTTAATGTGTATGTTTGGTCCACTGAATTCTGAGTGTGTTTCTGTTAATGTGTATGTTTGGTCCACTGAATTCTGAGTGTGTTTCTGGTGATGTGTATGTTTGGTCCACTGAATTCTGAGTGTGTTTCTGTTAATGTGTATGTTTGGTCCACTGAATTCTGAGTGTGTTTCTGTTAATGTGTATGTTTGGTCCACTGAATTCTGAGTGTGTTTCTGTTAATGTGTATGTTTTGGTCCACTGAATTCTGAGTGTGTTTCTGTTAATGTGTATGTTTGGTCCACTGAATTCTGAGTGTGTTTCTGTTGATGTGTATGTTTGGTCCACTGAATTCTGAGTGTGTTTCTGGTTAATGTGTATGTTTGGTCCACTGAATTCTGAGTGTGTTTCTGTTAATGTGTATGTTTGGTCCACTGAATTCTGAGTGTGTTTCTGGTTAATGTGTATGTTTTGGTCCACTGAATTCTGAGTGTGTTTCTGTTAATGTGTATGTTTGGTCCACTGAATTCTGAGTGTGTTTCTGTTAATGTGTATGTTTGGTCCACTGAATTCTGAGTGTGTTTCTGTTAATGTGTATGTTTGGTCCACTGAATTCTGAGTGTGTTTCTGTTAGTGTGTATGTTTGGTCCACTGAATTCTGAGTGTGTTTCTGTTAATGTGTATGTTTGGTCCACTGAATTCTGAGTGTGTTTCTGTTATGTGTATGTTTTGGTCCACTGAATTCTGAGTGTGTTTCTGTTAATGTGTATGTTTGGTCCACTGAATTCTGAGTGTGTTTCTGTTAATGTGTATGTTTGGTCCACTGAATTCTGAGTGTGTTTCTGTTAATGTGTATGTTTGGTCCACTGAATTCTGAGTGTGTTTCTGTTAATGTGTATGTTTGGTCCACTGAATTCTGAGTGTGTTTCTGTTAATGTGTATGTTTGGTCCACTGAATTCTGAGTGTGTTTCTGTTAATGTGTATGTTTGGTCCACTGAATTCTGAGTGTGTTTCTGTTAATGTGTATGTTTGGTCCACTGAATTCTGAGTGTGTTTCTGTTAATGTGTATGTTTGGTCCACTGAATTCTGAGTGTGTTTCTGTTAATGTGTATGTTTGGTCCACTGAATTCTGAGTGTGTTTCTGTTAATGTGTATGTTTGGTCCACTGAATTCTGAGTGTGTTTCTGTTAGTGTGTATGTTTGGTCCACTGAATTCTGAGTGTGTTTCTGTTGGTGTGTATGTTTGGTCCACTGAATTCTGAGTGTGTTTCTGTTGGTGTGTATGTTTGGTCCACTGAATTCTGAGTGTGTTTCTGTTGGTGTGTATGTTTGGTCCACTGAATTCTGAGTGTGTTTCTGTTGGTGTGTATGTTTGGTCCACTGAATTCTGAGTGTGTTTCTGTTAATGTGTATGTTTGGTCCACTGAATTCTGAGTGTGTTTCTGGTGATGTGTATGTTTGGTCCACTGAATTCTGAGTGTGTTTCTGTTAATGTGTATGTTTGGTCCACTGAATTCTGAGTGTGTTTCTGTTAATGTGTATGTTTGGTCCACTGAATTCTGAGTGTGTTTCTGTTAATGTGTATGTTTGGTCCACTGAATTCTGAGTGTGTTTCTGTTAATGTGTATGTTTGGTCCACTGAATTCTGAGTGTGTTTCTGTTAATGTGTATGTTTGGTCCACTGAATTCTGAGTGTGTTTCTGTTAATGTGTATGTTTGGTCCACTGAATTCTGAGTGTGTTTCTGTTAAGTGTGTATGTTTGGTCCACTGAATTCTGAGTGTGTTTCTGTTAATGTGTATGTTTGGTCCACTGAATTCTGAGTGTGTTTCTGTTAATGTGTATGTTTGGTCCACTGAATTCTGAGTGTGTTTCTGTTAATGTGTATGTTTGGTCCACTGAATTCTGAGTGTGTTTCTGTTAATGTGTATGTTTGGTCCACTGAATTCTGAGTGTGTTTCTGTTGGTGTGTATGTTTGGTCCACTGAATTCTGAGTGTGTTTCTGTTAATGTGTATGTTTGGTCCACTGAATTCTGAGTGTGTTTCTGTTAATGTGTATGTTTGGTCCACTGAATTCTGAGTGTGTTTCTGTTAATGTGTATGTTTGGTCCACTGAATTCTGAGTGTGTTTCTGTTAGTGTGTATGTTTGGTCCACTGAATTCTGAGTGTGTTTCTGTTAATGTGTATGTTTGGTCCACTGAATTCTGAGTGTGTTTCTGTTAATGTGTATGTTTGGTCCACTGAATTCTGAGTGTGTTTCTGTTATGTGTATGTTTGGTCCACTGAATTCTGAGTGTGTTTCTGTTAATGTGTATGTTTGGTCCACTGAATTCTGAGTGTGTTTCTGTTAATGTGTATGTTTGGTCCACTGAATTCTGAGTGTGTTTCTGTTAATGTGTATGTTTGGTCCACTGAATTCTGAGTGTGTTTCTGTTAATGTGTATGTTTGGTCCACTGAATTCTGAGTGTGTTTCTGTTAATGTGTATGTTTGGTCCACTGAATTCTGAGTGTGTTTCTGTTAATGTGTATGTTTGGTCCACTGAATTCTGAGTGTGTTTCTGTTAATGTGTATGTTTGGTCCACTGAATTCTGAGTGTGTTTCTGTTAATGTGTATGTTTGGTCCACTGAATTCTGAGTGTGTTTCTGTTAATGTGTATGTTTGGTCCACTGAATTCTGAGTGTGTTTCTGTTGGTGTGTATGTTTGGTCCACTGAATTCTGAGTGTGTTTCTGTTGGTGTGTATGTTTGGTCCACTGAATTCTGAGTGTGTTTCTGTTGGTGTGTATGTTTGGTCCACTGAATTCTGAGTGTGTTTCTGTTGGTGTGTATGTTTGGTCCACTGAATTCTGAGTGTGTTTCTGTTGGTGTGTATGTTTGGTCCACTGAATTCTGAGTGTGTTTCTGTTGGTGTGTATGTTTAGTCTACTGAATTCTGAGTGTGTTTCTGTTGGTGTGTATGTTTAGTCTGCTAAATTTCTGTACATAAACTCGTGGTGGTGCAGTGGCTAGAACACTTGCCTGTCTGGTGATTATGTGTTCGAATCCCGTCAGAATATAATATTTAGTCCCTTAGATGACTCAGCCTAAAATACGTACCACAAAATTTCATGGGAAGATACGATGACCGGCGAGAGTTTGGGAAGATATGATGACCGGCGAGAGTTTGAGCACATTATTTCATGGGAAGATACGATGACCGGCGAGAGTTTGACCACATTATTTTATGGGAAGATACGATGACCGGCGAGAGTTTGACCACATTATTTTATGGGAAGATACGATGACCGGCGAGAGTTTGAGCACATTATCCATCGAGTAGTGATTGGTTTAGAAATATGAATCTAGTACCATATAGCCACTAGGCCGCTTGCCGTGAACAGTGATTCAATCATTCATTGATGCATTCATTCATTGATCCAATCATTCATTGCTCCATTCAGTCATTGATCCATTCATTCATTGATCCATTCATTCATTGATCCATTCTATCATTGATCCATTCATTCATTGATCCATTCATTAATTCATTATTCCGTTCATTCATTGATCCATTCATTCATTGATCCATTCAATCATTGATCCATTCATTCATTGATCCATTCATTCATTCATTGATCTACTCATTCATTGATTCATTCATTGATCCGTTCATTCATTGATCCATTAAGTAATGTAAAGGACACTTGTGTACGTCTTAAGGGCTTTGGGTATATAGGCTTAGATTTATATCTGTATAGACCAGACAGCGCTCGGTGGGTCATGTGTATATGGTGGTAGACTTATATCTGTATAGACCAGACAGCGCTCGGTGGGTCATGTGTATATGGTGGTAGACTTATATCTGTATAGACCAGTCAGCGCTCGGTGGGTCATGTGGTCAGTATCACACTGTCCACCTCTACTTCCGGAGACATTACCTGGCACCCAAGTATTTAACTACAATACTATAACGTCAAGGACAGTTATACACACATAGAGCACTTACACGGTGCAATACTCCACGTGATTCAGATAGTTTGCCAGAACAAACCATCCATACTCATCCGTGATTATTCTGTCGAGGTTCTCCCCAGAGTTCTGGTAGTAGTTCAGAATGCTCAGAATGACGCACTTGTTATAGTAAGGCTTCAGGGGAGCGAAGCAGATGTCTTGTAGGGTGATGCTGGTCCCGTTGTAAGGGGCCCTGATTTCTGCGATGGCATTCTGTAGATCCAGAAGCTGTGAAAGAAGTGCAGGAATGAGCACCTATACGGCCAGTAGCAACTATACGTTCAGTAGCATCTATACGTTCAGTAGCACCTATACGTTAAGTAGCATCTATACGTTCAGTAGCAGCTATACGTTCAGTAGCAACTATACATTCAGTAGCAACTATACGTTCAGTAGCAACTATACGTTCAGTAGCATCTATACGTTCAGTAGCACCTATACGGCCAGTGGCAACTATACGTTCAGTAGCATCCATACGTTCAGTAGCAACTATACGTTCAGTAGCATCTATTCGTTCAGTAGCAACTGTACGTTCAGTAGCATCTATACGTTCAGTAGCAACTATACGTTCAGTAGCAACTATACGTTCAGTAGCATCTATACGTTCAGTAGCACCTATACGGCCAGTAGCAACTATACGTTCAGTAGCATCTATACGTTCAGTAGCAGCTGTACGTTCAGTAGCATCTATACGTTCAGTAGCAACTATACGTTCAGTAGCAACTATACATTCAGTAGCATCTATACGTTCAGTAGCAACTGTACGTTCAGTAGCATCTATACGTTCAGTAGCAACTATACGTTCAGTAGCAACTATACGTTCAGTAGCAACTATACGTTCAGTAGCAACTATACGTTCAGTAGCAACTATACGTTCAGTAGCATCTATACGTTCAGTAGCAACTGTACGTTCAGTAGCATCTATTCGTTCAGTAGCAACTGTACGTTCAGTAGCATCTATACGTTCAGTAGCAACTATACGTTCAGTAGCAACTATACGTTCAGTAGCATCTATACGTTCAGTAGCACCTATACGGCCAGTAGCAACTATACGTTCAGTAGCATCTATACGTTCAGTAGCAGCTGTACGTTCAGTAGCATCTATACGTTCAGTAGCAATTATACGTTC
This sequence comes from Cepaea nemoralis, assembly GCA_014155875.1. Taxonomy (NCBI): domain Eukaryota; kingdom Metazoa; phylum Mollusca; class Gastropoda; order Stylommatophora; family Helicidae; genus Cepaea; species Cepaea nemoralis. Next base: position 981,430 of record JACEFZ010011455.1, read on the forward strand.
AGTAGCATCTATATTCTTCCATATCTGTTAAGAGAGGCGGAGCACTTATGGGCGTGTGCACAGGGCAGGGGCTAGTGATAACCAATAATATGGTGAGCTGCATACCTTATAGCGAAGGTAGCATTTTCATTCATTGGCACCTTGTCGTCTTGACAGACCATAGTTTGTGCTTTAAAAAGGCATAATAACTTTTACCTATGGCGGTAGCGAATGTGACTGATAAGGCCAATTTGCGCTGTAAATGTCCGTTCACAGTGGGTGCATGTGAACACGTGGTCATTTCCACCATCATGCACCATCTTACGTCTTTTACAAGATGGAAAACATACTAACCAATAAAAAGATGTCAATTGAAACAAGAAAAATAGTGTTGAAGTTCTACACAGAACCTGGACTTTTGTATGGATGTGAGATGTGGACAATGAGTAGACAAGCTGAAAAACATCTGATGGCTGTGGAAATGTCGTTTCTGAGAAAAATGCTAATAATACCATGGACAAACAACAACCAGTAGGCAAGTCCTACAGGAAGTAAACGAGAAACGTAAACTAATTAGAGAAATTAGACGTAGACAGTAAAAATAGTCTGGGCACGTTAAAGGAAGAAATAAATTAGATATCTCGGCGATAACTGGCAAGATTAGGGTGAAATAACAAGAGGAAAGCAAAGAAGTAAATATCTGGATGGCCTTGCCACGTGGCATGGTCGAGGAACAAAATCACCCAGAGCTGATCCATGACTCTGGTGATCGTGTGAGATGGCGAAACATGACCTCCCACGATTATCGGCACGGCACATGATGATGATGACATTACCTGATGCAGAAAGCTCCGGTCAAACAGGCTTGTGTAGTTGTTCTGCTGCCATGAGACCACGGTTGTGTTGCCGGGCTGTGAGATGATGAGTTGCTCCTCGCGGTACATGGAGCTGAAGTTGATGAGATCAAAGAATACAGCATGTATTTACAGAAACTGTCGGGAAGGCTTCTCTGTCATTGTTAGTTCAGCAAGTCTTAAATAGGGGGAGCTGTATATGTTTACTGTACAAGTAAGAAATATGTACAACCGATGCTATTTGGGAAAACATTAAAGAAACATGCGAGGGCGACTGAGAGAGAGAGAGAGACAGGGAGAAAGAGATAGATAAAGACAAAAAGAGCGATATAGAAAGAGACACAGAGATAAATAGACACAGACAGAGGAGAGAGAGAGTGAGAGAGAGAGAGAGAGAGAGAGAGAGAGAGAGGGAGAGAGAGAGAGAGAGAGAGAGAGAGAGAGAGAGAGAGAGAGAGAGAGAGAGAGAGAGAGAGAGAGAGAGAGAGATGAAAGGAATTGTCTGCGGTTACATGGGTCTCTGTAGGCAGTTTCTTGTTCCTCTTGGTGTGTCACGAAACAGACGCCATCGAATCGGCCTTGTAGTATACAAGCAGACCGTGCGGCATAAGGCAGACAACCCTACTATTACCCGACCCGGTTCTCGGGAAAATTATCGCCCTTTGGTCGGTGTTCCAGTAACTTCGACAAACCGAGGCCGGAAGAACCTGATTCAGTCAAGCGGACTGCGCATGTTTCTGGCGCATGCGCAGTGATTGGGACGGGAGGACAAAGACGGCAGTTGTTGGCTGTCAAAGCTCGCGACCAGACATTTGTTTTGCACAGTGTGTTTTCCTTATGCAGAGCTGGGGACATCGATGTCTCAAGGTTGTTGAAGAGACCCGATGTCTAGTCCTGCTGAATTACAGCTGCTCCAGGATGACACGGTGTTCAGCCATCTGAAGGTAGGTGTAACCCTTTAGTTATTTAACGTTGGTACTCGGTGACCTGAGAGCGCTAGGCGGTATGTACTAACCGTGGCGCGGAAAAGTGGGGCAAGTGTGAACAGACAACTGGTGCGGCCTGAAGCCAAACCTTTTGAAAGCGCGTATTGGCAAGCTCATGTTATGAGAAGAAATGGATTGGAGAACTTAGTGACAACTAGCAAGATCGAAGGGAACAGACCAAGAGGAAGACCGAGAGGTAAATATCAAGATGGCTTGGCCACATGACATGGACGAGAAGCAACACTGAGCTGATCCACGACACTGGTGATCGAGTGAAATGGCGATTCATGACCGCCCACGCTTTCCGGCATGGCACATGATTGATTGATTGATTGATTTGCTAGCAGTGTAATACCAGGATATTTATTGTGCTAGCGGCGCCGGGTTTATTACCAGCCACTGTAGGTTGGGTTAAGTGGGTTCAGGTCAACGAGAGCTTTAATTTGATTTCACACATGACCCAGCTTCCTGAACTCGAACGTCATCGAGGCGTAATGACGTCACGAGGGGGAACCGGAAGTAGTGTATGACGCACCCTATACTAGGGCATGTGCGGTCTTTATCGACGCAGCTCGGCGAGGCGAATGTAGTGCGAGGGTCGGCAGGAGTATTGGAGGTAGTTTCAAGGTCGTGACTTGAGTCGAAGGTCGTTGTCACTTGGTGGGGCGACCACTGGCTTTTCTTCTTGGCTTTCCTCACATCTGTTATATAGATAGTGTCCCTCAATGGAATGCCAGCTTAATATATAGTGGATTCCGGAGAGATGGACAATGTGTGCGAATTGACCGAAGGGACAGGGCTTTTCTATAAGGGCAGCAACACCGTTCTAAATGCGCCGGCCCCTGCTGAGGGACGAGAGAACGGGGTGTGGATCTCTGCTACATGGAGAAGGATTGAGACCATGTATATCCTATTGAATTTGGATTTTGTACCTGAGGCACGGTACTATATCTGCTCTGGCTGGTAATAGGGACGTGAACTAGGGAGATTGGCGTGAACAGGAGTGGGTCCGGATGCCTCGTCACCGGCCCTACTTCAGGGCCATTCTTCCTACCATTACTAATGATTCACTAACCCTACATGTTCTGTAGAAGTTTTGCAGTGTAAGCCGACACCTCAGTGATGAAGGACCGACGACCTTGGCCCAAGCTATACTCCAGTCCGGGGATTATGACGCAGGGCACTTAGTAGCCTGTCCGGCCCTAGACCTAGTTCCTCTCCGGCGCCTGTGAGCAGCATATGAAGGGACCGGGACTCTCATGGGAAGAGTCCTCATGGCTGAGGAAGGCGGTGATAATGAACGCGTTTATGGTAAGCTTGGTTCCAGATACTTTCACTGAATGTTGTCTTCCACAGGTCATACCTTCTTGAGTGAAGTCTTATCAGTTGGTGACGGGTCCAGTGATTAGGACCAGGCAAGTGTGAGTAGCGGACCAAGAACTTCAATATGAATCCTACCGTGTACTTATCACAATCACAAGAGTTTACTACACTGGAGGTTGAGTCCTGATAACCCTTGGCCATCGTCATTACCAAGTATGTTCACTATGTCCACGCTATCTGCTGACCGACTACACTTACAGTAAGTACATTTGTGGAGTGGTTCTGTCTTGTATCACAACTATCGACAGATCCACCACCAGCTAGAACCAGATTATCTTGACTTTGAATATCCGGCCATTTTGGCCTATGAATCCGCTGGAGTCTAGAGACAATATCTCCAACACCAACATCCCACATCATCACTCGAGAAGTTGCTCTCATATGTCTGACACTCTTCTTGACTCTGTAAGAGAGGGCAACCACGTTGTTTCATACTGTGGCCACCAGCAAGACCCTGAACACTTAGCCATCTGTGTGGACCACTTCGGATCATCACGGAATAGGTTTCCGGCACTAGTTCAGTTAGAACGACCAATATCCATCCATCTGTGGGAAGACGAGAGCTTGATGGAAGACTGTCTCCTCCGGTGAGATCTAGTAGCAAGAAGACCTGTGATAGGTCTATCTCATCATCATCATCCCCACCATCTTCATACTCATTTGCATAATACACACTTCTTTTACTATATAGATGCCAGAGTTGAGTGTTGAGTCATGCATTCAGGACGAGGTGTGAGAGGGTAGTATCCCTTGGTTGGGTGAACAGTAAGATAGGTATTCAGAGACCGGTGGGGTAAAATAGACTGAGGTTACCTAGTCCCAGGCATATCACCTCCCGTTAGTAAGGTGTGGCATCAGTTACCCCCACCCCAGGGAGTGTTGCTACATGGTGGTTCCTCTCTCGGTGGGACTGTCTTCATCATCTTCTTCTTCTTCTTCTTCTTCTTCTTTTTCTTCTTCTTCTTCTTCTTCTTCTTCTTCTTCTTCTTCTTCTTCTTCTTCTTCTTCTTCTTCTTCTTCTTCTTCTTCTTCTTCTTCTTCTTCTTCGTCGTCGTCGTCGTCTTCTTCTTATTATTATTCTTCTTCTTCTTCTTCCTCGTCGTCGTCGACGACGACGCTACCGACAGGTCCGCCGAGAACAGCCACAAGCATGCCAGTGAGCACCCAAGGTGAGGTGGGACACAACAATGTCTACCACACTGTCCCAGGTCGCTTTCAGGCATGCAGAGTTGACACCTGACGCTCTGATAATGTGCTCGCCCAAGGAATCGCCATGCCCTGCTGTGTCTCACGCTCGTCTATTGAGCATGCCTATCGTCACAGGCCGTGCCTTTAGAGACCAGAAGAACGCAATCCGTGAAATTCGGAACTCCACAGACCTCCATACAATGAGTGGGTCGATCCATCGTATAGCTCTTATGGATTTTATAGATCCTATAGATCTTATAGATTTTACAGCTCTATAGCTCTTACAGATCTTATAGTTCTTACAGCTTTTATAGTTCTTATAGATCTTATAGATATTACAATTTAAATAGATCTAATAAATCTTTTACATCTATAAATCTTATAGCTCTAATAGATCTTTAGATCTTATAAATCTCATAGCTCTTTAAGATTTTAAATTTCTTATAGATCTTATTGCACTGATATATCTATACACTGATATATCTATACACTGATATATCTATAACACTTATATATCTATAACACTAATATATCCATAACACTGACATATCTATAACACTGATATATCTATAACACTGATATATCTATACACTGATATATCTATAACACTGATATATCTATAACCCTGATATATCTATAACACTTATATATCTATAACACTGATATATCTATACACTAATATATCTATAACACTGATATATCTATACACTGATATATCTATACACTGATATATCTATAACACTGATATATCTATAACACTTATATATCTATAACACTGATATATCTATACACTGATATATCTATAACACTTATATATCTATACACTGATATATCTATACACTGATATATCTATACACTGATATATCTATAACACTTATATATCTATAACACTTATATATCTATAACACTGATATATCTATACACTAATATATCTATAACACTTATATATCTATAACACTTATATATCTATAACACTGATATATCTATACACTGATATATCTATAACCCTGATATATCTATACAATAATATATCTATAACACTAATATATCTATACACTGATATATCTATAACACTGATATATCTATACACTGATATATCTATAACACTGATATATCTATACACTGATATATCTATAACACTGATATATCTATACACTAATATATCTATAACACTGATATATCTATAACACTTATATATCTATAACACTAATATATCTATACACTGATATATCTATAACCCTGATATATCTGTACACTAATATATCTATAACACTAATATATCTATACACTGATATATCTATAACACTGATATATCTATACACTGATATATCTATAACACTGATATATCTATAACACTGAAATATCTATAACACTTATATATCTATAACACTGATATATCTATAACACTAATATATCTATACACTGATATATCTATAACACTGATATATCTATAACACTGATATATCTATAACACTGATATATCTATAACACTGATATATCTAGAACACTGATATATCTATAACACTGATATATCTATAACACTGATATATCTATAACACTGATATATCTATAACACTGATATATCTATAACACTGATATATCTATAACACTGATATATCTATAACACTGATATATCTATAACACTAATATATCTATAACACTGATATATCTATAACACTGATATATCTATAACACTGATATATCTATAACACTGATATATCTATAACACTGATATATCTATAACACTGATATATCTATAACACTGATATATCTATAACACTTATATATCTATAACACTGATATATCTATAACACTGATATATCTATAACACTGATATATCTATAACACTGATATATCTATAACACTAATATATCTATACACTGATATATCTATAACACTGATATATCTATAACACTTATATATCTATACACTGATATATCTATAACACTAATATATCTATAACACTAATATATCTATACACTAATATATCTATAACACTAATATATCTATACACTAATATATCTATACACTAATATATCTATAACACTAATATATCTATACACTAATATATCTATAACACTGATATATCTATAACACTGATATATCTATAACACTTATATATCTATACACTGATATATCTATACACTAATATATCTATGACACTAATATATCTATACACTAATATATCTATAACACTAATATATCTATACACTAATATATCTATACACTAATATATCTATAACACTGATATATCTATAACACTAATATATCTATATCACTAATATATCTATACACTAATATATCTATAACACTAATATATCTATACACTAATATATCTATACACTAATATATCTATAACACTGATAAATCTATAACACTAATATATCTATAACACTAATATATCTATAACACTAATATATCTATACACTAATATATCTATAACACTAATATATCTATACACTAATATATCTATACACTAATATATCTATACACTAATATATCTATAACACTAATATATCTATAACACTAATATATCTATAACACTAATATATCTATACACTAATATATCTATAACACTAATATATCTATACACTAATATATCTATACACTAATATATCTATAACACTAATATATCTATACACTAATATATCTATAACACTAATATATCTATAACACTGATATATCTATAACACTGATATATCTATAACACTGATATATCTATAACACTGATATATCTATACACTAATATATCTATAACACTGATATATCTATAACACTAATATATCTATAACACTGATATATCTATAACACTGATATATCTATAACACTAATATATCTATAACACTAATATATCTATACACTGATATATCTATAACACTGCTATATCTATAACACTAATATATCTATAACACTGATATATCTATAACACTAATATATCTATACACTAATATATCTATACACTAATATATCTATAACACTAATATATCTATAACACTAATATATCTATACACTAATATATCTATAACACTAATATATCTATAACACTAATATATCTATAACACTAATATATCTATAACACTAATATATCTATAACACTAATATATCTATAACACTAATATATCTATAACACTAATATATCTATACACTAATATATCTATACACTAATATATCTATACACTAATATATCTATAACACTAATATATCTATAACACTGATATATCTATAACACTAATATATCTATAACACTAATATATCTATAACACTAATATATCTATACACTAATATATCTATAACACTAATATATCTATAACACTAATATATCTATACACTAATATATCTATACACTAATATATCTATAACACTAATATATCTATACACTAATATATCTATAACACTAATATATCTATAACACTAATATATCTATAACACTAATATATCTATACACTAATATATCTATACACTAATATATCTATAACACTAATATATCTATACACTAATATATCTATACACTAATATATCTATAACACTAATATATCTATAACACTAATATATCTATACACTAATATATCTATAACACTGATATATCTATAACACTGATATATCTATACACTAATATATCTATAACACTAATATATCTATAACACTGATATATCTATAACACTGATATATCTATAACACTAATATATCTATACACTAATATATCTATACACTAATATATCTATAACACTAATATATCTATAACACTAATATATCTATACACTAAATATATCTATACACTAATAGATCTATACCCTAATTATCTATAACACTAATATATCTATACACTAATATATCTATACACTGATATATCTATAACACTGATATATCTATACACTAATATATCTATAACACTAATATATCTATAACACTAATATATCTATAACACTAATATATCTATAACACTAATATATCTATAACACTGATATATCGATAACACTGATATATCTATAACACTAATATATCTATACACTGATATATCTATAACACTGATATATCTATAACACTGATAGATCTATAACACTGATATATCTATACACTGATATATCTATAACACTAATATATCTATAACACTAATATATCTATACACTAATATATCTATAACACTTATATATCTATACACTAATATATCTATACACTAATATATCTATAACACTAATATATCTATACACTAATATATCTATAACACTGATATATCTATAACACTGATATATCTATAACACTTATATATCTATACACTGATATATCTATACACTAATATATCTATGACACTAATATATCTATACACTAATATATCTATACACTAATATATCTATACACTAATATATCTATAACACTGATATATCTATAACACTAATATATCTATAACACTAATATATCTATACACTAATATATCTATAACACTAATATATCTATACACTAATATATCTATACACTAATATATCTATAACACTGATATATCTATAACACTAATATATCTATAACACTAATATATCTATACACTAATATATCTATAACACTGATATATCTATAACCCTGATATATCTATACACTAATATATCTATACACTAATATATCTATAACACTAATATATCTATACACTGATATATCTATAACACTGATATATCTATAACACTAATATATCTATAACACTAATATATCTATAACACTGATATATCTATACACTAATATATCTATAACACTGATATATCTATACACTAATATATCTATAACACTAATATATCTATAACACTAATATATCTATAACACTGATATATCTATACACTAATATATCTATACACTAATATATCTATAACACTGATATATCTATACACTAATATATCTATACACTAATATATCTATACACTGATATATCTATACACTAATATATCTATAACACTAATATATCTATACACTAATATATCTATACACTGATATATCTATACACTAATATATCTATACACTAATATATCTATACACTAATATATCTATACACTGATATATCTATACACTGATATATCTATAACCCTGATATATCTATAACACTGATATATCTATAACACTGATATATCTATAACACTAATATATCTATAACACTAATATATCTATAACCCTGATATATCTATAACGGGGGGGGGGGGGGTACGGGGTGTCAGGCATTGGTAGCACCTTTGGTAAGGATGGCTCTCATATCCTTTCAGGACCCATCCCCCACTGGTCCAAGTCTGACACCCAGCTCGTGCCTGTGGCTCCTAGTAGCTGTCAGCATGCGACAGCGGCCACCCCCCGGGCAACAGCTGTGAGAGGCTGGCTAAACCAGGCATGGGTATCCGATTTGGTGTCAAACCAAGAGGTAAACTAGGGTATGCCTACCCAGCATGTGAAGACAGGATTCGGCAGACTGCGCGGAAGAAATCATTCCTGATTCAACGGGCAAGACGGCGTTTACCTGCAAAGCGTTGTGGAACGTAATGAGCACGGCAAGGCACGTAGAGCGCCCTGGTCATCCATTGCACCTGTATTCGTCTCCAATCGTCTCGACTTGTCTTGCCGATGGACTCAGATGAACTCAGGCGAGAGAGTGAGGTCGACGAATTGCGCAACTCTTCCTCACTTTAATCCAAGTCATCGCGCAAGTCATTCTTCATCCAACGTTACAGAGACGGCGCGTCGGGTCCAGAGAGACGAACAGCACTGATTGGGAGAGAGCTGGGCAGGTACAACATCGACATTGCAGCCTTGAGCGAGACACGACTTGCAGAAGAAGGCCAAATCTGTGAAATTGGTGCCGGCTACACATTTTTCTGGAGTGGAAGGAAAAGCGAGGAAAGACGCCAATCCGGTGTGGGATTTGCCATTAGGTCGGCAAATTAGCTGGATTTCCAAAGGCTATAAACGACAGGCTCATGACCATGAAGTTGCCTCTGCTGAATGGAAGGAAGCACGCAACCATTGTGAGTGTCTATGCACCAACTCTGACCAACGAAGATGATGTCAAGAACAAGTTCTATGAGGACCTGCACAATGTATTAACATCTGTTCCCAAAGGAGACAAACTTATACTCCTTGGGGATTTCAATGCCAGAGTAGGCACTGACACCACCTCTTGGAGTGGCATTATTGGAAAGCATGGAGTCGGAAATTGTAACAGCAATGGACTCCGCCTCCTTCAGACATGTGCCGAACATGATCTTCTGATTACGAACACAATTTTCCGTCTCCCCATGAGAAATAGGACATCGTGGATGCACCCTCGCTCGAAACACTGGCACCTCATTGACTATCTCATCGTCAGGAGGAGTGACAGACAAGACGTTCGAGTGACAAAATCCATGTGTGGTGCCGAATGTTGGACAGACCATCGTCTCATTGTCTCGAAAATGAACATCCACATCAGGCCACCACGGCGTCCTCAAGGGGCGAAAATGCAAACAAAGCTAAATGTCATCCCGCCTAAACAGCAAGAAAATGCAGCAGTCGTTTGAAAATATGCTGGAAGACCGCCTCAAGCCCAATGCTGAAGCTAAACAGGATACAGAAACAGAATGGAGAGCCCTAAAGGACACAATTTACAACACTGCTATGGAAATCCTGGGTCCAGCCCCCCGAAAGCATAAAGACTGGTTTGATGAAAATTCCGAAGACATCAACCAATTGCTGGCCGAGAAACATCTTCTCCTCAAGGCACATTTGAATGACCCAAAGTCAACATCAAAAAAAGATGCTTTCAAGAACATTCAGAGAGTAGTGCAGCAGAAACTTCGGCACATGCGGGACTCCTGGCTGAGCAGCAAAGCTGATGAAATTCAGGGCTTTGCTGACAGACACGATATGAAAAACTTCTACGACTCACTGAAAGCGGTCTATGGTCCTTCATCACCAGGCATAGTTCCCCTCCTCAGTGCAGATGGGGGAACATTGGTCACCGATAAGAAAGAAATCCTCCAACGCTGGGCAGAGCATTTCAGCAAAATCTTAAATGCAACTTCCTTCTTCGATGATGAAACCATCAACTGCCTTCCTCAAGTTCCCACCAATGAGACTCTTGATGACCTGCCAACCATAGTGGAAATAAACAAAGCCATCCAGCAACTCTCCAGCGGCAAGGCACCTGGTCCTGACTCCATCCCAGCAGAGATATACAAGGCAGGTGGGCCGGTCCTAACAGAGCAGCTTCACCAAGTCTTCACAAACATATGGATGAACGAGACCATGCCACAAGATTTTAAGGACGCGTCAATAGTCCACCTTTACAAACGTAAAGGAAACCGCCAATCCTGTGACAACCACCGAGGCATCTCCTTGCTTTCAATTGCAGGGAAGATACTCGCCAGAATTCTTCTCAATCGCCTCACAGCCCATCTCGATCAAGGTCTTCTTCCTGAGAGTCAATGTGGCTTCAGAAAAGAACGTGGAACTGTTGACATGATTTTCGCTGCAAGGCAGCTGCAAGAGAAATGTCAGGAACAGAACTGCGAAATGTTCTCCACTTTCATTGACCTTACCAAGGCTTTTGATACAGTCAGCAGAGAAGGACTGTGGAAGATTATGGCAAAATATGGCTGTCCACGAAAGTTTGTCCAAATAGTGCGGCTATTTCATGACGGCATGCAGGCAAGAGTACAGGAAAATGGTGAACTGTCTGAACCCTTTCCTGTCACCAATGGAGTGAAGCAAGGATGTGTCCTGGCACCAACACTGTTCAGCCTCATGTTTTCAGCCATGTTGATGAATGCCTTCGAGAACGACGACATTGGAATAGACATCAACTACCGTATGGATGGAAAGTTATTCAATCTCAGAAGGCTGAAAGCTAAAACCAAAATTAACAGCGGCACCGTCAGAGAGCTCCTGTTTGCTGATGATTGCGCTCTATACGCCAACTCAGAGGCGGACATGCAACATAATGTTTCAGCTTTCTCACATGCCTGTGCCAACTTTGGGCTCAATATCAACTTGGAGAAGACTGTAGTTATGTACCAGCCAGCTCCAGGGAATAATCACACTGTGCCGAATATCAAAGTGAATGATCATAGACTAAGTGTTGTGGACAAATTCACCTATCTTGGCAGCACCGTGTCACAAGCTGCCACAATCGATGACGAAGTGAATGCAAGAATCTCCAAGGCCAGTGCAGCCTTTGGCAGACTGTACAAGAATGTATGGGACAGAACTGGAATAAGCCTGCAAACAAAGCTAAAAGTCTACAAAGCAGTTGTATTATCCACACTGCTATATGCTTGTGAAACCTGGACTGTTTATCAGCGACACGCTAGGAAATTAAACCACTTCCACACAGTCTGCCTAAGGAAGCTACTGAAGATTAAATGGCAAGACAAGATTCCAGACACTGAAGTCCTAGAAAGAGCATCCATGCCCAGTATCCACACTCTACTGATGAAGAATCAGATTCGCTGGGCTGGTCACTTGACTCGCATGCCAGATCACAGGCTCCCTAAACGAATTTTTTACAGCGAACTGCGTTGTGGTAAACGCTCCCAAGGTGGCCAGAGGAAACGTTTTAAAGACACTCTGAAAATTTCACTGAATGCTTTTGGAATTCATCATGACACCTGGGAGGCTGCAGCCAGAGACCGAAATTCGTGGCGTGCATCATTGCGCAAAGGTGCAGTCATATGTGAGGCAACCAGGACTGCAAGAGCTGTGACGAAAAGGCAGGACAGAAAAACCACTGCAGGAAATCCTCCTCCAGAGACGTCAAGCATTCTTTGCCCACATTGTCAAAGAACATTTCGAGCCAAAATAGGCCTTATCAGCCATCTTAGAACCCACGGCTCCACACCTTCAACCCCACTGGATGAAATGAATGGTCATCATCATTCTTGATGGACAAACAACATCATCTATAACAATTATATATCTAAAGCACATAAAGATCTCATAGCTCGTATAGTTCTTACAGATCTTATATGTCTTATGGATTTTATAGGTATTATAACTCACTGGTTTGCCTTTTGCAGTAATGTGTGGCTTCTGGTTTTCTAGTGACTACCACTTCCATTGACCATGAACTGTATTTTACGTCGAGGGCTTTTGTGTTGGCATTCTGGCGGCGGCATTGTTCACAGTGTACCTGTGCGGGCTGTTGCTTTGTCGAGACTCCTGTCTATTTCACTTTTCACACTGGGCAGTGAGGAGCATTTTGTGTGATATTCACTGGCACAGGAACGGAGCATAATGGAGACGACCCGTTGCCGGGAAGTTGGAACAGCAACTGATGACTAATGAGTAATGCACTAATATAAATCTGATGACGCTTAAAAAAGCTTATAAAATCTGATGACACTTAATTACGCTAACATAAATCTGCTGTCACTTTATCACGCCAAAATAAATCTAATGACCTACAGACAGACCTGAAAGTGTAGGAGTTTGTCAAACCCTGAGATTGTGGTTCGTCCCGTACATATTCTTGGCCAGCGATGATCTTAAACAAACTGACATCCGCAGAGGAAGCTCCACCAACAATCACAAACAGGATCTGTCGAACGTAAGGATGTAATGAGTTGAAATATCTAAAGTCAATGGTGACAGGGTTTCTGAGAAAAATGCAAAGAATACCATGGACAGACAGAAAAACGAATGAACAAATACTACAAGAAGCAAATGAGAACAGTAAACTGTTTAGACAAATTGGCGACAACTGGTAGGATTGAGGGGAAGAGAACAAAAAATAAAAGGAGCGGGGTGGCAGAGAAGTGAATATCTGGATGGATTGGCCATGTGGCATTGTGGCGACAAGAACACAGATCTGATCCACGATTCTGGTTAACCTGCGAGATGGCGGAACATGACTGACCACTCATCAGTTTGCTTTTACTAGATTTGAGTAAACGGTTACGTTCATTGTACACGGGTATTTTCATAATTGTCTTATTCTCTCCCATCGATCGTCCAAAGAGTACTTACAACAATAGACGAACTCCGTAGTACTGGCGAGCATGCTAATGTGTGCAAACAGAATCGTTTTAAACAATGCTGCATGTCCTTTGCAGGACGTTTCCATCAAACTCTGATTGATTTGGTTTTTTTACATATCCTTTTTGACAGCACACAGCTGACATCACCAGGATAGTACTGCTGTTTGTGATCTCTTGGCAAATTTGCGTTCAGTAGTTTGCCATTGTTTCTGAACGACTGGCTCCCATACCAACTCCTTAAAACCCAGCGCAACGCGGTCTGCTGCCAAATCGGTCGCAGGTGTCTTTCGAACGCGGGTAAGCGGGCTTACGAAACGCGTCCGTAACACCATCGCCACGGAGCCGTCTCCGTGGCGAAGGTGTTGCGAATGCAATTCGTAAGCCCGCTTACCCGCGTTCAAAACACAGCTGCGGGCTGTTTGAAAGCAGACCGAATTGCGTTGGTTTTCATAGAAAGGTATGAGTGTCGGTCATTCAGAAAGCAAAGGCAAACTACTGAACGTAAATTTGTCAAGAGATCACAAACAGCCAAAATATGGTGGGGTTGACTGCGACGTCCTGTAAAAGCGATGCAACTAACTTAAGTTTGCAATTGCTTTCAAAACGAAAAGTCAGAGTTGAAGTCCAAACTGGCCCTTGTATGAAACGATCCCACTATCTCGTCATCAGCCCACCGGAAGTTTAAGAGCTAGAGCGCTATGATCCCTTGAGTCACGTGTACAGAACTATTGTTCCAACATTGGCGGCCTGCCTGGGAGTCGTTTCCTTTGTTCTTCAACAAATGGCGCGTCATTCAGACTATACTGATTTCACATTGTGCCAACGGTTCCGGGAGGAGCGCAATTAGGGGTGGGGGAGAGGAGGGGGGGGGGGGGGGTAAAGCCTTACCCTTGTGCGAGGAAATGCAATCTAAAGACTAATTGTCATGGCAGGGCAGACCAGGCCCTAAGCTTTGGTCGGCAACTGGTCTGGGATAGAAGCTCCGACAGGCAGACAGCTATCCCCTATAGTATTGCTTTCTGATCCGGCAGCTTCAGCGGTTTGTCTTCTACTCCATACGTCAGTATTCATTTAATGGTAATGGTGGATGCAAATCGTGGTCCACTGTTTCATTTCTTATGACCCCCACGAAATTCCGAGTACTACGAAAGCTCCCCTTGTCTTTTGTACCCTTAATTCAATATCTCTGTCTGTGACCAACATCTGTCTACACTGCTAAATGTATGTGTTATTCCACCTTTTTTTCCCCGCTCGCTCACTTTGGCCTCAAGCGTAGTCCATACACACTGTTGATAATAGTGATGGACTGAAGTTTACGTGTGGATTAGCTTTCCCTATTACCAGTGTACCTCGCCATCAGGCGAACCCACTCCGATTTCAGAGGTAATTCCACCTATTGAAATTAACCTTGTCTTTCACCTGTGCAGTTTTATCGCTAGTCGCTTAAAAAGTCGCTTAAAAGTCGACAGGATCGACTTCATTGCATGGGTTTTATCCCATATGGCTCAGTCTCTTTGTGCAGCGAACTTATTCACTAGTTAGATCGTGCACGTAGTTTTTTATGCGATGACGTAGCAGATCACAAGCCAATTCTCCTTAGTTAACTATAACCACATGTATGGTGGGTTAGTTTCTTCCTATTAGTTGAGACTCTAAAGCCGGTAACACGCGGGCGAAGCTTTCACGTTACCAAAATTGTATCTCTTAACTGATTCGCTGCCAAACAAAACATGGGTTTTGCCCAAGCAGAAATTGATGGCAGAAAATGGGAAATAGGGGTGTCTCATAATATTGATCTACAAATTGTTAAAATGGTAGTAAATATATTGTATTATATATCAAATTAAAGGATATTGCACAAGGAACACATTGGTATTGCTACTGTTGCTAAAAGTTAGAAATATAATAATAATATTAGCAGATGTTGTAAAAAATAAATTGATGACAGAGGTGACAAGTACGTGAAATTTCCACTTACCAAGGCGCTACTGCTCCAACGCTGTTTATAATCCAATGAAACTTACTGAATTATGATAACTACACCACTTTGCTACACAAATATCACTAGAACGGCTCCATAACACCAATAAATCACAATAAAAACATCCTATTTCGAAGCGCATCATTGTCACATAAAATGGAAAATGCCGGAAAATCGAGTCAGGTTTTGACCGTTTTCTGCCGATAAACACAAAATGTCCGCTATTTTTTATTTAGTTATAATTATTATTCTTTTAAATTTAATTATTTAAATACTCCATAAATACTTTGTGATAGGCAAAGCAAACTTTAGGGGCACAAGTGTGGCCGATTAGCTAATTCGACATGATGACGAACTTTCACGGCTAAGGTAGCCGGTTAGTTTTTGTTTACATTCCATCCATCCATCCATCATGTGCCATGCCGGTAAGCGTGGGCGGTCATGTTCTGCCATCTCACTCGATCACCAGAGTCGTGGATCAGTTCCGTGTTTCTGTCTCGACCATGCCACAAGGCCAAGCCATCCAGATACTTGTTTCTAGGTCTTCCCCTTGGTCTGTGTCCCTCGATCTTACCAGTTGTCACCAAGTTCTCCAAATCATTTCTTCTCATAACATGTCCAAAAAATTGTGACTGTCTACGTCTAATGTCTCTGATCAGTTTACGATCTTCATTTGTTTCTTGAAGGACTTGTTCATTGGTCTTTTCTGGCTGTCCATGGTATTCTTTGCATTTTCCTCAGAAACCACATTTCTACAGCCATCAGATGTTTTTCAGCCTGGCTGCTCATTGTCCAAGCTTCACATCCATATAAAAGTACAGGTTCTATGTAGCACCTCAACACTCTTTTTCTCGTTTCAATTGACATCTTTTTATTGGTCAGTATGTTTTTTATCTTGCTAAAGGCTACTTTTGCCATGGCGATTCTTGTTCTAATCTCTTCCAGGCATCTCCCATCAGATGTTATCACTGTTCCGAGATAATTGTACCTATTCACTTGTTGAAGAATATTCCCATTTACTTGTATATTACACTGTGGTATTTCGTTCTTCCTAGTGACGACCATAATCTGTGTCGTTTTACAATTTAATTCTAACCTTTGTTGTTCACTGTGTGTAACAACCGCATCTACTAAATTTTGCAGGTCCTGTTCATTGTCTGCAATCAATACTGTGAACACAACATGATTTTCTTGGCATCTGTAAAGAAGGTAGTTTGCCATTGCTTTCCTTCCCAGCAGTGACCATACTGGTCAGTGACCGTAGCCATTGTCTCCTCAAAAAAGAG
Organism: Cepaea nemoralis; assembly: GCA_014155875.1. Taxonomy (NCBI): domain Eukaryota; kingdom Metazoa; phylum Mollusca; class Gastropoda; order Stylommatophora; family Helicidae; genus Cepaea; species Cepaea nemoralis. Next base: position 999,064 of record JACEFZ010011455.1, read on the forward strand.
ATCCTCTGCCTACCGTCGTGAAGTTGGAGACCATAACCTACAACCGAATTCACATTGTCACCTTTCTTCTTGAAACTGTTTACATTCATGATTCATAAATAAATTTTCACCGAACAAACACATTTAACATGTGCTATCAGTTTAAAATCGTTCACAAATTCCTTTAAATAAGAATAACTACAATCTAACATTGTTTACAACTTTTATCTGATGTAAATAAGACCGAAAATCCAGGGCCCTCGCAATTCCTAAAACCGCGAGTAACTACAATTTTAACACAACTTTTAAACGCATCAACACGATTCTTTTTCTTCTCCTCCTTCTTCTCCTCCTTATCCTCCTCCTCCTCCTCCTTCTTCTTCTTCTTCTTCTTCTTCTTCTTCTTCTTCTTCTTCTTCTTCTTCTTCTTCTTCTTCTTCTTCTTCTTCTTCTTCTTCTTCTTCTTTTAAATATGCCACTATTCCGTGTGTCTCGTGGGTTCATGGACCGGGGACAGCCTAGTTATATTGTCCTAAACTGGTGTGTGTCATATCCAGAGCCGAAGCTGTAGTGAAGGAGTTACGAAGGCGATTCATACTCCCGCATACTGTGTTTGAAAAGCTGCTGTTAGCCATTTGAAAGCAGGCCGCCTTGCGTTGATTTTCATACAATGGTATGAGTGTCGGTCATTGAGAAAGCAATGGTAAATTACTTAACGCAAACTTGCCAAGAAATCACAAACAGAAAAAAAAACAATGTTTATTGTTGGGGTTGACTGCGACGTCCTGTAAAGGATATGTAACTAACTTTTTTTGTTTTTTTGTTTAATCCAGCGCCAGCGTATTTTCCTCACTTATTGGTTCACTTCGATTTATTTAGTTCTCTCCATGATCTCCACACTGGTGGTTCTGTCATACCAACGCGGTTCTGGCTCACCAGATGGGACAGACTATCCTTGGTCATACGAGGGGAAGTCAATAAGTACGTCACAAATGGCTGTAGAAAAAATAACTAAATATGATAACAACTTGAAACCAGTTTATTTTTATACATACATTGTCCCTTTAAATCTCAAAATAATTTCCACCAACGTCGATGCATTTATCCCATCGTTTCATCACTCCTCTCAAACCGGTAGAACTGCGTGCTCTGTTTTATAAACAATGTTTTCACTTCACATTCTACTTCGGCGTCATTCGCGAAATATCTCCCGCCAAGGTGAGTTTCCAGTGGACAAAAATGTGGAAATCGCTAGGGGTTAAGTCGGGGCTGTAAGATGGATGTTCAGAACTTCCTACCTTAGTTCGTTAATTTTCTCATGAGTTAATCGAGCCGTATGTGGTCTGGCATTGTCATGAAGAAGCAACACCCCTCTAGTCTGCAGTCCTGGACGTTTTCTTCGAATTGCATCATGTAGCATCGATAGAACTTCACAGTACGATTCAGAATTCACATTGTCACCTTTCTTCTTGAAACTGATTAAAAGCACTCTTTGACAATCCCAGAACACTGTCAGATAATCTTCCCTGCTAATGGCGTAACCTTGAATTTTTGGACACAATGCGAAGAAGGATGTTTCCATTTCATTGGAACACGCTTTGATTCGGGCTGGTAGAGATGCACCCATGATTCGTCCCCAGTAACAATCCTGTTCAGCATGTCTTCTCCTTCATCTTCGTATCGACAGAGATGATGCAAGGACAGGCCAAATCGGTTCATTTTGTGTTCCTCCTTCAATTATTTGGGTACCCACCTTGAGCAGACTTTCTTAACTTTCAATCGATCATGCATTATGCTGTATGCTGAACCATGTGAGTACCCTATTGCAGATGCTACAGAGTTTATCGTTATTTGCCCGTCACCTCTAATCATCTCCTCCACCCGCTGCACGGATGCTTCTGTTGCAATCTCAACAGGGCGACCAGATCGGATTTCATCAACAATTTTGAGAAACATTTTTCTACCCAGCTATGCACCGCTTTACGGGACAAACATTTGTCAGCATAAACAGGAAGCATTTCCTTATGTATGTCCTTTGCAGGCAGTCCTTTTGCCCACAAAAAAACGCACAACAGCACGTTGCTCTTTGGCTGTACACTCCGTAGGTACATTCACCACTTTGTTTATGCGCATGCGCATGAGACAATTAGCGCCACCTGACGAACGGGAATATAAGGTTCGATGGTGCTGTCACCTAATGACCCCTGTAGAAAACACCAACTACATTTACCTGCCATCCCACAGAACTGTGTGACTTACTTATTGACTCGCCCTCGTATTTTCCTGTCTTTAACCTACAACTGGCCTCGCAAGCCGACGGCAGATTGTTCCTACTGTTAAAATAAAAATAGAATGAAGCATTGAAAAAAAAAAGTCGCTTAAGAGTCGACAGGGTCAACTTCATTGCAGCGGGTTTTTATCCCATATGCCTCAGTCGCTTTCCGCAGTGCGGAAAGCGTCACACAATGCACGAACTCCGTAGCTCCAGCGAATGCAGCATAATCAGACTGACTCAAATGGAAACAGACGCGTCAAAGCCAATAAGTACGCATTCTCCTGCTGTTTATCCTTCATCTCGACACCGCGAGGTAAAAGAAGAACAATAATATGAGATGATGGATGGGTAGTCTCTCGCTGTTTATGCTTCACCTCCACTACGAAAGGAACAAGAGAAATAAGATGACATGCGATGGTGATCATCGGGTTGGCAATCAAGCATCTAGCGACTGCGCTCCCGCTGTACCTACAGCACGGTATATTAATAGTTAATCGTCAATTAAATTGTCAGTGAACAAAGAATGTCAGGACAAATTACCAATGTCAAGACAAACAAATCAACAAGACAAACACATCATTAAGACAAACAAATCATCAATCCATCCATCATGTGCCATGCCGGTAAGCGTGGGCGGTCATGTTCTGCCATCTCACTCGATCACCAGAGTCGTGGATCAGCTCCGTGTTTCTGTCTCGACCATGCCACAAGGCCAAGCCATCCAGGTACTTGCTTCTAGGTCTTCCCCTTGGCCTGTTCCCCTCGATCTTACCAGTTGTCACCAAATTCTCCAATCCATTTCTTCTCATAACATGCCCAAAAAATTTTGACTGTCTACGTCTAATTTCTCTAATCAATTTACGATCTTCATTTGTTTCTTGAAGGACTTGTTCATTGGTCTTTCTGGCTGTCCATGGTATTCTTTGCATTTTCCTCAGAAACCACATCTCTACAGCCATTAGATGTTTTTCAGCCTGACTGCTCATTGTCCACGCTTCACATCCATACAAAAGTACAGGTTCAATGTAGCATCTCAACACTCTTTTTCTCGTTTCAATTGACATCTTTTTATTGGTCAATATGTTTTTCATCTTGCTAAAGGCTACTTTTGCCATGGCGATTCTTGTTCTAATCTCTTCAAGGCATCTCCCATCAGATGTTATTACTGTTCCGAGATAATTGTACCTGCTCACTTGTTGAAGAATATTCCCATTTACTTGTATATTACATTGTGGTATTTCGTCCTTCCTAGTGACGACCATAATCTGTGTCTTTTTACAATTTAATTCTAACCCTAGTTGTTCACTGTGTGTAACAATCGCATCTACTAAATTTTGCAGGTCCTGTTCATTGTCTGCAATCAAGACTGTATCATCTGCATATCTAATGTTATTGATGCGTCGTCCCCCAATGTTGATTCCTTCCATATCTTCAATATTTCTGAAAATACTTTCACTGTACAGGGAAAACAGATCTGGAGACATTACACATCCCTGTCTCACACCCCTTTTAATAGGCTGATATTGGCTTACTTCATTATCAACTCTTATGGCAGCTTGTTGTTTCCAATATATGTTTTGTACAAGTCTAAGATCTTTTCCATCAATTTGTAGATCTTCAAGCATCCTTATCATGTTGACATGTCTCACTTTATCAAAAGCCTTTGTGTAGTCAATAAAGCAAAGGTGTAGATCTTTGCTTACTTCTATAGAACGTTCGATTATGTTTCTCAGTATATACACAGCATTTACTGTACCCTTGCCTTCCACAAACCCACATTGTTCTTCTCCTATTTCAGGTTGTATTTTCCTCCTAACTCTTTGCATGATAATTCTTAGCAAAATCTTCGTGATGTGACTCATTATACTAATTGTTCGATGTTGATCACATTCCAAGGCTCCTGATTTCTTTGGGATTGCAATAAATACAGAATTACATAACTCCTGAGGTATATTTCCAGTATCATATATTGTATTAAGCAGACTGGTAACTTGATCTATTCCATATTCTTCTAAAGCATTAATCATTTCTGTTGTGACGCTGTCTGAACCGGGGGTCTTGTCAGATTTCATATGGTTAAGAGCATTCTGAACCTTCATCTTCAAAATTGCTGGTCCTTCATTATCATCAATACAAACAAATAATTAAGACGAACAAATCATCAAGACAAACAAGTTACCAATGACAGGGCGAGATGTTTGGCAAAGAGGGAATCCGACCATGACCATCTTCTGTCTAAAGAGACCAGTGTCTTGGCCTCATCATGTCTGCTAACTCCAAAAATCTCGTTCTTCATGGTAGCCAGGTGTTGGTGTGTCAGTGTGCAGCCTGTTTATAGAAAATATGACATGGACTCGCGTTAGACATTTAATACAAGCGTTGTGATCAACCCCAAGTTGATTTACTAGGCAATTATTACGTTCAGCAGCTTGCCATTGCTTTCTAACCGAGAAGTCAACTTTGAAGTGCAACTGACCGGTATAGGGAGTGATCCTACTACCCTGCAGTCATCGCACTGGAGGTTTAAGGGCGTATACTCTTTTCCATTCATTCACATCGACCTCTGAAGAATAACCGAGAAAACATGTGGAATTTATACGTATAAAAGTGTTGGATTTTGGATGTTATATTGCTCTTCTCTGGCTGTAACAATCCAGAAGTTAAACAGGGTTACCAGCTTAAAGCAGTGGCCAAACAAGAACACTACGCGAGAAGCCAGAGAAGATTAATAAACCAACACAGAACTGGTGTCGTCAGTCGCTAAACGCTGTGGGATTTACTGAGGAAGGGATCGGAGCACTTATGGACTGAATGGTTCGATGTGCGATGAGGATGATCTGTCGACTAACTAACTAACTAACTAACATCAACAACAAAGTTAAAGTAACATTTTCTAGAGCATGTATCTTTTCCTGAGGCAAAATATTGCGTGAGCCATGTGCCATCACGCAATCACTGACGAAGAAAATCGGGAATTTAGAAACTAAACCTTACAGAAACATTTTTATAAAACAGTGGACATAGAAGAATAAACAATACTGACATTCTCCTAGGCCAGCCTCCCTGGCTTACGAGTTAGCAGCTTTCTCCATAACCCCGAATACTCTCGTGGTTGACGTGAGCGCACGAGAACTTGAAGGGGTTCGAGTCGCGCCATGACTTACGAGAGTATGGAGCCGGTCGCTCAGAAAGTCGTGGCGTGCTGATGAGAGTAATCTAGCCTAGGAATCAACATACAGCTGAAAGATGCTGGTGTTGACCGCAATAACCTGAGACAGGATGGAAACGCGTGGGGAAAAAAAGACATTCTACTAGGTCTGAACATGGAGGAAAACTTACTCATTTTTGTTTTATTTATTATTAGGTCGCTCGCTTTTACCTCAAATGTAGTTCATATATACTACTTCTGGTACACTGGACTGGTTGTCTGAGATGCCAGGGGTCATGGTTCTTACGTTCCATGTTCCCAGCCCTTGGGCCGGTTGTTTTGATTGTTTCTTGTTGCTAGGTGTATAATTCCATGTGTCAGGATTTTCCCCTAAGCTCCACATACCGTCAGGAGCAGATGAACCATGGCGAGATAGCACCTTATTGACTGGGGGATGCCCAGCTAGGCGGGCGGTAGCTGTCTAGTCAGATACGATGATCTCTCCCACCGTCGGAAGTAGCCCCTGGCGCCTTGCTCTACGCCAATCGAGCATTAAGACTTATAACCGGCAAATGCTGCTTCCCGTGTTATGTCACCGCTTTACGCGGTGCTGAAGTGACCTCTTCAGGGCTCAGGCCTGGGCAATGGAAATCGGAGAACCAGCTGTTGCCCAGTAGCAAGTTCACACTCACCACGTCGCCGATGTTGACCAAGGAAAAGGCAGTAGCCAATGCAACTTGGCATCGTTGTCAGAACTATGTTGTTTACAACATGGAACTGCCTTAGGGGCTCCATCTCCGGATTGGTCCTCAGGGTTTACTCCCGAAGCCTTTCCCATCTGGGTATACCCGCAAGGAGGCGGGGGTTTAAAATGTAGAGTTTCCTCTCTTAGAGGGGATACCAACCAAGGTCGACAAGCCTCCTCTGCCCGGGAATCAATAAGGAGGGAAGTCTACCATTCTTCCTTCCTGGCAGTGACCATACTGATCAGATGACCGTAGCCATTGTCTCCATTGAGAGATCCTCTGCCCATCGTCGCTGACTTGAAGCCATAACCAACAACTATCTGTCAGCTGCTCCCAATTCCATCTACCACCTGCTCCCATGGCTTCACGTTACCCTGTGGGGGGAGGGGCTAAACGGATACTCCACCTTGTCCAAGGGTGTCCCGTAGGCTGGAAAGGGAAGGAGGGGCCTTACTTCTCCTTTGATAGGGGATACCCCTATCCCGCTAGCTCAAACCTGGCGATAAATAGTGTCACTTATTGTCCGTGTTTTCCATTCATCGGTCATTCATAGATTCATCGAGCCCGATTCGCTTGACAGCACTTCTCAGCGCTATCAAGCCAAGTCGCCTTATAATTTCAAGCTACCTGATACGGGGGAGAATGGCACGCAAAAACAGCAATAAAAAACCACAGCCAAGCAAGATGTGCAGCGTGGGAGCCGCCAAGGCCGGACAGAAGACGAATGTGAAACTACCTGTAAGCTGCAGCAAAGAACACGTAACTACAGTCAACTCAACTGAAGCTACCAAGAGAAAGACCGAGATCAGCCCACCACAGACAAGAGCCAAGTCAGCCGAGAAGAAGGAGGAGAAAGACACCAGAGCCGGCAACACCGACTCCAAGACAGCCAAATGGGTGGTAAAACGTGTCCAAGTGGAGCTGTCAGACGACGAAATCTTGAATCAGCTGCAGAAAGAGAACCTTCACATCAGAATCCTGAAGGCACAGAGGATCATGACCTACTCAGGGATCCCTACAACGCTGGCGGTGGTGACGTCTGAGGGTTGTGAGATCCCACAACAGGTGTCGATTAATCAAAGACTACAACAGCCCGAGGGATTTATACCCAAGATCACCCAATGCTCCAGATGCCAGAGGGCCGGACACAGCAGAGCACTATGCCGCAGCAAAACTGACATCTGCCGCTACTGCGCCGAGCATCACACTTTTAGTGAGTGTCCGTTAGCCAAGCTGGACGTGGACTTCAGGGCGCCTAACAGGAAACGTAAGTGCGCCAACTGCATGGGACATCATGGAGCACGATACCTGGGATGTCCGTACCTCCAAAGACACAGGGACGTGTTAAAAATCGCCACTGTCACCAAGACACCATTTAAAGACGCAATGCGGAGGTGCGAGACAGCCACGTGCATCTCGCAAACTGAAAGAGCACAGCTGCAGAGGGAGATCGACGAGCTGAAAAAACAAGTCAAGCTTCTGCAAAGACCGGCACCGACCAGCGACATTCAAAAGATTCTGATCGAAATAAAGGAGACTCATAAAAGCATAAAACAAGAGGCGGAGTACATGGCGTTGACAATCAAGAAGAACGAGGAGTTACTTCAAGCAATTCAAGACGAGAGAAAACTTCTAAAATCAGAGAGAGAGTCAACCCAAACCAAAACAACAGAAGATGCAGAAATGAACACAGAAGAACCATACGTAGAAGAACAAGAAAACATAGAAAAGCTGCTAAAGTCACTACATAGAAAAGAAAGCAAACAGACGCACGAGGAAGCCAAGTCTCAGTCATACGAACAACCTCAAGAAGACGCCAGCAACCCATTCACATTTACGAACAAATTCAAGGGAAAGCCAGTCTTCAATCGGAAACGTGACACAAGCCTAGTCAGCCTAGATGCGACGATCAATCCTGTCGAAGTTTGCAGATTACCGGACTAGACCGAAGAAGATACACAACATGCTGCCAAATCCACCAGGGGGGGGGGTGGGGGCTACTACAAGAAAGCACCATCAGAGCCAGAAGCCAATGCCACAAAGATGCAATACAAATGGAAACTAATTCACCAGAACCAGACATCACTCGTAAGAGAGCATAAGGAAAAACCAGGGTGAAAAGACCCACACAAACCCACGGATCGACTATCTAAACCAACGCTGAAAGAAGCAGGTTGAGGGAGACCGAGTTTGCCATTTTTGTTTTTCATATCGGATCGGATCGGATCCGTGTTTTCATTATTTAAATTAATTTGTTTAGTACGTCCTCTTTGACAATGTGTCAAAATATAGAATAACTACAGAATGTAGAATAAATATAGAATAACTATAGAATGTAGAATAAATATAGAATAACTACAGAATGTAGAATAACTAACTACTCAATGGTATATAACAACTGCGCAATGTAGAATAACTACACAATATATAATAACTACACAATATAGAATAACTACACAATATATAATAACTACACAATATTGAACAACTATACCATATAGAATAGCAAGACAATATAGAATAACAACAAAATGTCGAATAACTGCACAGTGTAGAATAACAACACAATATAGAATAAGCACACAGTATAGAATAACTACTGAGCGTAATCTTGCCTAGTACATCAAGAGCAGGTGAAAGATGCTGGCCTTGACTGCAACGAACTGTAAGGGATATGCAACATATAAAAATAGAATAACAACACAATATAGAATAAGTACACATAAAAGAATAACTACACTAACTAGAATAACTAAACAATATAAAATAAATACAAAGAATAGAATAACAACACAATATAGAATAATTACACAATATAGAATAACTACACAATATAGTGTAACTACACAATATAGAATAATTACACAATATAGAATAACTACACAATATAGAATAACTACACAATATAGAATAACTACACAATATAGAATAACTACACAATATAGAATAACTACACAATATAGAATAACTACACAATATAGAATAACTACACAATATAGAATAACTACACAATATAGAATAACTACACAATATACACACAAGAGAAAGAAACATATTATTAAAACCACACGACCGAATAAGTAGACCTACACAGTGTAACCATCAGTTGAAAATGTGCTTCACAGAAAATCCAACAGGATGTATTATTATTCGGGTTGCCCAAAATAAAGCGTTACTTTTCATTTGAGCTATCTTGACCCGGAACTAAGATATCTATTTCTGTGTAAAAACTGGGTGCAAGGTTGCAACATCCGTTGGAGAGGGGGGGGGGGGGGGGGGGCACGAATCGCGGGGATTGGATAGGTGAAGATTGTAAAAGACATTTACAAACATCATCTAACCAATCGTCACGACTCGTGCCGTACTACCAGTTAGTGCATTTACTAAAGGAAGTGTTTATTCGCAAACGGTTCTGGTCACGTGACGTCTATATATTCTATATTAGAGAGCAGTACAAACTGGCATATCGTTGGAGGGCCAGTATAATGTATTAAGTTAGGGTTAGGATTAGGGTTAGTGAATACATGGTAGTAATACATGTTCCAGGGCCCCATCTGCGAATAAACTCTCCCTTTACTAAATATCATTGCTATACCATTTTAAGGCCAGGGAAATAAGATTGCAACAGATAATACCGTGACGTGACGCCGGTGACTGTCATTGCTGGCAAAACAGCGAACAGTGCGCTGTAGTTATTCATCATCAGTCTGTAGCTTGTCGTGTGCAGAGCTTTTCCCCGCAAAATCAGTCTCTCGAAATTGTTCTCAATCATTCGCCAGCTGTCCCGCCTCTGTTTCTTTCACGTGTAAATGATCTAGCACGTCTTTAACCCATCAACATTGTGGTCATCCTTTTCTCGGTTCTCCTCCCTCCACACTTCGACGCATGACCACGTCCTCCGACTCTACTTCTTTCTTCTACTTCTGTGATTGCCAACTAATCTGTGAGCGCCAAGCAATCTGTGAGCGTCAAACAATCTGTGAGCGTCAAACAATCTGTGAGCGCCAAGCAATCTGTGAGCGCCAAGCAATCTGTGAGCGTCAAACAATCTGTGAGCGTCAAACAATCTGTGAGCGTCAAACAATCTGTGAGCGTCAAACAATCTGTGAGCGTCAAACAATCTGTGAGCGTCAAGCAATCTGTGAGCGTCAAACAATCTGTGAGCGTCAAACAATCTGTGAGCGTCAAACAATCTGTGAGCGTCAAACAATCTGTAAGCGTCAAACAATCTGTGAGCGTCAAACAATCTGTGAGCGTCAAACAATCTGTGAGCGTCAAACAATCTGTGGGCGTCAAACAATCTGTGAGCGTCAAACAATCTGTGAGCGTCAAACAATCTGTGAGCGTCAAACAATCTGTGAGCGTCAAACAATGCGTGTGTTTATCTATGTTGTCTAGTGCATCCTCCAGTCTCTACTTCTTTATTCTACTTCTGTGAGCCTCAAACTTTACGCGTGTGTTTATTTATGAACTGTCTTAGTGGCCTCAAAGAGTTCCCCAATTGATATTTTTGTGTAGTACGTCTACAAAATAGCGGTTCGATCCCTCTTATAGCTCCTACAGCTCTTATAGATCGTATTGATGGGAAGTTAGGCAGAGGTAGACCAAGAGAAACGATGCTGGATGGATTGAGACGGTTGCATTCAGGAATATTATCAGCAGAGTTGATCCAGAAAAACCATAGACCGAGATCTGTAGAGAGTTGAACGCCTACGCCAGCAGGGCATGGCACTTGATGATGATACTGTTTTAGTGGCTTCAAGGCTTCCCCTGCAATTATTGTCTCATGAAAATCCCCGTTATAAGTGCTTGTAAAGAGGATACTTAAAATGTATAACCAAGAGCATGCATCTTTCCCATTGCAAGCTACGCCAGTGAGACATGGACACTTACTAAACAAGCTGAACAGCGCATAAATGCCTTTGAATATAAATGTTATAGACGAGTTCTAAGAATATCTTGGGTAAAGAAAAGAACAAATGCATCCATACCCCAAGAGCTGAATATTGAAGAAGGTTGGCTATTAAAGACGATAAAACAAAGAAAATTGAAATAGTTTGGTCACTTGAAACGCCACGAAAGTTTGGAGAGAACAATAATGGAGGGATATATGCCTGCAAAGAGAGGAAGAGGAAGACCAAAGAGAAGATGGGTGCAGGATGTGGCGAATGATCTCAAGATGGATGTATGGGACGTGGGACATCTTGCTTACGATCGAGAGGTTTTCCGGAAGGTTGTTATGGGAACGAGGTTCTGCAAAGGACATGCTACTGAATGAATGGATGAATAACCAAAAGAAAACGAAACAAACAGTTCGTGAGATACAATCTGACCCACTACGCGGATGTATGTGCTCCAGATTCTAATCTCACAATCTTTGATTATCGGGATATGTAATCAGGGACCGGGAACGCAGTTTCGCAACCTCGACGTACCGCTATCGAAAACCGCCCGCCTTTGGAAGCAGACTGCCGTGCGTTGATTTTCACAATGGCATGAGCGTCAGTAGTTCATAAAGCAATGGTAAACTACGTAAACTTGCCTAGAAAATCACAGTCACAATGATGGGGTTGATTGCGACATCGTTAAAGTAATTACAGTAAACTTGAATCTTTAAGAGTTAGTTAGAGTAGATACAACAACAGGTCTGTCTTTTCCCTACGACTTTGTTGAGTGATCTTGTAATGCTGTAACTGTCAGTGCCGCAGCATATTGTTTATTTGTGTGTCCACGACTTTCTCAACATTTTCAGCAGCCACATCTCCCCTGCATTCCGTTTCCCATCACTTCATCCCTGATGGCCTATATCCGCATCCACGCGGAATAGTATGCCACACACACAATGTCTCAGTGTAGGTTCACACAATGCACAGCGAATTTCTCCTTCACATCCCTTTGCAAATGTTTTCCTCTGTTCTCCACAGCCTCTCAAATATAATCTCCCTCCTCCACATCCCCTCCCAAACAACAATCTCCCACCTCCACATCCCCTCCGAAACAACAATCTCCATCCTCCACATCCCCTCCCAGACAACAATTTTCATCCTCCACATTCCCTTCCAAACAACAATCTTCATCCTCCATATTCCCTTTCAAACAACAATCTTCATCCTCCACATCCCCTCCCAAACAACAATCTTCATCCTCCACATTCCCTTCCAAACAACAATCTCCCTCCTCCACATCCCCTCCCAAACAACAATCTTCATCCTCCACATCCCCTCCCAAACAACAATCTTCATCCTCCACATCCCCTTCCAAACAACAATCTCCCTCCTCCACATCCCCTCCCAAACAACAATCTCCCTCCTCCACATCCCCTCCCAAACAACAGTCTTCATTCTCCACATCCCCTCCCAAACAACAGTCTTCATCCTCCACATCCCCTTCCAAACAACAATCTTCATCCTCCACATTCCCTTCCAAACAACAATCTCCCTCCTCCACATCCCCTCCCAAACAACAATCTTCATCCTCCACATCCCCTTCCAAACAACAATCTTCATCCTCCACATCCCCTTCCAAACAACAATCTCCATCCTCCACATCCCCTCCCAAACAACAATCTTCATCCTCCACATTCCCTTCCAAACAACAATCTCCCTCCTCCACATCCCCTTCCAAACAACAATCTCCGTCCTCCACATCCCCTCCCAAGCAGCAATCTTCATCCTCCACATCCCCTCCCAAACAACAATCTTCATCCTCCACATCCCCTTCCAAACAACAATCTCCCTCCTCAACATCCCCTTCCAAACAACAATCTCCCTCCTCCACATCCCCTCCCGAACAACAATCTTCATCCTCCACATTTGTCAGAGTCTAAAGTATTGCAGAGATGCAGTGACATCGTTACGCCCGCCAGGCGACTTAGTCCCCAGCCGGGATGCCGTAACTTCGTTACGCCCGCCAGGCGAGTATTAGTTACCTGCCTGCGAGGTTGCTGGCTGACGAGACGGCCAGCGGTCAGGCAAGGACGAAGCAAGACGCACGCAGGCCTCGTGAAGCCACTTCAGGTGGGGAGGCACGTTGCGAGCAATAGACAGACAGCTCTGGGACGTGGACTCGACTGGACGTATGATGAGAGAAAGGCTTTGTGTAGTTTCTGTGCCTGAAAGTCGAGTGCTTGTACATCTTGAGAGATAGACTGTGAGCTGTACTGTGTCTGTAAGTGTATTGTATAACTTATGTATTGTAATGATCATCGTATTGCATTGTGATCTGTAAATAAATCCATTGAACGTTGTGTCGTTGAGTCTCAAGTCAAATCACGTTGTACTTGTACTGTCTCACATGTGTTAGGTAAAACGAGCCAGGTTTAAGACCCTGACATGTGTGGACGTGGTGGCATTCGTCCGGCTTTGAAATGAACGTGTTTAGGTGATTAACATTTAAACCTAGAGTTGTGAACTTAGAATTTTTGTCCAACTTTATTGTACATGTAAATGTGATCGTTGAAGGCTCATTTTGATAGATATTATTACATTGTTTGAACATGGAGACTAGTTGTGAACGTAAAGTACATACATATTGTTTGATCTTGTAAACGTGTAAAACATCAGTGATTGTTGAACTTGTCACCGTTTTGACCTTGTCGACATTGTGAAGTTGTCGCCATTGTGACCTTGTCGCCATCTTGTAAACTTGATGTCTATGTCCTTACTGAATGTCATCTTAATGTAAGTGATGTGTCATCAATGTTGTAGAGTGTTGAGATATATTTAGATTGTCTTTGTGAATTGAGTTGTGGAAAGCAGAAAGTTTTGGAAAGAAAGTGACTTGTGGTTTTGAAAAAAAAAAAATTGTTGACTGACAACATTACGACCTACAATTACACTCAACGCCATACAAACCTAATCAAAACTTAGTGACAAGCAGGCACACCACATCAAATAGACGCTAATTTATTTCCTCCAAAAACAAAGCAGGTTTTCTGTGCCATCTGAAACCCTTGCCCGTAGAGGTCATTTGTGTTTGAAGTAGCGACCCTACAGTTCCTAGCCCGATTTTCAACCGTTCTTCACCGCATCCAGTACACTTGAGTATATTTTTCTTTTCATATACTTTCGGATGCAAATTTAGGCACATATTGTCAATAGAACACAATTGTAAATTGTTCACTTTACTAACCACTTGTAACAAATTGTGTGGCTGGTATTTCATTTGCATTTTCCATCATGTCTTCATTAAATGATTTCATCGATATGGGGTTAAAGTTAAAGTTAACAGGTGATGAGTTAACGAAGTGGAGTGAAAAGAAATACTCTGAATACCACGAGCGTGAAGAAAGAGCAGCTGAAAGAGCATTAAAGCAGGCAGAGACTGAAAGAGCTGCCAAGCAAGTAGAGGCAGAAACAGCCTTAAAGCAAGCAGAGGCAGCAACCGCAGCAAAACAAGCAGAGTTAGATATTGAACTGAAGAAAGCGGAGATAGCAGCTCAAAGTAAACGGGAAGAGCTAGAATTGCAATTAAAAATCAAACAACTTGATACTGAGACTGCCATTAACAAAGAGTCTAAGAAATCTGAGAGACTGGAGAAAGAAAACCAGTACAAGAAATATCAAGGTATCGTACGTAATTATACCTCGGGTGACTGCATTGCAGCCTTTACCCAAAATTTTGAGACTTTAATGGACCATTACCAGGTTCCACTGTCTGAATGGAATATTATTTATATGAGAAGTTTATCAGGGGAGCCTCTTAAAGTCATAGAGACTATCCCCAAAGACCTCAGAAAAGATTACCATTATCTAAAATCAAAGATTATGGCACATTTTATGTTAGATGAGGCAGGTTACAGAGAACAATTCAGCAAGTTGAGCCCAAAACCGACTCAAACGTTCTCTGACTACCTCTGCTTAGTCCGAGATATATTTACCAAATGGACTTCAGCAGCTAAAATTGATAAAAACTATCAAAAGTTAGAAGATCTGATCATCAGAGATAAAGTCATTTCATCCATTCCATCAGCATTTTCAAAATTTTTGCAAGAGAATGAATGCACAAGTGTAGATGAGATTGAGAGACGTGGTTCGGCTTATTACACAGCCAACAAACATTGTTTTGCCAGTGAAGCTACTGATATAAATTTTGTAGCATCGGCTAACTATGACAAACCCTATAGTAGGCAAAAACCTCATAAGCCTACATCTGAGAAGTACAATCACTGTAGATATTGTAAAATTTCACACCATCAAGGTGAGATGTGTGACAAGAACCCCGCATATCATACTTATCTACAAAACATTGTAAACAGACAAGATAAGGAGCGTAGATCCTTTAGAAATTTGCGTAAATGTTTCCTCTGTAAGGCGTATGGACATTATCGCCATGATTGTAAAGGTAGGCAAATGACCAACAAAGCAAATGCCGCCTTATTTGATAGTTCATCATCAGATGAAGAACAATCAGAGAAACATCCTGTGAACTCAGCACAGGCTTTTGATATGTTTAACGCAAATAAATGTACTGTTTGTAATACCTTTTATGAAGATGGCATTTTAACATGCGGCCACTCCATTCCTATTGCCAATGAAGAAGCTAATTTGGTAGTAGATTCCAAAGGCAGAATAAACATCCATCACGGATATGTGAATGGCAAGTCTGCTACAGTCCTTCGGGACACGGGAAGTTCACTTATTGGACTAAAGAGAACGTTCATAATGCCTACAGACTATACAGGCAGGCACGTAACATGCAGAACATTCTCTGGCAATATTGAAAAGTACCCACTAGCATGGGCATATATTCAAACACCTTTCCTCACTGGGAAAGTAAAATGCGCTGCATTAACAAACCCGGTGTGTGATATTATAATTGGAAATTTACCAGAGGTGAATGATATGCCTCATGACATAACATCTCTTTGCATTGATGATATCATAACAACATCACCATCAAATGTCATCATTGATAATGTTGTACCACCTAATGAATGTATGGTAGCTAATGTAGCACTAAGATCTCATGACATCATTGATAACACTGTTTCATCACCATCTGATATCATTGAATGTGTGAACGCAGTAACTAGATCTACTGCTAGAGTGCAAGATGAAATTAATCAACCTGAGGCTATACAAATGCTTAGCCCAGTATCACTACCTCCTAAAACCATGAAGGAGACTTTTGTAACAGCTCAAAAGGCTGATCCTTCATTGTCGAAATATTTTAATCTGATCGGCCAAAAGCCAAAGGTAACCAAAAATGCAAGATGGCATTTTGCTTTGAAAAATTGTATCCTCACCAGGTATTATACCAGAGGTGACAGCACAACAGAGCAAACTGTTTTGCCAACTGATTATCGTAAGCAAGCCTTACATCTTGCCCATGATATACCTCTTGCAGGGCATATGGCATACGCTAAGACCAGATCAAGATTATTAACACAGTTTCATTGGCCCAAATTCTGCAATGACATTAAGCAATATTGCAGAAGTTGTGACATCTGCCAAAAACTTGTAAAGAAAGGTAAACACCCACAGGCAAAGTTACAAATTACTGAC
Organism: Cepaea nemoralis; assembly: GCA_014155875.1. Lineage (NCBI taxonomy): Eukaryota > Metazoa > Mollusca > Gastropoda > Stylommatophora > Helicidae > Cepaea > Cepaea nemoralis. The sequence goes on from JACEFZ010011455.1 coordinate 1,015,717, forward strand.
TTAGCCAGTCGACCTTTTGAGAAAATATCTGTCGACATAGTGGGCCCTCTTAATCAGATAACAACTAGAGGGAATAAATATATTCTAACCATCATTGATCAATGTAGCCGCTGGCCGGAAGCAATTCCGCTAAAGAACATAACTGCCAATGATATAATGGAAGTTTTCTTCCATATATTTTCACGGATAGGATTTCCAGACACTATCTAATCAGATAGGGGAACTCAGTTTATCGCCGCATCTACTCAAGCTTTCACCAAAATGTTAGGAGTGAAGCAATGTTTCAATTCCCCGTACCATCCTCACTCGAGTGGGATAATAGAAAAATTTAACGGCGATTTAAAGCACATGCTTGCTAAAGTCACGCAAGAGCATCCCAATAACTGGGACGTATATTTACCTGCTATTCTCTTTGCTTATCGCGAGGTGCCACATTCTAGTACAGGTTTCTCTCCTTTTGAACTTATCTATGGTGCCAAACCACGTGGCCCATTAAGTATTATCATCAAATGTTAACTGACTCCACTCCAGTACTTAAACCCATATCATCATACGTATACGTTACATCATTGCGTGAAAGAATCATCAAATCTTGTATAATTGCAAAGGATGCACTAAAATTATCTGGTGCTACTTATAGACAATATGCTGACAAAGGTAACAGGACAATAACGTTGACACCTGGACAGGACGTTCTTCTTCTCCTACCTAGTGACAGACACTTATTGACTGATTCTTGGCAAGGACCATTTAAAGTGACAAGACAGATTTCACCTGTAGACTATGAGATTCAAATAAAAGACAAACACAAAATATTCCACGTCAATATGCTAAGACCATATTACAACAGAGACAACGAACAAGACGATACAACAGCTTGTACAGTGATAATAGACCATGAAGATGACGAGGCTAGTGACGAAATTCCAACACCTGCATTAGACACGACAAACTGCTTGAAGGAAATTAAAATCAACCCAAAGTTAACTCAAGCAGAAACAGACAGTTGCAAACATCTCATACAACAGTACAACACCATCTTCTCCAACAACCCAGGACAAACAGAATTAGTACAACATCACATCACACTCACGTCAAATACACCCATAAAATGCAGACCATACACCATTCCATTGCATTACAAAGAAAACTTACATCAGGAGATCATCAACTTAGAGAAAAACAACATCATAAGACGATCCCAATCAGATTTCTCATCTCCAATGGTCATAGTACGCAAAAAGGACAACACGATAAGACTCTGTGTCGACTATAGGAAACTAAATAAGATAACTCTTCTAGATCTGGAGCCAATGGCAAACTCTGAAGATCTACTGACAGAACTGACAGACGCTAGGTTCTTTACGAAGGTAGACATGACTAAAGGTTACTGGCAAATAGCGGTAGACGAACAGAGCAGACATCTGATAGCATTTGCCACACCTTGGGGACTGTACGAATGGTGCAAACTTCCATTTGGGCTTGTCAATGCCCCAGCGACATTCGTACGTATGACACGACTGTTACTAGTAGATATACCGAACATAATTTGTTATATAGACGACATTTGTGTTCACACAAAGACGATGACAGACCACATAAAGACATTAGAACAGACATTTGAACGCATTAGACAGCACGGACTGACGGTAAAGCCTGCAAAAGTAGACATAGCCTATCAGGAAATATCCTTCTTGGGGTACAAAATATCCAATGGCTTTGTCACGACAGACGATAACATTGTGTCCAAGATACTAAAACTCTCACTTCCGACTACGAAAAAGCAAGTCAGAAGTTTGTTGGGACTTATAAATTATTATAGGCAGTTCATACCTGATTTTTCTGAACTGACCGAAGTATTTACTAACTTACTAACAAAAGATCAACCTGAGAAAATTGTAAACAATGAATGCCTAAAATTTGCATTCCAGAAAGTATTATCTTATTTTTCTGATAATAGCTTAAATAATCCCTATTCTAAAATTGCCCAATTTACAAATCCCTTTCAGATTGCGCACAGACGCGAGCTCCGTGGCGATTGGAGCAGTCTTGTTACAGGAGCATAATAACATCCTTCATCCTGTGTACTTTGTCTCCAGGAAATTAAAACCGAGAGAACGGGCTTGGTCAATACCTCAGTTGGAAGCCCTAGCTCTAGTGGTGGGTATAACTAAATTGTCCAGATTCCTCCTAGGACGCCATTTTATTGTGGAGTCTGACAGTAGTCCATTGCGATTTATCAATTCAGGTGTACCTTCAAACCAAATGGTAGCGCGCTGGTCTCTTAAGCTCCAAGATTACAGCTTCGAGGTTCGACATATCCCAGGCAGAACCAACACGATTGCCGATCTTTTGTCCCGTTGTCCGACCGACCCAGTAAGCACCAATGTCTGAGTGCAGTGTGTAAAATACACTCAGATCAACATAGCCATCCATCAGTGAATATTTTTCTCATTCACGAAAGCTGTGTATGTCTACTATGTGATGTGATAGGGTTTATTCCCAATATATATAGTTTGCTTATTTTACTATTAATGTAGTGATTGTCGTGTATAATTGTGTAGTGTGTGGTAGAAAGCGAACTTTATTAATTGTATATATTACGAAACAAGAACAGTGCCACATTCGCTCAAAACTTACCGTAAGCGAACTATCCAATTTAACAGTGGTATCTGCGTTTGGAACATTCCAGTGATATTTTAAATCCGTGTGTGAAAGTGTGACCTGAACATTGACATCTACACCACTGCAGTCAATCGAAATCCAGAAGTTTTTCCAGTGAAACAACCAACACATGAACGATCAGAACATTGTACATTCCGTAACTACATCAGACCGGAACAAGTGTGTTCTACAAAGTTTCAATATCAGCTGTTCGTGTGTACTTCCGGATTAGTTAGAAATTTAGTTCAAAATTAGCAGACGACAAACAAAAGTTTAAAAAGCTATGACGATTCTAAAATCTTTAGGAATCAACAATTTTGAATACACGAATTGTGTATTAATATTTTTCATTTAGTGTAATCTTAGAATCATATCTTGATTAATTTATTCATACTATCGACATTTTTTCGCTAGTATGGAGAAACATCAAGCTATGACGCTGAGAAATAGAATAATTATTGTAAGATATTATATTTCATAAATTTTGAAGTTATTCCCCTTTCATTTAATTGTTATTACATCATTACACCAAGGGCGATAAATTGAAATGTATACGATTATGTGTTGTATATAAATAACCATGTTGTTGCCAGATTGTTAACACACCAAGAAGCCATCTACTGGGCATGGTAGAGTGTTACCGACATTGCAGACCAACACAAGAGCTCCTGGCCAAATGAGGTCAGGGTTTGAGCGTTGAATGCAACTTATATAAAGCCGTATTTCGGTCTTGCCAGATGGTTTTTGTTTCAAAAACCATATTATTACTTTTTCTTTAGAGGCTGCGAGGTAGTTGCTTGGGAAGCTGTTACTACCGATCTGACTGGGTCAATAATGCAATTAAGGTAATCAGCCATCGAGAGGATGAAACTTGACAAGTGTTAAAGGTTGAACACCACATGTCTTTAAATACAACTTCCATTTCTTATGTGTTTCTATGCCAAGATGTGTATTCCTATGTATTTCTATACCAATGTATATAACAACAGAAGGGTCGACTCTGACAAGGTTAAAATATTAACCCAGTATGTACATATAGTATACATGAAAGATGACATCTTTCATGAAGATGCCCCGGGGGAGCATGTCAGAGTCTAAAGTATTGCAGAGATGCAGTGACATCGTTACGCCCGCCAGGCGACTTAGTCCCCAGCCGGGATGCCGTAACTTCGTTACGCCCGCCAGGCGAGTATTAGTTACCTGCCTGCGAGGTTGCTGGCTGACGAGACGGCCAGCGGTCAGGCAAGGACAAGCAAGACGCACGCAGGCCTCGTGAAGCCACTTCAGGTGGGGAGGCACGTTGCGAGCAATAGACAGACAGCTCTGGGACGTGGACTCGACTGGACGTATGATGAGAGAAAGGCTTTGTGTAGTTTCTGTGCCTGAAAGTCGAGTGCTTGTACATCTTGAGAGATAGACTGTGAGCTGTACTGTGTCTGTAAGTGTATTGAAGTATAACTTATATATTGTAATGATCATCGTATTGCATTGTGATCTGTAAATAAATCCATTGAACGTTGTGTCGTTGAGTCTCAAGTCAAATCACGTTGTACTTGTACTGTCTCACATGTGTTAGGTATAACGATCCAGGTTTAAGACCCTGACAACATTCCCTTCCAAACAACAATCTCCCTCCTCCACATCCCCTCCCAAACAACAATCTTCATCCTCCACATCCCCTCCCAAACAACAATCTTCATCCTCCACTTCCCCTCCCAAACAACAATCTTCATCCTCCACATCCCCTCCGAAACAACAATCTCCATCCTCCACATCCCCTCCCAGACAACAATTTTCATCCTCTACATTCCCTTCCAAACAAAAATCTTCATCCTCCACATTCCCTTCCAAACAACAATCTTCATCCTCCACATCCCCTCCCAAACAACAATCTTCATCCTCCACATTCCCTTCCAAACAACAATCTCCCTCCTCCACATCCCCTCCCAAATAACAATCTTCATCCTCCACATCCCCTCCCAAACAACAATCTTCATCCTCCACATCCCCTTCAAAACACAATCTTCATCTTCCACATTCCCTTCCAAACAACAATCTTCATCCTTTACATTCCCTCCCAAATAACAATCTCCCTCTTCCATATCCCCTCCCAAACATCAACATCGTTCCTCCATACCACCTCTCAAATAATAACTTTCTCCCTCCACATCTTCCAAACAACAATCCGTCTCTTCCACATCAGCCACTGAGTGCCGTTTGGTCTACACAAATATTGGTCAAGCACCGATTGTGCCCTGCGGCGTGCAAACGCGACCTTAAATGTAACCGAATTCAGAGAAATGCCAAATACCACTTGAGTCAAAGAGTATAGAGATTCAGATTTGTGTGCGTGCGCTCGTGTGTGTGTGTGTGTGTGTGTGTGTGAGAGAGAGAGAGAGAGAGAGAGAGAGAGAGAGAGAGAGAGAGAGAGAGAGAGAGAGAAAGAGAGAGAGAGTGTGTCTGAGTCCGTCTCTGTGTGTATGTGTACTGTTGTAACATTTTGTTTATTATAAAATGCTGAAAGTCTGTTGTGCCATTGTGAGTGTATTAGTTTGTGTATGTATGTACGTGTGTGTGTATGTGTGCGAGAGTGTGTGTATGTGTGTGTGTGGGTGTGCTTGTGTGTGGAGACGGCCACTCACTGTCTCTATGATGCTGTCCCCTTCCTTCGCGGTCTTGACCAGCAGAAGTTGGTAGTCTCTCTCGTCCGACTTCTGAATTGACTCTAGCTTCCTCTGCAAGGTCAGCTTGTGTCTGCAGACAGAGAAAGATAGAGACAGATATAGGCAGACAAAGATACAGACCTAAGCTACCCGTGTGCACTGACAGATAGAGACACAGACGTAAGCTAACCTGTATACTCACAGATAGAGACACAGACCTAAGCTACACATGTACACTCACAGATAGAGACACAGACCTAAGCTACACATGTACACTCACAGATAGAGACATAGACCTAAGATACATGTGTACACTCACAGATAGAGACATAGACCTAAGATACATGTGTACACTCACAGATAGAGACACAGACCTAAGCTACACATGTACACGCACAGATAGAGACATAGACCTAAGATACATGTGTACACTCACAGATAGAGACACAGACCTAACCTACCCTGTACACTCACAGATAGAGACACAGACCTAAGCTACACATGTACACGCACAGATAGAGACATAGACCTAAGATACACATGTACACTCACAGATAGAGACACAGACCTAAGCTACCCTGTACACTCACAGATAGAGACACAGACCTAAGCTACCCTGTACACTCACAGATAGAGACACAGACCTAAGCTACCCTGTACACTCACAGATAGAGACACAGACCTAAGCTACCCTGTACACTCACAGATAGAGACACAGACCTAAGCTACACATGTACACGCACAGATAGAGACATAGACCTAAGATACATGTGTACACTCACAGATAGAGACATAGACCTAAGATACATGTGTACACTCGTTCTGTTGTTTGTCCATCAAGAATGATGATGACCATTCATTTCATCCAGTGGGGTTGAAAGTATGGAGCCGTGAGTTCTAAGATGGCTGATAAGGCCTATTTTGGCTCGAAATGTTCTTTGACAATGTGGACAAAGAATGCTTGACGTTTCTGGAGGAGGATTTTCTGCAACGATTTTTTTGTTCTGTCTTTTCTTCACAGCTCTTGCAGTCCTGGTTGCCTCACAAGTGACTGCACCCTTGCGTAATGATGTACGCCACGAATTTCGGTCTCTGGCTGCAGTCTCCCAGGTGTCATGATTAATTCCAAAAGTATTCAGTGAGATTTTCAGTGTCTTTAAAGCGTTTCCTCTGGCCACCTTGAGAGCGTTTACCACAACGCAACTCGCCGTAAAAAATTCGTTTAGGGAGCCTTTGATCTGGCATGCGAGTCAAGTGACCAGCCCAGCGAACCTGATTCTTCATTAGTAGAGTGTGGATACAGGGCATGGACGCTCTTTCTAGGACTTCAGTGTCTGGGATCTTGTCTTGCCATTTAATCTTCAGTAACTTCCTAAGGCAGACTGTGTGGAAGTGGTTTAATTTCCTAGCATGTCGCTGATAAACAGTCCAGGTTTCACAAGCATATAGCAGTGTCGATAATACAACTGCTTTGTAGACTTTCAGCTTTATTTGCAGGCTTATTCCATTTCTGTCCCATACATTCTTGTACAGTCTGCCAAAGGCCGCACTGGCCTTGGAGATTCTTGCATTCACTTCATCATCAATTGTGGCAGCTTGTGACACAGTGCACAGTGCTGCCAAGATAGGTGAATTTGTCCACAACACTTAGACTATGACCATTCACTTTGATATTCGGCACAGTGTGATTATTCCCTGGAGCTGGCTGGTACATAACTACAGTTTTCTCCAAATTGCCAAAGTTGGCACAGGCATGTGAGAAAGCTGAAACATTATGTTGCATGTCCGCCTCTGAGTTGGCGTATAGAGCCCAATCATCAGCAAACAGGAGCTCTCTGACAGTGTCGCTGCCAATTTTGGTTTTAGCTTTCAGCCTTCTGAGATTGAATAACTTTCCATCCATGCGGTTGTTGATGTCTATTCCAATGTCGTTGTTCTCGAAGGCATTCGTCAACACAGCTGAAAACATGAGGCTGAACAGTGTTGGTGCCAGGACACATCCTTGTTTCACTCAACTGGTGACAGGAAAGGGTTCAGACAGTTCACCATTTTCCTGTACTCTTGCCTGCATGCCATCATGAAATAGCCGCACTATACCACAGTAATCATTCCTTGAGTGAAGGCTGGGTCAACACACACTAAACATGCCTTGAGTAAAGGCTGGGTCAACTCACACTAAACATTCCTTGAGTGAAGGCTGGGTCAACTCACACTAAACATTCCTTGAGTGAAGGCTGGGTCAACTCGCACTAAACATTCCTTGAGTGAAGGCTGGGGAAGCTCACACCAAACATGCCTTGAGTGAAGGCTGGGTCAACCCACATTAAACATGCCTTTAGTGAAGGCTGGGTCAAGCCACAGTAATCATTCCTTGAGTCAAGACAGTTTCAGCCCACAGTAACCATGCCGTGAGTCCACATCAAACAGACAATGTTGTAATCTATTGTTGCCCAACTCAGCATCAAACAGAAAATGTTGTTTGCTTGCTTGCTTGTGTTCGCTGGCTGTGAACTCCAGCGTGACGTTCTGTATGTCGGATGAAGAAAATCTGTTGTCCACCATCAGTGTGATGTCATACCGGACTGATGTTTGCGTGAGTATCCTTTGTCCCATGTCTGGCTTATTGGTGTGCAGCCTGGTGATTCCTCGCCGTGCAAGCAGATACTCTCCGACTTCGGAAGAATCAGCGATGCTACTACGTTAGCCAGGACCCCGAAGGGACCTGTTGCCCAGGACGCACGACTAGGACGTGTTAGTAGGTCTTGGCCAGTATAAAACCTGGCCCTGGTGTCTTGGAAACACCTCTGCGTCGCAGACAATGTTGTAATCTGTTGTTGCCCCACTCAGTATCAATTAGACAATGTTGTAACCTATCCTTGTCCCACTCAGCATCAAACAGACAATGATGTAATCTATCCTTGCCCCACTCAGCATCAAACAGACAATGTTGTAATCTATCCTTGCCCCTCTCAGCATCAAACAGACAATGTTGTACTCTTCGTTGCCCCACTCAGCATCAAACAAACAATGTTGTAATCTATCGTTGCCCCACTCAGCATCAAACAGACAATGTTGTAATCTATCGTTACCCCACTCAGCATCAAACAAACAATGTTGTAATCTATCCTTGTCCCACTCAGCATCAAACAGACAATGATATAATCTATCCTTGCCCCACTCAGCATCAAACAGACAATGTTGTAATCTATCCTTGCCCCTCTCAGCATCAAACAGACAATGTTGTAATCTATCGTTGCCCCACTCAGCATCAAACAAACAATGTTGTAATCTATCGTTGCCCCACTCAGCATCAAACAGACAATGTTGTAATCTATCGTTGCCCCACTCAGCATCAAACAAACAATGTTGTAATCTATCCTTGCCCCACTCAGCATCAAACAGACAATGTTGTAATCTATCCTTGCCCCACTCAGCATCAAACAAACAATGTTGTAATCTATCGTTGCCCCACTCAGCATCAAACAGACAATGTTGTAATCTATCCTTGCCCCACTCAGCATCAAACAAACAATGTTGTAATCTATCCTTGCCCCACTCAGCATCAAACAGACAATGTTGTAATCTATCCTTGCCCCACTCAGCATCAAACAAACAATGTTGTAATCTATCCTTGCCCCACTCAGCATCAAACAGACAATGTTGTAATCTATCCTTGCCCCACTCAGCATCAAACAAACAATGTTGTAATCTATCCTTGCCCCACTCAGCATCAAACAGACAATGTTGTAATCTATCCTTGCCCCACTCAGCATCAAACAAACAATGTTGTAATCTATCCTTGCCCCACTCAGCATCAAACAAGCAATGTTGTAATCTATCGTTGCCCCACTCAGCATCAAACAGACAATGTTGTAATCTATCGTTGCCCCACTCAGCATCAAACAAACAATGTTATAATCTATCGTTGCCCCACTCAGCATCAAACAAACAATGTTGTAATCTATCGTTGCCCCACTCAGCATCAAACAAACAATGTTGTAATCTATCCTTGCCCCACTCAGCATCAAACAGACAATGTTGTAATCTATCCTTGCCCCACTCAGCATCAAACAGACAATGTTGTAATCTATCCTTGCCCCACTCTGCATCAAACAGACAATGTTGTAATCTATCGTTGCCCCACTCAGCATCAAACAAACAATGTTGTAATCTATCCTTGCCCCACTCAGCATCAAACAGACAATGTTGTAATCTATCCTTGCCCCACTCAGCATCAAACAAACAATGTTGTAATCTATCGTTGCCCCACTCAGCATCAAACAGACAATGTTGTAATCTATCCTTGCCCCACTCAGCATCAAACAAACAATGTTGTAATCTATCCTTGCCCCACTCAGCATCAAACAAGCAATGTTGTAATCTATCGTTGCCCCACTCAGCATCAAACAGACAATGTTGTAATCTATCGTTGCCCCACTCAGCATCAAACAAACAATGTTGTAATCTATCGTTGCCCCACTCAGCATCAAACAAACAATGTTGTAATCTATCGTTGCCCCACTCAGCATCAAACAAACAATGTTGTAATCTATCGTTGCCCCATTCAGCATCAAACAGACAATGTTGTAATCTATCGTTGCCCCACTCAGCATCAAACAGACAATGTTGTAATCTATCCTTGCCCCACTCATCATCAAACAGACAATGTTGTAATCTATCCTTGCCCCACTCAGCATCAAACAGACAATGTTGTAATCTATCCTTGCCCCACTCAGCATCAAACAGACAATGTTGTAATCTATCGTTGCCCCACTCAGCATCAAACAGACAATGTTGTAATCTATCCTTGCCCCACTCAGCATCAAACAAACAATGTTGTAATCTATCGTTGCCCCACTCAGCATCAAACAAACAATGTTGTAATCTATCGTTGCCCCACTCAGCATCAAACAAACAATGTTGTAATCTATCGTTGCCCCACTCAGCATCAAACAAACAATGTTGTAATCTATCGTTGCCCCACTCAGCATCAAACAGACAATGTTGTAATCTATCCTTGCCCCACTCAGCATCAAACAGACAATGTTGTAATCTATCGTTGCCCCACTCAGCATCAAACAGACAATGTTGTAATCTATCCTTGCCCCACTCAGCATCAAACAAACAATGTTGTAATCTATCCTTGCCCCACTCAGCATCAAACAGACAATGTTGTAATCTATCGTTTTCCCACTCAGCATCAAACAGACAATGTTGTAATCTATCCTTGCCCCACTCAGCATCAAACATGCCATCAACTACAACAAGTCGGCAGTATGCTTAACAAAATCCCTTTTCCAGATCTTGATGCGTGTTCTGTACATGGTGCATGTGTCATTTTTATAGTTCACTCGCTACTCGATAGATCATATGATAAATATCAGTTCGTAGCTCGGAATCGAATCCACAACCTTTAGAGCGCGAGGCGAGCGGCCTATCTGTTTCAATCAATCAATCAATCATGTGCCATGCCGGAAAGCGTGGGCCGTCATGACTCGCCATTTCACTCGATCACCAGAGTCGTGGATCAGCTTAGTGTTCCTATCTCGTCCATGCCATATGGCCAAGCCATCCAGGTATTTTCCTCTCGGTCTTTCTCTTGTTTTGTTCCCTTCGATCTTGCCAGTTGTCACTAAGTTCTCCAATCCATTTCTTCTCATAACATGTCCAAATAATTTTGACTGTCTTCGTCTAATTTCTCTAATCAATCTACGATTTTCATTTGTCTCTTGTAGTACTTGGTCATTGGTTTTTCTATCTGTTCATTGTACTCTTTGCATTTTCCTCAGAAGCCACATTTCTGCAGCCATCAAATGTTTTTCAGATTGATTGCACATTGTCCAAGTTTCACATCCATACAAAAGAACAGGCTCTATGTACCCCCTCAACACTCTATTTCTCGTTTCAAGTGACATCTTTTTCCCATTATGTGTGAATGAAAATAATTAAAAAGAATACTTTTCTCAGATTTGACCAAAGTGGTGTTTATTAATGTTAAGAGAAGGAATCTGCAGACAAGCAGCAGAAATAAAGATTGCATCGTTTGTTTCCCATCTTTTTTTTTTCAAATCAAATATATGGCTATATGTATGTGCATCAACTGTTGACGGGAGAGAGTAATGAAAGTAGAACATTGCTTAAAGCAAAGAGAAAAGGATAAACAGCATTCTGTGATCTTGAGATGTGAAGAGAAGCATTAGAAAACATCGTGACGGCCTGAAAAATCAGTGGAAAAAGAGGCTGAGGCAGACCGAGAGTAATTATGCTGGATGGATTGAGACGGTGGCATGGAAGAATATCGTCAGCAGAGTTGATCCAGAAAACCAAGGACCGAGATCTGTGCAGAATAGAAACGGCTACTCCAGCTGGCAGAGCACATAATGATGATGATGATGATGATGATGATGATGATGATGATGATGATGATGATGATGATGATGATGATGATGATGATGATGATGATGATCCATCGCAGTTACAATCCCTCTGTGTGAAAATGTCCTCCTCCTGTCCACGTGACTTCATGATGTTCTGGATCACACCACCACTGAAGGGCCAACCTGCAACAAATATCAACAAAGTGACAATCAATTGCACAAACTGACAACCATACTATTTTCAGTATCTACGGAAATCAGCATCAAACAGAGTAAAAGTGTATTCACACACAGAAAGATAACAATAAAGAACATGCTGAATCATCATCATCATCATAATGTGCCCTGCCGATAACATGTTTCGCCATCTCACTCGCTCACCAGAGTCGTGGATCAGCTCTGTGTTTTTGTCACTTTGTCATTTTGTCATTATGCCATGTGGTCAAGCCATCTAGATATTTACCTCTCTGTCTTTCCCTTGTTCTCTTCCCCTTTAATCTTGCCAGTTGTCACTAAGTTTTGCAGATTATTTCTTCTCTTAAATTGCCCAACAAATAATTTATCTAATCAGTTTACGGTTTTCATTTGTTACTTGTAGAACTTGCTGATTGGTTTTTCTCTCTGTACATGGTATTCGTTGCACGTTAGATGGTTTTTTCCCCCAGCTTGTCTGCTCATTGTTCACGTTTCGACTCCGTACAAAAGTATAAGTTATATGTAGCACCTAAACACTCTTTTTCTCAATGCAGTTGACATCTTATTTGTTTTTGTCAGTATGTTTTCCATCTTGCAAAAGGCTACAATTGCCATGTGTTGTTTTGTTTGTCCATCAAGAATGATGATGATCATTTATTTCAACCAGTGGGGTGGAAAGTTTGGAGCCTTGAGTTCTGAAATGGCTGATAAGGCCTATTTTGGCTCGAAAAGTCTTTTGACAATGTGGGCAAAGAATGCTTGATTTTCCAGGAGGAGGATCTCCTGTAGTGGTTGTTCTGTTTAACCTTTCCTTCACAGCTCTTGCAGTCCTGGTTGCTTCACGTATGACTGCACCTTTGCGTAATTATGTACGCCACGAATTTCTGACTTTGGCAGCAGTCTCCCAGGTTTCATGATGAATTCCAAAAGCTTTCAGTGAGATTTTCAGAGTGTCTTTAAAGCATTTCCTCTGGCCGCCTTGGGAGCGTTTACCATAACGCAGCTCGCCGTAAAAACATTCGTTTTCGGAGCCTGCGATCTGGCACGCGAGTCAAGTGACCAGCCCAGCGAATCTGGTTCTTCATTGATAGAGTGTAGATACTGGGCATGGACGCTCTTTCTAGGAGTTCAGTTTCTGGGATTTTGTCTTGCCACTTAATCTTCAATAGCTTCCTAAAGCAGACTGTGTGGATGTGGTTTAATTTCCTAGTGTGTCGCTGATAAACAGTCCAGGTTTCACAAGTATATAGCAGTGTGGATAATACAACTGCTTTGTAGACTTTTAGCTTTGTTTGTAGGCTTATTCCAGTTCTGTCCCAAACATTCTTGTACTTCGTCATCAATTGTGGCAGCTTGTGACCAGTGCTGCCAAGATAGATTAATTTGTCCACAACACTTAGTCTATGACCATTCACTTTGATATTTGGCACGGTGTGATTATTCCCTGGACCTAGCTGGTACATAACCACAGTCTTCTCCAAGTTTATATTGAGCCCAAAGTTGGAACAGGCATATGAGAAAGCTGAAACATTGTGTTGCATGTCTGCCTTTGAGTTGGCATATAGAGCACAATCATCAGCAAACAAGAGCTCTCTGACGGTGTCGCTGTTAGTTTTAGTTTTAGCTTTCAGCCTTCTGAGACTGAACAACTTTCCATCCATGCGGTAGTTGATGTCATTTCCAATGTCGTTGTTCTCGAAGGCATTCGTCAGCATAACTGAAAACATTAAAACACGTTGGTGCCAGGACACATCATTGCTTCACACGACATCCAAGATAGGCCAAGAATACTATATGCAGTTTACAATTTAAACAATCTACGTAAATAGACATTAGACGTAGACAGTTAAGATATTATGGGCATGGTATGAGGAAAAAAAATTAATTGGACAACACTATGACGATTGATATTCTACCAATCCGAAGACAGTACTTTAGAAGCTAGGATGTTACTCATTCATTATTCTACCACCCCGAAGACAATACATTAGAAACTAGGATGCTATTCATTCATTATTCTACCAATCCGAAGACTGTACTTTAGAAGCTAAGATGCTCCTCATTGATTATTCTAACAATCTGAAGACAGTACTTTAGAAGTGAAGATGCTCCTCATTCATTATTCTACCAATCAAAAGACAGTACTTTGGAAGCTAGGATGCTCCTCATTCATTATTCTACCAATCCGAAGACTGTACTTTAGAAGCTAAGATGCTCCTCATTGATTATTCTAACAATCTGAAGGCAGTACTTTAGAAGTGAAGATGCTCCTCATTCATTATTCTACCAATCAAAAGACAGTACTTTGGAAGCTAGGATGCTCCTCATTCATTATTCTACCAATCCGAAGACTGTACTTTAGAAGCTAAGATGCTCCTCATTGATTATTCTAACAATCTGAAGACAGTACTTTAGAAGTGAAGATGCTCCTCATTCATTATTCTACCAATCAAAAGACAGTACTTTGGAAGCTAGGATGCTCCTCATTCATTATTCAACCAATCCGAAGACTGTACTTTAGAAGCTAAGATGCTCCTCATTGATTATTCTAACAATCTGAAGACAGTACTTTAGAAGTGAAGATGCTCCTCATTCATTATTCTACCAATCAAAAGACAGTACTTTGGAAGCTAGGATGCTCCTCATTCATTATTCTACCAATCCGAAGACTGTACTTTAGAAGCTAAGATGCTCCTCATTGATTATTCTAACAATCTGAAGACAGTACTTTAGAAGTGAAGATGCTCCTCATTCATTATTCTACCAATCAAAAGACAGTACTTTGGAAGCTAGGATGCTCCTCATTCATTATTCTATCAATCCGAAGACTGTACTTTAGAAGCTAAGATGCTCCTCATTGATTATTCTAACAATCTGAAGACAGTACTTTAGAAGTGAAGATGCTCCTCATTCATTATTCTACCAATCAAAAGACAGTACTTTGGAAGCTAGGATGCTCCTCATTCATTATTCTACCAATCCGAAGACTGTACTTTAGAAGCTAAGATGCTCCTCATTGATTATTCTAACAATCTGAAGACAGTACTTTAGAAGTGAAGATGCTCCTCATTCATTATTCTACCAATCAAAAGACAGTACTTTGGAAGCTAGGATGCTCCTCATTCATTATTCTATCAATCCGAAGACTGTACTTTAGAAGCTAAGATTCTTCTTCTTCTTCTTCAGCATTCCGAGCCATTGAGGTTCTTTGCTGCAAATACAATCTGTCTCCATTCGTCTCTCTGGTGGACCTTCTCTTGCCAGTCGTTGATTCCAAGTGCTTGTAGGTCTGTATGTATATTATCTCTCCACCGCCTTCTTGGTCTACCTCGGGGTCTACGGTCATTTATTTCCTGAGTGTAAGCGAGTTTTGTTTCCCTATTATCTTCCATTCTTTCTATATGCCCCAGCCATTGTAGTCTATTAGCCTTCATGATACCAGTGATTAGCGGGGACTTAAACAAATCATAAATGTCTTTGTTACTTCTTCTTTTCCACTCTCCACTTTGTGTATCCCTAATGGGTCCAAAGATGCGTCTTAAAATTTTGTTCTCAAAGGTTTGTAACAAGGCTTCGTCTCCTTTCGTTGTACTCCAGGTTTCAGAGCCATACAGCACAACTGGTCTGATCAGTGTTTTGTATATTGTGATTTTGGTGTTACGAGATAGCGCCTTTGATTTTAGTAGATGTTGTAGTGCATAGTATATCTTATTTCCAGAGTTGATTCTAGTTTGTATTTCTTCCCTTATGATGTTGGAGCAGTTGAAGATTGTACCCAGGTATTTGTATGTTTCCGTTCTTTTAATGGTCATATTATCTATTTGTATGTGGCCAGAGTTTTTAGCCATTCCGTCTCTTGAAATTACCATATATTCTGTCTTATCTTGGTTGATAACCAGCCCCATCTGTTGGGCTTTTTCCTTTAAGTGAGTCAATATTTCTAATGTCTTTTGTTCACTTTGCCCTATAATATCTATATCATCTGCATAACCAAGCAGCCTGGATGTTCCTCCAATATCACATTCCTCCTTTACCTTCCTTACAACTTTCTCTAGAGCCAGATTGAAGAGTAGCGGCGATAGTGCATCACCCTGTTTCAAGCCAGATGTTATTTGGAAGGGGTCTGATTTCCTGCCTTTATATGTTACTATATTATAAGTATCTTCCATGCATAGTTTGGTCATGTTAATTAACTTCCTTGGTATTCCAAATTCCTGCATAACTTTCCATAGACTATTCCTATGGACACTATCATAAGCCTTTTTAAAATCCACAAAAATGTTATGGAGATCTCTTTTATATTCCCAATGTTTCTCGGCTATTTGTCGTAAGATAAATATCTGATCTATTGTTGATCTGTTTTGTCTAAAACCCGCCTGGTAGTCACCTAATATGTCTTCTGAATATGGTTTTAGTCTATTTAGTAATACTGCGGATAGTATCTTATAGCTTGTGGACAGTAGTGATATTCCTCTATAATTTCCACATTGGAACTTGTCTCCTTTCTTAAAGATAGGTATCAATAATGACTCTTTCCAGTCATGGGGTAATTCTTCTGTCCTCCAGATTTTTATTATTAGTTCGTATAGCTTTAGATGTAATGCATGGCCACCTGCCTTTATAAATTCAGCAGCAATTCCATCAGTCCCAGTTGCCTTATTGTTTTTAAGTCGTGTGATTACATATAGGATTTCTTCAAATGTAGGTTCTTCAATTTGTGGTTCGCATGTTAGAACCTCTTCCTGTGGGAAAATGTTACTTGGAGCTTCACAATTTAGTAATTCAATAAAATATTCTTTCCATGTGTTGCACATTTCTTCATTGGTATTTATCATATTCCCATTTTTGTCTTTTAAACCATATGTGTTTTGTTGGTGCCCTCGTTTCATTGACTTCAGTACTTTAAAAAACTTTCTGGATTCATTTTTCTGGTGATTAGTTTCCATATCTTTGATTATATTACTCATATATTCTCGCTTCTGCTGTCTGACTATTTTTGTAGCCTCTTTACATTCATTTCTATAATGCTCTTCCTTTTGGATGTTATTGATGTCATTTAACCATACATGTCTGGCATTCTTCTTCTTAGTGACTGCTTCTTCACATTTTTGATTGAACCATCTGTTCTTTCTATGCGTGGTTGACACACCGAGACATTCTTCTGCGGTAGATTGAACTGTATTCTTGATGTTCAACCAAGTTTGGTCAACGCTTTCCTCCAAAGGGTTTTGAAAAGTTTCAAGTTTACATTTTATTTCATCTGTAAATTTCTCTTTGACTGTAATGTCTTGTAGTTTTTCTCTGTTATATGTTGGGTGTAATCTTTGTAATTTAGTATAGAAAGCTCTCTTAAGTTTTATTTTAAATTTTGCTCCAACGAGGAAATGGTCACTGTGGCACTCAGCTCCTCTATAACTTCTGACTTGCTGTATGTTTGATGCATTTCTGTTGTTAATTAAAATGTGATCTATTTGATTATAGGTTCTCTTGTCACATGATTTCCAAGTTTGTTTGTGTATATCCTTTCTTTGTAGTCTGGTACTGCTAATCTGCAGTCCTTTGGCTTCTGCCAGGTTGATGACTCTCCATCCATTATCATTTGAAGTTGTATGTAGGCTTTCCATACCGGCCACTTTTTTATTAGTTTGCTCTCTACCTATTTTTGCATTGAAGTCTCCCAGCACAATCAGGATGTCCTGTTTGGGGGTTTCTTCTATGACATCTTCCAGATCATTATAAAAGTCTTCTTTAATATCATCTTCTTTCTCTTCAGTAGGTGCATGTACATTAATCATCGTTATATTTTTCCATTTACCTTTTATTCGTAATTTACTAATCCTGTCATTAAAAGCTTTAAAGTTTAAAATGTTCCCCCATAACTCTTTTTTGATGACAAATCCTGTTCCTAATTCATGTTTATTTTGGGTGTTTCCTCCATATATTATAATCATTCCATTTTGCTCTAAAGTACCCTCTCCTGGCCACCTTATTTCTTGAATTGCTGTGATATCCATTTGATATTCAACCAGCTCCCGGGTTAGTTCTTCGGCCGCTCCAGCTTGATATAGTGTCCGTACATTCCATGTTCCAAATCTCAAAAGTCCTTTAACGTTCCAAGGTCGTTGTCCAGATAAGTCAGTCCGATATCGAGGCTCATGTATTTGTTTCGTAACAAAGAAAGGTTTTTACAAAGGTGGGGATGTTAACCCCACGCTTCAACCCCCAACCTGGAGGACCAGGGTGTTTCTCTTTGTCTGTTCTCTACCCTTTGACCTGTCCGGCTTGGGAGGCCCTGCTGGTAGCTACGCTACCGCCGGCATAGCTCTCAGGGTCATTGAGAAACTCAAGCTCCCCCACCACGACAAGGTGGAAACACCATCGGGGGAGAGAAGCTAAGATGCTCCTCATTAATTATTCTAACAATCTGAAGACAGTACTTTAGAAGTGAAGATGCTCCTCATTCATTATTCTACCAATCAAAAGACAGTACTTTGGAAGCTAGGATGCTCTTCATTCGTTGTTCTACCAATCCGAAGACAATACTTTAGAAGCTAGGATGCTACTCATTCATTATTCTACCAATCCAAAGTCATTACTCTAAATCTAGGATGCTTAGCCACACATACTTAAGACAACGTAACAACAAAACCACGCATAGACAATAACACATACACTCATACCCCAGACGAGACAACAATGTGCAGATTGTTGTGTGTTTTTATGTACTCTGTCATGAACTGCTCAAACTTGGACTCCCATGCTTTGGCTGGTTCGTTCAGAATCGGGTCTTGGTAGTTATTGACCGGAAAAGTCATGACAAACGCTGTGGAAGATCTGCACCTATTGTCTGGTCAGAGGGAAAAGCCAAATATGGATTCCGGGTCATGCTCTAGATGTGGATCAATTACCTAGTTAATCACATTATTCAGCTTAGGGAATAAGTAGACGCCTGGTGATTATGTGTTCGATTTACATCGTGGATGATTCGAATTGTAAAAACATGGCAGGTGCTCTCAGGTCGGTCCGGGCTAACATGGGTGCCGGGAAAAGTCTTAGAAAGTAAAGGCGGCAGGCGAGATACCGCCCAGCTCGCCCAGCTAGTGCTGATTGGCCTGTCAAGTAAATATATGTTTCAGCACCGTATTCCTGACACGCATACATGTCTAAAAATATGTGGTAGCACCGTAATCTCATCATGCATACCTGTGTAAAAATATGTGTCAGCACCATATTCCGATTCCCAACACGCATACATGTGTAAAAATATGTGTAGCACCGTATTCTCAACACGCATACATGTGTAAAAGTAAGTGGTTGCACCGTGTTCCCGAAACGCATACGTGTGTAAAATTATGTGTCAGCACCGTATTCCCGACACGCATGCATATGTAAACATATGTGTGGCACCGTATTCCCAACACACATACATGTGTAAAAATATGTGTCAGCACCGTATTCCCGACACGCATACATATGTAAACATATGTGTGGCACCGTATTCCCAACACGCATACATATGTGTTAAAAAGGTTCGTGATTGATTGACTGATGATGACAACTCCTCCATCATTTCCTATTCAAAATGAATAACAACATAGCAATGCTGATATCACAAATGAAGACCTTCTTATGTAATATCATCAAAGGTGTATATACTTATCCATTGTTGTCTTGGTGGACATGCGTTTGAACCCCCATTCACACAAAAAGTGAAAGAAAGGGGGGGGGGGGGTAAAAATTAGGTTCACATGTGTTTCCCAGACAAACATTTAACTGATTCAGCGCCAAACAAAAAGTAGGATTGGACAAAACATGGTAAGGAATCAAATGAATAACTATTATAATGTAAATTTCCGTTCACTCAGCACTGAAATTGAGGAAGATACAACTGAACAAAACGAATTTCCGTTCACTCAGCGCTCAAATTGAAGAAGATACAACGGAACAAAACAAATAATACAAGGACCCTAGTATGGCGATAAAGCGTTCTTTTGTTCAAATGGGAGGTCACATTTGGCGATATACTATCCTTCAGTCATTAAAAGACATGTTTACACGCCCTCCATATGCTTCGTAAACTGTTGTCCAATGGTCTTCAGCGTGGTCGAGTTTACCAAATGTGGTGAGATCAGGAATTTATTAGACTGAAAATGAATTGTTCCTTAGGTTCTTAATGTGTGATATAGCCTACATGGCATTGATTTCCATGTTTATACGTATGTTACGAAACTCTTGACTTTTAACGTAATTTCACTTATTAGCTTGACTTGCGACTAACTTACAAGAACCTCAGAAGTCGGTGTGAGTTCGCCTGATGACGAGGGGCACTGGTAATAGAGAAAGCAAATCCACACGCAAAAATCAGTGCAGTGCACTAGAAGTATTAACACGTGTATAGACTACGCTTGAGATCAAAGCCAACGAGCGACATGTGTCTACATCTGCACCTCTAGAAACAGTTACGTTACATAAAGGGTATCTAAATGTCTTGCCAATGCACGTATGGTCAGCTGGAGTTTTTCTGTCTTGTAGTCTAGTGATCCCCAAGGTACTTCATGTTTCCTTTATGTGGAAAAAACACCTCCGTCTTCGACATAACGATTCACTGCTTAAAAAGCGGTTTATAATTCTCCATATTCGTTCATTACTCCAAATCGTGTTTTCTTATGATCTCTTCATAACCCTTGTCACGGAATTCTTGGAGTTGTCGATCGGTGAAAGACTGTCGCGCCATTCGTCTACAGGCAGCCGCCACCCTTTGCTGTTGGAGACAGACTGTCCTGATGGGAGTCGGCAAGATCTTTTGTTGTGGGGGAGAGATTCTCCAGATCACACGCCGGCAAGACTTTTTGGAGTACCGGGAACAATCCCCCAGATTAAAGCGGGACAGCCGGCCAGTTATTTACATCGAGTCGAAAAATGAGAGAAAAAAATAGCTTCTCGACGCCTAGTGTCTAGTCAGATTTGTGACGTCATTCAGACGCAGTATTAAAGCAGTCTGGACAAACAACTTTGGCGGGAGTCGACCAAATGTTGTGAGGCAACAAGGATGTGTGTGATGTTCCTGTTTTGATTATGGAGAGAGACTACATTGTCTTATGTTGATTTACATCGGCGGACATTTATCCATTGTGTGATTTAGTAGACTCGATTTCAAACAGGAATAAATATATGGTATTTAATTAAATAGACCCACCGCAGAAGTCGGATGTGTCGGCCTAACGGCGCAAGAACGCAGCTCTGCTGTAAACAGGCACAACGCAATCACATCCGAAAAAAAACTCCGGATGAACGAAGAAGAAGAAGAAATAGACCCAAATTAGATGATTCTTAGGAGTCGAGCGTAGTAATGTGCGCTGTGAAAATTTATTATAGGAGCGTCGGCAGCAGTAGGCTATCGCTTTGCTTAAACTAGCTAGTGTGAGATATCAATAAACTCAGTGAGTTAAGAACAAGGTGGAGGGATGATGTTTGGGGAGATTGAGGATGGTTGGGGGATAAAGGAAATGTAAAATGGGAGGATCTTCCAGTAGGGTGTCTACTGGGTTTCTGCACTTTTCCTTTAGTCTTTCCTTGTCTTACCATGACTCAGACCGATGTGATGAGCTCCTCTGCCTTGTGACAGAGTTTAGTTCTCTGTTATATATCTGAGTGCGGTCGTCGGCATACACTCACCTAATAAAGGTCGGAATCGGGGTGCTCTCACCAGGTGTGTCCTCTCTTCAACAGGTTCCACTATGTTTTCCAAAAAGCTATCAGACAAGTCATAGAAGAAGATTATGGCTCGATCATTGAAGGAAGTTTTTACTCAGCGGCTTTTGCACTGGGCCCATAACCCAGACAGTCTGCAAGAACCTGGCTTCTGCTGAGCAGGAACCGACGATAATCTAAGAGTGATTCCTCAGTGGTAGTTCTCATCATACTTACAATACCACCAGTAACAGGAACAATAGTAGTTATATAGAGAAATTGACAATTAACATTGCGTTTTCCAATTAGTGAATTCCTGTGAGAAATTAACTACTAACATTTTGTTTCAAAGTGACAGTAAACATTATTTTACTGTACAAGGGTTATCAGATCACAGAACTTTTAGTGACATTAGTTACACTGTGTGTGTCGGATTCATGATCAGTATTGGACTACATCCACTATTGGTGACCAGGCATCCGGACTATCCAAGAGCCATTGGAGGAAGTCGACACCTGGCCGGAGAGACGCATCATTTGGTGAGGTCTTCTGTACTTGATCTATGGTGCTGTTGTGTGGCCAGTACTGTGATGAAGCAGACTTTGATCCTGAGCTGTTCGGTCTGATTCTGCATACATTCTAGATTATACGACAGACATTCTACACATACACACTTTGCACATACCTGACACTTTTCTTTATTAAATTAATTTGTCATTTTGTTAGAAGCTAGAGTTGTTTAGTATGTTTTGGAAACGAATGAGAGGGGGCATGGTCCAGTGGTAAGAGAGAAAGAGAGAGAGAGAGAGAGTGATCCAAGGACTGATGGGGTGTTGTGGACAGAAATCCAGAAGATCCTCAAGATAATGATATGGGGTTAAAAGAATGTGGGTGTTGATTCCCCTCACCCCAGGGACGACACTTATTACGACAACCCTTGTTATCTGATCCTATCACGTGAAAATTTTTGTTATTGCCATACCTTCGACTACTTATAGTGCTTGCTATTTGTTGGTGCATAAGACTGGATCACACTGATTGTACATTTTCTTTTAAAATTGTTGGTGCTTCTCAATGTTGCTGGTATTATTCTTTACCTCAATGCTTACCGGTGTATTAGTGATTGTTCTGCCTCTTTAGATAACATTAGAACCACACCTTCGCTGTGTGAGGAATTTTTGTCAATTTGATCTACTGATAAAGACAACCTGCTCCGTGGCGAAGGACGCAGTTCGTAATCTCACATACCGCGTTCGAAACACAGCTGCGGGCGATTTGGCAGCAGAACGCCTTGCGTAGGTTGTTTATGAAATGGTATGGGTGCCGGTCGTTTAGAAAGCAATGGCACACTACTGAACGTAAACTTGCACAGGAATCACGAAGAGCCAAGAAATGCTGCGGTTGTCTGCAAGGATATCAAGGATATGCAACTTGTCTGACAACAGCACTGTTTCACCTGTGCCTAGCTTTTTACCTGCTCAATTCAGCCTCGTTACACATTATCTCAAAATACCAATCCTATGTCGTTTTCTTTATTTTTCTATCACGCGTACTGTCTTTCTCAATTCATACATACTTCTTGCATACCATGTGCCAGTTCTGGAGATTTTCCTATATGAAAGGAAGCAAGTCGCCAATCCAGATTTCTTGTTGCGTCGCTTCATACTTCTTCTAGGAGAATCGCCTCGTTTCCCTTCCTTGCATGACTGTTTTTGTTCTTTCTTCCCCCCCCCCACCCCTCTTTTTTGGTAGATATGTTATGTCACAGCTAAAGTTTAGATATGTTCATGACTGTTTAGATTGTACAGCAAATGTGTCAGACAAGACGGGGTCGCCAAGGCCAACATATCTTAGTTGCCTCTTGCTGCATGCATGATTGGTTACAGTGTTGCTGTTATTTGTTAGCCGTCTGACTCGGGCTCCGAAGGTTGTGGGTTCGATTCCGGGCCTCGTCCTTCGGTTCACACGTGCATTTTTTGGATACTCCTGAGGGTTGTCGCTGGGGCTACGGAGTTTGTGCTTTGTGCGGCGCTTTCCGCGCTGCGGAAAGAGACTGAGCCATGTGCGATAAAACTCCGGTGCGATGAAGTCGACACTGTCGACTTTTAAGCGACTTTAAGCCACATAATATAGTTGTTGTTCTTTGTTTACACTAGGATCCCGGCAACACACGGGCGACTGTAGGTGTGCTGAGACGGTATGCGTAATGTCTTCTGTCTTTCAATGGAAATCTAGGTGTGCTGAAATACTGTATGTGATGTGCTCTTGTGTATAGATGAGACAGATGGTTTACTGAAACTTAAAGTGATATGTTCTTGTGTACAGATGAGGCAGTTTGTTTACGGAAACTTCATGTTATGATGTAATTTTGGTATAGACGAGACAGATGGTTTACTAAAACTGCATGTTATGATGTGTTCTTGTGTATAGACGAGACCGCTGGTTTAAGTCTTCCCCTAATTTTCGTATGCGACGGGCCCAAGAATCGAACCGGTGGCTGGCCATGCTTATAGCAGATCTATATCATCTTCGCTAACTCGGCAACTGAAGACTAACATTAACTTTGCACAATATATTTCTACAATAGTTCTAACGTAAGGTGTAGGGCGAGTATTGCAACATGTTGCTGCACGATAAAACGCTCATTTTTTTCTTCCTCTTCTTAGTAATCGGCAGCCATGCAAGGGCAGGCCAGGCAGCAAGGTGTCCTGTACCTGGTGTCCTGTTGTTAACGTACCTGTGTAACCTTCAAATATTGTCAGTGGAAGGACGGGACCGCCAAATGCGCCCAGGCATGACATGTTTCCTAAATGTCTGTCGTCTGCAGAGCTCGGCATTCTGGGATGAGTTTAACATAATACTAAATTGCAAAGTTAATAATATTAATATAAGAGAGACCGAGAGACAGACATAGAAGGATAGAGTGAGGAGAGAAAAAGACAGACACACATAGAAAGGGGGAGGGGCAGAGAGAGATAGAGAGAGAGAGAGAGAGAGATAGAAAGAGAGAGAGAGAGAGAGAGAGAGAGAGAGAGAGAGAGAGAGACAAGACACAGAAATGGATAGAGTTAGATAGACAGACATACAGTCAGGTCAGGGAGTGAGAGTGACAGAGAAAGACAGACAGAGACATACAGACAGAAACAGACAATAAAAGAGAGATTGAGAGAGAGGGAAAGAGACAGACAGACAGTCAGTGCAAGGAGAGAGAAAGACAGAGACAGACAAACAGTCATGGCAGGGTGTGAGAGGAACAGAGAAACGCGGAGACAGAAGGGCAAAGAGAGAGAGAGAGAGAGAGAGAGAGAGAGAGAGAGAGAGAGAGAGAGAGAGAGAGACGGATAGAGAGACACAGAGAGAGGGACAGAGAGAGACATACAGAGAGCGAGATAGAGAGAGATAAAGACATACAGTCAGGGAAGGGAGTGACAGACAGGCAGACAGACAGACAGACAGACAGATAGACAGACAGACAGACAGACAGACAGACAGACAGACAGACAGACAGACAGACAGACAGACAGACAGACAGACAGACAGACAGACAGACAGACAGAGTTTGACATACACACAGGAGACTCAGTCAGGGCAAGGAGCGACAGAGACAGAAAGGAAGACAAACAGACAATGATAGACTGGGACAGAGAGAGAGAGGAAGGGGAGGGGGGGTAGAGAGAGAGAGAGACAGACACTGTCAGTGCAGGAAGAGAGAGATATATAGAACATTAGAGACAGACAAACAGAGACAGGAAGAGAGAGAGAGAGAGAGAGAGAGAGAGAGAGAGAGAGAGAGAACAAACGAACAAAACGAACGAACGAACAAACTTTATTTTCAAAGGGTTAAGAATTGGGCACGCGGGCCCGTCTAACATTCTGCCCTTCTATCACTCTCTTCCATACATTATTTCATTCACACATCATTCAAGGCTAACAAAGAACAGCAACAATATAAAAGATATGCATTATAACGGCATGGGCAAAATGAGAACATCAAAACTACACGACTCAGTAATATTAGATAATGGTCTGACACTTGTTATTAGCCATGTGGAATATACTGGCCTACCAAAAGGGGACTGGCTGTTATACTAGGGTTTTGTTATTATTATTATTATTATTATTATCTCTATTATTAAGAGGGAGAGAGAGAGAGAGAGAGAGAGAGAGAGAGAGAGAGAGAGAGAGAGAGAGAGAGAGAGAGAGAGAGTCAATGCGTGGAGAGACAGAGAGAGGAGAAAATGCCAGAGAACGGTCTCAGCCATATAATTTTACTTACACGCACACGCACACACACACACGAGACGCGAACACCCTAGCAATAAACGCAGGCGCCCGCATGCACGCACATACATACACACTCAGACAATTTATCTTAGCGCAACAGTATGTACAAGTTAAGAGCCCAGTGTGCACGTAAAGACCTAATGCACAAATGACTATAAACAATCAAGTTATGATGTTTTCTTGTGTATAGATGAGACATGTGATTTTGGGTGTTGACCTTCATTTGTCAATGAAGATTCTCAACAAATAGTACAACAAATTTTATTCTGAAGCAGTATGATGTGTGTTTCTGCTGATGATTATATATGGTTTACTGAATTCTAAGTGTTTCTGTTGATGTGTATGTTTGGTTTACTGAATTCTTAGTATGTTTCTACTGATGAGTATGTTTGTTTTACTGAATTCTGAATGTGTTTCTGTTGATAAGTATGTTTGGTTTACTGAATTCTGAATATGTTTCTGTTGATAAGTATGTCTGGTTTACTGAATTCTGAGTGTGTTTCTGTTGATAAGTATGTTTGGTTTACTTAATTTTGAATGTGTTTCTGCTGATGTGTATGTTTGGTTTACTGAGTTTTGAGTGTGTTTCTGTTGATGTGTATGTTTGTTTTACTGAATTCTGAATGTGTTTCTGTTGATAAGTATGTTTGTTTTACTGAATTCTGAATGTTCTTCTTCTTCTTTCGTTCGCTTGAAATATGTCTATAACTGCAATGCTGTCTGTATGAATTGAACTGTCTTTTTCAGTTCACACAGCGGTCCATAGAGTTTATCTTTTACTGTCGTCTCTCTAGGCCAGAAGGTTTGCCTAGATATGTTATATTGTGGGCAGTCTTGGAGTATGTGCTCTGCTGTCTGCGACGCCAATCCACATGTGCACATGGCTGTTTCACCAATCTTGAATTTTGTATACATGTGGTTGCGTAATCTATTGTGCCCTGTTCTGAGGCGCAGAATAATGACTTGTTCTGGTCTCTCCATAACGTGGTAGTCATCTTGAGCAGGTTTTGGTGGCTTTGTGACTGATTTGATCATTCTATTCTTTTGGTGGTATGTAATGGGCACATCAAGCTGTTCTTCTTTGGCTCCTTCCTTAACCAATTGATCAGCTCTGTCGTTTCCGGGTACTCCACAGTGGGATGGTATCCACTGTATGGTCACCTTATGCTGACTGCTAAGTTCAGAAAGTAGTGTCCTTAGTACTGGCAATTTCCCAGACAGGAGCGCCTCGAGTACTGATTTTGCATCTGTCAATAGCACCACAGGTTGTGTACCATTGCTGGTATTTAGTAATTTCTCTGTTGCTATCTTGATTGCCTCAATTTCAGCATCGTAGTTATGGCAGTACTTTCCTGTCGGTACTCTAGCTGTGTCCCTGGTATTATTTGGGTATTCTATGTACACTCCCGCTCCTCCATTTCGAACAGCATTTTGTGCTGACCCATCTGTGTAGACTCGGATCCAGAGGTCCTGTGGGTATTCTTCATCAAGGAAGCTGAGAGTGGCTGTTCTGCGCTGCACACTGTTCTGTTCTTCCTTGTCAAATATTCCTCTCACTTTTGTCTGGATTTGTAATGATAGTCTATGCTCATCTTTCCATGAAATTAGCTCTGGAATAGTTGTTAGGGGGATACCAACTGTGGGCAGATCGGTGGTTTCTCTGCAGAGTCGTTTGGCCTGGTGGATAAAACTACTTCTTTTCAACCGCCCCATAGCTAGGTTTTCAAATCTGTTCTTCATAGGGTGGCCTGGCAAGCTGAGGAACTTTTCTGCTTGTATTAGCGTTTTCGTATCTCTGCGCTCACTCAGTGCTTGTGTCCTCCCCATCTTCTCCATTTCCACTATAGGGGTTGATCTCATCCCTCCTGTGGTGACTCTAAGTGCTTGATTTTGCACTTGTCCAGCTCTTGTAGTGTGGTTTTTGATGCCGAACACCATGCAGTTGACCCGTATTCCAGGTGTGGTCGTATGCTCTGTTGATAAACTTTGCTAAGTATTTTCCCACTGGCTCCCCATGTGGTTCCACTTAGCTTTCTCAGGATGGCTATTTTCCTTCTGGCTTTTGCTACTGCTTTGTTGATGTGCTTTCTCCATGTCAGCCTGCCATCAAATGTTACTCCAAGGTATGTTGGTTCTTTATCTTCTCTTAGGGGTGTTCCATTTATCTGGATGGTCCCTGCCTTTTGTTTTGGAGAGAGGGTAAATAGGGTGGTGCTGCACTTGTCAGTGTTTATGCTGACACACCATCTATTTGCCCATGCAACAAATGTATCTACAGCTCTTTGTAGCAATCTGGTGGCCACTGATGCATGTTCATTTGTGCTCCATAGAACCAGGTCATCGGCGTACATTGCGGCTTTAATTCCATGCGGTAGATTAGCAACAAGATCATTGATGAAGATTAGAAAGAGTGTGGGGGACAAGACTCCGCCCTGGGGAACACCGTGACGCAGTAGTACTTTCTTGCTCTTTAGTCCGTCTATCTGTACTCGGGCTCTTCTGTTGTGCAAGTATGCTTTCACCCATTTGTACATTCTTCCATTGACTTTGCAGTTTCTCAGTTTATTCATCAGACCTTCTTTCCAGACTTTGTCAAAGGCTTTCTTCAAATCTATCCATGCCGCAAGCACCAGCTTCTTCTCTTGGAATGCATCCTCAATTTCTTGAGAGAGGTAGATTGTCTGATCTTCTGTAGAGTAGCACTGCCTAAAGCCAGCCTGCTGTGGCACAAGGATGTTTGTACTTTCAATGTACCACTGCAGTCTGTGATTGATGATGCGCTCCAGTGTTTTGCAGAGACAGCTGGTGAGGCTAATTGGTCTGTAGCTAGAGGCAATGGAACTATCTTTCCCTGATTTTAGGAGGGGTATCATGATTGCTTCTCTCCAGGCTTGTGGAACACTGCCTAAGGTCCAACTGTTATTGAAGATCTGCAACAGCTTTGCTTTGGCCTCTGTTCCTAGGTTCCTGATCATTTCATTGGAGATACCATCAGCTCCTGGTGACTTTCTCATTTTCAGTTTTGATATGGCTAGCTCCAGTTCGCTGATTGTGATGGGTGCCTCCAGAACCTCATGTACTATTTCCTTCTGTCCTGTATGTTGCCGTTTCTCTTGAATCTCTTGTTGTTTCTCTGGACTGATTTTGATATTGTTATCTTGTGCGAATGAGTCCGCAAAATGGTCAGCTGCTTGCTTTCTTGTTAAGATGTTTCCATCTTTATGTAGTGCAATTTTTGAGTTTACTCCCTGTGCCCTCATCGTTAAGTTGTTTTATTAGCTTCCACAATTTCCTTGTGTCTCTTTCAAAGTTCAGAGACTCTGTTTTCTCCTGCCAGCTTTTCCGTCTAGCCTGCAGCTTGGCCCTTTGAAATTTGGCTTTTGCATGCTGGAATTTATTGTGGTGCTCTTGGCTGGGTGTGGCCTCTGCTTGCTTTCTACATACTTCCACATCATTATGCAACTGTTCCAGTTCACTACTCCAGTAGGGTTTATATTGTTTACGGGCTCCTCTTGGTACTGTTTCTCGCGCTGCCTGTAGTATGCATTTCCCAAACTCTTCAACTACTTTATTTATGTCTTTCTCAGTGTTCAGGTTTCTAACCAGTATGCTGGTGCGATTCTTGTACATTGCCCAGTCTGCTTTCTTGTAGTTCCACCTCGAGAGGGTGCTGCTTTCACTTACAAGCTCATTTTCTACAGTTAGAAAGACTGGCCGATGGTCGCTGCCACCAAGTTGTTTCCCAACAATTCGTGTAATGTTCCACTCCAGGTCTGGTGAATGAAAAGCCAGGTCAGGTGTAGTTGTAGAGTGCCATGATCTCGAGTAGAAAGTATGTGGGTCGGACGGCTTGTTAACCAAGATGAATCTATTCTCATCCTGCCAGTCTTCCAGTCTCTCTCCTCTCTGGTCCATGTGATCATAGCCCCAACTCTGCGAGTGGCTGTTGAAATCGCCGCACACAATCATTTTTTCTGTTAATGGTAGTGTGTCCAGTGCCTGTGGGCGGTCACTTGGACAGTAGTAATTGATCAGATGTAGGTCTGTATAGCCTGTTTTAAGTTTAAGTGTCTGATACTCAGCCCCTTCCATATAGACTTCGATTTGGGAAGCAGTGATGTTATTTTTTACAAGGGTAAGTATCCCACCTTTTCGCCTGTCCTTTCGGTCAGATCGGTAACACTGGTAGCCTCTGATTTTGAAGGCTATATTTTCGTTGAGGTGAGTTTCTTGCAAGCAACATATGCTTACTTTTTCTTGGTCCAGGATGTTTTCTAATTCTACTTTTTTGTTGCTGACTCCCTCCGCATTCCAGTGCATTATTTTAAGTCTTTGTTTAGTATGGCCAGCTGTTCTATTCTCATGTCCCCTGGCTCCACAGGACATCTGAGAAGGACCTCCAGTAGTTGGGGTTGGACCCTTTCGAGACATAGGGCCCGGCACTGCACCTGCCTGGGGGTCCAAAGCAGGGCGAGCACCATAACTTTTAGCAGTAGTCGACATATTCCATTTTGCGTAATTGCGTGGCATCCTGATTTCTGTGGTGCGCCTCCTAGCTGGTTGCCTCCGTCTTCAGCACCTTTCCTTTGCTAGAGCAGACTGTGGTCTCACTCGAGTGTAGATGTGTACGCGCGCACACGCGTGTCTGCACATGCATGTATGTGTATACACATCTAGAGCACACTGGTTATTTTCCGGCGCCAGATACTCGCCGTCACCCCTTCTCCTGTTAGTTAAAACAGTTCCGCCACGTGAAGGCCAGGAGTTGGACTTTTGCTGCATAGGTTATGTATTCACGAGCCATTGGGGTATTTAAGCAATGTTGGGCGCTCACCCCAACACTGCGCCCCGGCTACATACAGCAACATTTGGAACCAATTCTGAATGTGTTTCTGCTGATGTGTATATTTGGTTTACTGAATTCTGAATGTGTTTCTGCTTATGTGTATGTTTGGTTTACTGAATTATGAGTGTGTTTCTGTTGATGTGTATGTTTGGTTTACTGAATTCTGAGTGTGTTTCTGTTGATGTCTATGTTTGGTTTTCTGAATTATGAATGTTTCTGCTGATGTGTATGTTTGGTTTACTGAATTATGAGTGTGTTTCTGCTGATGTATATGTTTGGTTTACTGAATTATGAGTGTGTTTCTGTTGATGTCTATGTTTGGTTTAGTGAATACTGAGCGTGTTTCTGTTGATGTGCATGTTTGGTTTACTGAATTATTAGTGTGTTTCTATTGATGTCTATGTTTGGTTTAGTGAATACAGAGTGTGTTTCTGTTGATGTCTATGTTTGGTTTACTGAATTATGAGTGTGTTTCTGTTGATGTCTATGTTTGGTTTAGTGAATACTGAGTGTGTTTCTGTTGATGTGTATGTTTGGTTTACTGAAGTCTGAGTGTGTTTCTGTTTATGTGTATGTTTGGTTTACTGAATTCTGATTGCGTTTCTGTTGATGTGTATGTTTGGTTTACTGAATTCTACGTTAACACGCCTGTACATAAACCCCCATGTGGCGCAGTGGCTAGAACACCTGCCTGTCTGGTGGTTATGTGTTCGAATCCCGTCAGACTATGGTGGTTTTGTGTTATTGATTTGTCCCCTAGATTACTCGGCCTAAAATAGGAACCAGAAAATGTCATGGGAAGATAAGATGATCGGCGAGATTGTGCGCATATTATCTATCGAGTAGCGATTGGTTTAGAAATATGAGAATAGCACAATATAGCCAATAGACCGCTCACCGTGGACAGTGATCCATTCATTCATTGATCCATTAATTCATTGATCCATTCATTCATTGATCCATTCATTCATTGATCCATTAAGTAATGTAAAGGACACTTGTGTACGCCTTAAGCCGCATTTGGTATATAGGCTTAGACTTATATCTGAATAAACCAACCAGCGCTCGACGGCTCATGTGGTCAATATGGCCGCCTCTACTTCCGGAGACATTACTTGGTATCCATTTACTTAACTACAATGCTATAACATCAATGACAGTTAGACATACACAGAGCACTTACGCGGCGCAATACTCCAGGTGACTCAGATAGTTTTCCAGAACAAACCATCCATACTCATCCATGATTTCTCTGTCGAGGTTCTCTCCAGAGTTCTGGAAGTAGTTCAGAATGCTCAGAATGGTGCAGTTGTTATTCGCAGGCTTCTGGGGAGCGTAGCAGATGTCTTGTAGGGTAATGCTGGTCCCATTGTACGGGGCCCTGATTTTTGTGATGGCATTCTGCAGGTCCAGAAGCTGTAGGAGAAGTGTATGAACGAGAGTTGAAGCTCGTGATTAGATTGATTGGGGATAATTTAAATAAGCGGCGCTTACCAAACCCGACACTCCGCATTGTGCCAACGGCTTTGGGCGGAAGAGCGCAATTGGGAGGGTACAAGCCTTATCCTGGTGCGAGGAAATGCAACCTAAAGACAACATGTCATGGCAGGGCAGACCAGGTCCTAAGCCTTGGTTGGCAGCTGGTCTAGATTCGAAGCTCCGACAGGCGGACAGTTAGAGCATTGCCTTGCTGATCCAACAGCTTCTGCAGCTTGTCTTGTTTCAGATGTATTGGTGTTACCATTATTCTGGAGTGAGCTAGGCAGGCCGAGAGAGAGAGAGAGAGAGAGAGAGAGAGAGAGAGAGAGAGAGAGAGAGAGAGAGAGAGAGAGAGAGAGAGAGAGAGAGAGAGATCATGCTGCATGGGTAACACATGGTCTCTATAATTTAGCCCAGGCTTTGTGCTATGAAGAGGTATAATTCCATCCCTGGTCTTAACCTGTCTCGGAATCAAAGCGAGAGGTAGCAAGCAGTTATGGGTTATAAGTCCTTGTCAATTGGCGTAGACATGGGGGACAGTGTTGCCATCTCCCCTTGATGAAAAAGCACCAAAATCGACCCCAAAATTCACCAAACATTTTTGGAAAGCACCAAAACAAAGCACCAACTGTTTTTATTACAAATGTAACAAGGTAGCACATTATAATTTATTACTATTACTTCATATTACAATGAAGTTTATTCCAAATCCGCCAAATCCTAATCAGAACTACTCTCGAGCCACACAAAAAAAACACTAAATTGCAATAATATGTTTTGGGAAAGCACTAAAACAAGCACTACATAAATAAACACACGTAGTATTATTTCTCGCTCACAGAAGGAGAAGAAGGAAGTAGAGACTAGAAGACCCACTAGACAACACACAATTTGAAAGCTATAATAGTTACCGACCGGGATCGAACCTGTCACCTCCAAATGACGACGGCTCCTCGCTGCAGGAACAAATGTACTTCGACGCACGACCAACTAGACACTCAAAAAAAAAAGTGCCTTAGTGGCCTCAACGGTAACAACCCCCCCCCCCCCCCCCCCCCCATTGATTTCTAAAACAAGCCCTGGCGGTATGCATTCAAAATGTTATAAAGTAGCACATTATAATTTATTATTTATCACTGAATATTAGAATGAAGTTTATTCCAGATCTGCCAAATCCCAGTCAGACAACTCCTCTTCAGTTTCTGTAGCTATTTCCTGCTGTGTTTGCTCCTGCGATGATGATGATGATTGAAAGAAATGTGTATATGCCTCCTGTGATCCAATTTTTCGTAGAATATCCTTTTAATTAAAATTTAGTTGCATGTCCTTCACAGGATGTAGCAGTAAACCCCAGCATTTTGGCTGTTCGTGATTCCTGAGCAAGTTTTTTTTTTAACGTTCAGTAGTTTGCCATTGTTTTCTGAACGACCGGCTCCTATACCTATTTCGAAAAAAAAACCAGCACCGCTAAGTTTCGAACACCGGGTACACGGGATTAAAAATCGTGTTCGCAAGCTCTTAGCCACGGTGGTAGTTGTTAATCATGACATCATTTGGCATATCGTTTCATTCCATATCTAATAGTCAAAACAGCTGTCAAACTCTTTATGCTCAGTCTATTCCGCAATTTTGATTTTATAATTCCCATCTGACTGAAAATACGCTCCACGTCCGCATTAGAATGAGGTAAAATGAGCACAGTTAAAGCTAAATCTGTAAGACCTTGGAAAGGATTATTACCGGTGGCATCCCTGTATGAGGCTATTTCTCACCCCAGTCCAAGTATGTCAGAGGTCTGTGTCCACTGCATATGATGAAGTTTTCTCCACTGGAAATCGATGCAGGTGAGAGTAGCTGCATCTTCTACAAACAATTTAGCAAGATCCAATATACAGGGCTTCATTGGCTGTAGACATTCACTTCCACTAAGACATGGCATGGGCTGCAACACTCGAACGTTATCGGGCAAACGTAAACGCAGCTGTGTCAATAGCTCTATTAAAAACTGGATGCACCTTCCACGAATTTCATTCTCATCGGGAAACATATAGCCTGCTATTTCTTTCTCAAACTCATAACCCAGGTTGGGATTACAATCTAAATAATCTTGAATAGCATCACTTTCTGTTATTTTTTTCCCCCAGGAACAGCAATCTTTGAACTGTTAGAATCAGTGATTTGGACAAGATCGCTGAGTAGTTTTGCTGGATCCTGTATATCTGCTTCGAATGTCTTATTCACACTTTGAACTTCTCCGAGAATATGCTTGAGAAATATGAGATACACATAGTTTTTCATGTCGCTAAACATAGAATGTAGAAGTTCTGCTGTATAACAGCGCTCGTTGAGTCTTGCTATATCAAAATGAGTTCTGAGCTCAACCCACTGATGCAATATTCGGACAATGGCAGATTGAATGGATATCCATCGTGTCTGGCGTAATTGAACAACCTTCAGCGGATGTTGTCCATCATTTAATAAAGCAAAAAGCTCCCTGTACTTTGCTTGACGAAGACTTGAGTGAGAAAACGTTCAGTAACATCTATACTTTCAGTCACATCTATACGGTAAGTACCATCTAAACGTTCAGTATTCTAAACGTTCAGTAGTAACTATACGTTCAGTAGTAACTATACGTTCAGTAGCAACTATATGTTCAGTAGCATCTAAACTTTCAGTAGTCTAAACGTTCAGTAGAAACTATACGTTCAGTAGTAACTATACGTTCAGTAGCATCTATATGTTCAGTGGCAATTATACTTTCATTAGTCTAAACGTTCAGTAGAAACTATACGTTCAGTAGTAACTATACGTTCAGTAGCATCTATATGTTCAGTGGCAATTATACGTTCACTAGCAACTATACGTTTAGTAGCATCTATACGTTCAGTATTCTAAACGTTCAGTAGTAACTATACGTTCAGTAGCAACTATATGTTCAGTAGCATCTAAACTTTCAGTAGTCTAAACGTTCAGTAGAAACTATACTTTCAGTAGTAACTATACGTTCAGTAGCATCTATATGTTCAGTGGCAATTATACGTTCACTAGCAACTACACGTTTAGTAGCATCTATACGTTCAGTAGCATCTAAACGTTCAGTAGTCTAAACGTTCAGTAGTCTAAACGTTCAGTAGTAACTATACGTGCAGTAGTAACTATACGTTCAGGAACAGCTATACGTTCAGTGGCAATTAAACGATCAGGAGCAACTATACATCCAGTATCATCTAAACATTCAGTAGTCTAAACGTTCAGTAGTAACTATCCGTTCAGTAACATCTATAAGTTCTGTAGTCTAAACGTTCAGTGGTAACTATACGTTCAGTAGTAACTCTACGTTTAGTAGTATCTAAACGTTCAGTAGCAGCTATACGTTCAGTGGCAATTATATGTTCAGTAGCATCTAAACGTTCATTAGCATATATACGTTCAATGGCAACTATACGTACAGTAGCAACTATAAGTTCACTAGGAACTATACTTTCAGTGACAACTATACGTACAGTAGCAATTCTACGTTCAGTAGCATCTATACATTCAGTAGCAATTATGCGTTCAGTAGCATCTATATGTTAAGTGGCAACTATATGTTCACTAGGAAGTATACGTTCAGTGGCAACTATACGTTCAGTGGCAAGTATACGTCCAGTAGCATCTATACGCATCTATATATATTGAGAGAGACGCATCACTTATGGGCACAGGGGGCGTGGCTACTGGTAACCAAAAGTATAGTGAGCTACATTACCATATGGCGAAGGTAGCCTCTTGCAGAATGGAAAAACATATTGACCATTAAACAGATCTCAACTGCAACGAGAAAATGCATGTTGAAGTGCTACATAGAACCTGCACTTTTGTACGGATGTGAGACGTGGACAATGAGCGGTCAAGCTGAAAAACACTTAATGGCAGTGGAGATGTGAGGAACATGCAAAGAATACCATAGACGGACAAAAACCAGTGACCGCGTCCTACAAGAAACAAATGAAAACCGTAAATGGTTAGAGAAATCAGACATGGTCAACGCTTTCTGGCCACGTTATGAGAAGAAATAAATTAAAGAACTTCGTGACAACTGGCAAGATTGAGGGGGGGGGGGGGGGGGGGGGGGCAAGGGAAAGGCATTGAAGTAAATATCTGAATGGCTTGGCCACGTGGCAAGGTCGACACCAAAAGAAACCAGAGATCTGGTGATCGTGCGAGATGGCGAATCATGATAGCCCATGACGATTATCGGCACGGCACATGATGATTATGATGACATTACCTGATGCAGAAAGCCCCGGTCAAACAGGCTTGTGTAGTTGTTTCGCAGCCAGGAGACCACGGTTGTGTTGCCGGGCTGTGAGATGATGAGTTGCTCCTCGCGGTAAGTGGGGCTGAAGTTGATGAGAGCAGAGAACACAGCATGTACTACAGAAACTGTCGGGAAGGCTTCTCTGGCATTAGCTCAGTAAGTCTTACATGGGGGAAGCTGTATATGTTTGCTGTATGAGTAAGAAATGTGTACAACAGAGACAATGTGGTAAAAACACTAAATAAACGTGTGAGAGAGTCTGAGAGCGACAGAGAGAAAGAAATACATAGAGAGAAAAGAGAGAGGTAGAGTGATGTACAGACACAGAGATAGATAGACACAGAGAGAGGAGAGGGACAGGTTGACATTTACAGAGAGATACACAGAGAGACACAGAGAGACAGACAGACAGACAGACAGACAGACAGACAGACAGACAGAGATAGCGTGACTGAGTAAATGAAAGGTAGTATCTGCGGCAACACAGGTTTATATAGGCAGTTTTCTTGTTCCTCTTGGTATTTCCTCTCTCGGTGGGACTATATCTGCTTCTTCTTCTTCTTCGTCTTCGTCGACGACGACGTCGACGACGCCAACGGGCGAGCCCAGAGCAGTCACTAGCATGAGGCGGGACAAAACACTGTCTACTATGCTCTCCAAGGGCGCTTCCAGACATGCAGAGTTGACACTTGATGCTCTGTTGCTGTGCTCGCCCGAGGAATCACAGTACCCTGCTGAGCCTCACGCCCTCTGAACCGCTCTATTGAACCTCTCTATCGTTACAGGCCGCGCCGTTAGAGACCAGAAGAACGTAATCCATGAATGTTTGAGCTCCGAAGACCTCCATGCAATGAGCGAGTCGATCCATCTTATAGCTCTGGTGGAATTTATAGATCCTACAGCGCTTATAGATTGTATAGCTCTATAGCTCTTATAGTTCTTATACTTGTATTATAGATCTTATAGTTCTTATACTTGTATTATAGATCTTATAGATATTATAACTCAAATAGATATAATAGATCTCTTACATCAATAAGTCTTACAGTTCTAATAGTCTTATAGTTCTTACAGATCTTATATCTTTTATAGGTCTTATAGATCTTATAAATCTTATAACTTTTATAGTTCTTATAGATCTTATAGATCTTAGAGATAATATAACTCAAATAGATCTAATAGATCTCTTACATCTATAAATTGTATTGCTCTAATAGATCTTATAGCTCTTATAAAGCTCATAGCTCTTATAGATCTTAAAGTTCTTATAGATCTTCCTTGGCACCTTGCCGTCTTGAGAGACGATAGTTTGTTGCATTGTGATTCAAAAAGGCATAATAACTACGACCCAAGACTGATGAGGCCAATTCGCGCTGTAAATGTTCATCCACAGTGGATGCATGTGAACACACGGTAATTTTCACCATCATGCACCGTCTTACGTCTCGCACGCTAGGTGTGTGACTTATCTGCAATCATTTTCTCCTTTTGTCTTTATTCCATTTCTGATATGCGCCCTCCATGCAAAACGTTCAGCGACGACTTGCTCCCAGTGATTTTTCTTTTTTGTAGTACCTGGTGCATTGTTTTACAGCCTGCGATTCAGATTTTGTCCTGGCCCCAAGCACCCATTGAAGCAGGCAGGCTGTGGCGGATCAGCACACAATTGGCCAGGGGCTGCCCAGCTTGGGCGGTAAATGATCAGTGACACCTGTAGGAGTCTCCCACTGTCAGAGGCAATCCGTGGCGCCCCATGTCTACGACAATTGACAAGGAGTTATAACCCGTAACTGCTACCTCTGGCTTTGATTCCGAGACCGGCTGAGACCAGGTCTTATAGCACTTATATATCTATAGAACTTATATATCTAAAGCACTTAAAGATCTTATAGCTCTTATAGATCTTATAGCTCGTAGAGTTCTTATGGATTTTATATGTCTTATGGATCTTATAGATCGTATACCTCTTACCGCTGTTACAGGAAGGCCCCGGTCAACGTCGGGGTTAAGTTCTTGGAAAGCGCGACTTTAAGTGAAACGACGTATAGCGAAACACTATTTCCCATAGAATTAAATGAGATACAGTGTATTATGTAATGTTTGTTTTGATGGTTGTTGATATTTATTGGCTTAATAGAGGTGGGTTGAAGGGGGAGTAGTAGAGTTATTGGGACGTACAGACATTAAAACCATGACTCACTCCAAAACCATAATCAGCACTATTAGTACTGCTCTCACCCGCTTTCTTGGCTAGATCTTTATAGATAGACTTTGCATTCTCTAGGATAACCATCTTGCTCACAGGCATAATCCGTTGGTTCTGGCCTTCAATCCAGACTGCCAATAGTGCTTCCATGTTCTCCATAAGAGTATTCTGGTACAAATGATCTTGGAAGCACTCAAAGGGACTACGTCTTTAGCACCCTCTTTGATTTTGTCAGCACCTGCACGAATTGTCCTTACCATGGTTGGAGGTAAACCATGGACTTTACCGATATCAACAGCCCGATCTCCAGCCTTAAAACGACGTAACACATCTATCTTCACCTCAAGAGTAACACTTTTCCTAGTTCTCTTACAACCAGACACATTATCAGCACTTACTGTGCGCTTTGAACTAATAATTATGGGTAATGGCACGATACAATCCTGGAAATACGCACTGCACAAAATGTCAAATAGCGACGTTAACGCAGCATAGCAACACAGGTGTCGACGTTATTGCGGAATGTAGCGACGTAAAGTGAAGATACGTCCCATTGTGACAACGACGTTAAAGCGAAACGACGTAAACCGAAGAGACGTATACCGGGGCCTTCCTGTATAGTCTGTTAGCTCTCGTAAGGACATCCGTCAATAACTGTTTTTAGTAGGAGCCACACTGGGGACACTTAATTACTCTGGCATCAATCTGATGATACTTAATTACGCTATAATAAATCTGATGACGCTTAATTGCGCTAGCATAAATCTGATGACACTTAATTACGATAACATACGTCTGGTGACAATTATGCTAACATAAATCTGATGACAATTACGCTAGCATAAATCCGGTGACACTTAATTACTCTGGCATAAATCTGATGACACTTAATTCCATCCATCATGTGCCATGCCGGTAAGCGTGGGCGGTCATGTTTTGCCATCTCACTCGATCACCAGAGTCGTGGATCAGCTCAGTGTTCCTGTCTCGACCATGCCATGTGGCCAAGCCATCCAGGTATTTGCTTCTAGGTCTTCCCTTGGTCTCTTCCCTTCGATCGTGCCAGTTGTCACCAAGTTCTCCAATTCATTTCTTCTCATAACATGCCCAAAAAATTTTGACTGTCTACGTCTAATGACTCTACTCAGTTTACGATCTTCATTTGTTTCTTGAAGGACTTGTTCGTTGCTTTTTCTATCTGTCCATGGTATTCTTTGCATTTTCCTCAGAAACCACATTTCCACAGCCATCAGATGTTTTTCAGCTTGACTGCTTATTGTCCACAGCTTCACATCCATACAAAAGTATAGGTTCTATGTAGCATCTCAACACTCTTTTTCTCGTTTCAATTGATATCTTTTTGTTGGTCAGTATGTTTTTCATCTTGCTAAAGGCTACCTTCGCAATGGCAATTCTTGTTCTAATCTCTTCAAGGCATCTCCCATCAGATGTTATGACTGTGCCGAGATAACAGTATCGATTCACTTGTTTAAGAATATGTCCATCTACTCGTATATCACATTGTGGTATTTCCTTCTTCCTAGTGATGGCCATAATCTGTGCCTTTTTACAATTTAATTCTAACCCTAGTTGTTCACTGTGTGCAACAACCGCATCTACTAAATTTTGCAGGTCTTGTTCATTGTCTGCAATCAAGACTGTATCATCTGCATATCTAATGTTATTGATGTATCGTCCCCCAATGTTGATTCCTTCCATATCTTCTATATTTCTAAATATATATTCACTGTACAGGGAAAAAAGATCTGGAGACATTACACATCCCTGTCTCACACCTCTTTTAATAGGCTGATATTGACCTACATCGTTATCAATTCTTATGGCAGCTTGTTGTTTCCAATATATGTTTTTTACAAGTCGAAGGTCCTTTCCATCAATTTGTAGATCTTCAAGCATCCTTATCATGTCAACATGTCTCACTTTATCGAAAGCCTTTGTGTAGTCAATAAAGCAAAGATATAGATCCTTGTTTACTTCTATAGAACGCTCAATTACTGTTCTCAGTATATACACAGCATATTTATACGCTAGCATAAATCTGATGACACTTAATTACGGTAACATAAATCTGATGACAATTATGCTAACATAAATCTGATGGTAATTATGCTAGAACAAATCTGAAGACCCTTAATTACACTAACGTAAATCTAATGACACTTATGCTAACCTAAATCTGATGACGCTAGTAGTATTAATCTGAAGACAATTATGCTAACATAAATCTGATGACAATTATGCTAACATAAATCTAATGACACTTAATTATGCTGGTATAAATCTGATGACACTAATTACGTTAGAATAAATCTGATGACACTTAGCTCAGCATAAATCTGACAATTATGAATATTCATCAGTAGTGCTTATCCTTGACAGGTCAAGAATATGCACGACTGATGAGCTCAAATTAGAGCGAAACTCGAGTCTAGTGCTTCCACATTGACGCAGATGGGCCTTATGTTCATACCAGATTACGATCAGCGTTGCCAGTACTGGGCTGTGCTCAATATTTAAATCTGAAATCCCGAAACAACTAAATGGATCAATTATGAATATATATAAATATATATATATATATATATATATATATATATATATATATATATATATATATATATATATATATATATATATATATATATATATATATATCTTATGACACTTAATTACGGTGACATAAATCTGATGACAATTATGCTACATACATCTGATGGCAATCACGCTAGCATAAATCTGATGACACTTAAATACGCTAGCATAAATCTGACGACACTTAATTACTCCAGCATAACTCTCATGACACTTAATGACATTAACATAAATCTGATGATAATTATGGTAACATAAATCTGATGATAATTATGGTAACATAAATCTGATGACAATTATGCTAACATAAATCTGATGACAATTATTCTAACATAAATCTGATGATAATTATGCTAACATAAATCTGATGATAATTATGCTAACATAAATCTGAAGACACTTATTTACGCTAACGTAAATCTGATGACAATTACGCTAACATAAATCTGATGATAATTATTCTAACATAAATCTGATGATAATTATGCTAACATAAATCTGATGATAATTATGC
Organism: Cepaea nemoralis; assembly: GCA_014155875.1. Lineage (NCBI taxonomy): Eukaryota > Metazoa > Mollusca > Gastropoda > Stylommatophora > Helicidae > Cepaea > Cepaea nemoralis. The sequence continues at coordinate 1,057,551 of JACEFZ010011455.1, forward strand.
TAACATAAATCTGATGATAATTATGCTAACATAAATCTGAAGACACTTTTTTATGCTAACATAAATCTGATGACAATTACGCTAACATAAATATGGTGACAATTACTCTAACATAAATCTGAAGACACTTAATTACGCTAACATGAATCTGATTACACTTAATTACGCTATAATAAATATGATGAAACTTTTTTTTTGTGCCAGCATAAATATAATGACACTTAATGACGTTAACATAAATCTGATGACAATTATGCTAGCATACATCTGATGACAATCACGCTAGCATAAATCTGATGACACTTAATTACGCCAGCATAACTCTGATGCACTTAATTACATTAACATAAATCTGATGATAATTATGGTAACTTAAATCTGATGACAATTATGCTAACATAAATCTGAAGACACTTATTTACGCCAACATAAATCTGATGACAATTATGCTAACATAAATCTGATGACACTTATTTACGCTAACTTAAATCTGATGACAATTATGCTAACATAAATCTGAAGACACTTATTTACGCTAACATAAATCTGATCACAATTACGCTAACATAAATCTGATGACAATTACGCTAACATAAATCTGATGACAATTATGCCAACATAAATCTAAAGACACTTATTTACGCTAACATAAATCTGATGACAATTACGCTAACATAAATATGGTGACAATTATTCTAACATAAATCTGAAGACACTTAATTACGCTAACATGAATCTGATGACACTTATGCTAGTCTTAATCTGATGCTAATTATGCTAACATAAATCTGATAAAAATTACGCTATCATAAATCTGTTGACACTTAATGACACTAATATAAATACAAAGCTACTTTATTACGCTAAAATAAACCTGATTAAACTTAAATATGACACTTAATGACGCTAACATAAATCTGAATCGACTTTATTGTACTAACATATAAAAGAGGCTTCCGGTCCAAACCATGGAGGATAGGCATTTAAACGGTTAAGTCCTCTGGAGTGTTTATGCTTGTGGCTACCGTTTGCATTCGCATTTTCCTCATGTTAGACTGGAAGTACATGGTTCCGTCGCCCTGCTACTGAGTTGAGTGCGTGGCGCGACACTGTGAGCTGTGAAGTTCATGTTAAATGCTTTTACACCTGTCCGATGTTAGTTTTAGCATGAACTGCACGTTCGGAATAAATACAGCCGGCTTTGTCGCAGAACTGACTGGTTTGCCTTATGTAGTGTTGTTGTTGTTGTGTTGTTTGTCCATCAAGAATGATGATGACCATTCATTTCATCCAGTGGAGTTGAAAGTATGGAGCCATGAGCCGTTATGTAGTAATGTGTGGCTAATGGTTTTCAAGTGACTGCATCTTCCATCGACGATGAATAGTATTTTACGTGGAGGACTTTTATGTTGAAATTCTGGCGGTGGTATTGTGCAAAGTGTACCTGTGCGGGATGTTGCTTTGTCGAGACTCCTGTTTGTTCCACTGTTCACATGGGGCAGTGAGGAGCATTTATGTGATATTCACTGGCACAGGAACGGAGCATAATGGGGACGACCCGTTGCCGTGAAGTTGGAACCGCGACTAATGACTAATGACTAATGCACAAACATAAATCTGACGACTCTTAAAAACGCTAACAAAATCTGACGACACTTAATTACGCTAACATAAATCTGCTGTCACTTTATCACGCCGAATTAAATTTAATGACCTACAGACAGACCTGAGAGTGTGGGAGTTTGTCAAACCCTGAGGTCGTGGTTCGTCCCGTACATATTCTGAGCCAGTGATGATCTTAAACAGACTGATATCTGCACACGAAGCTCCACCAACAATCACAAACAGCATCTGTCGAACGTAAGGATTTAATGAGTTGAAACATCTAACGGCGATAGGGTTTCTGAGAAAATGCAAAGAATACCATGCACAGACAGAAAAACCAATGAGCAAGTCCTGCAAGAAGCAAATGAGAACAGTAAACTAATTAGAGAAATTAGACGTAGACAGTCAACATATTTTGGACACATTCTCAGAAGAAACAAATTTGGTAACAACTGGCAAGATTTATGGAAAAAGAACAAGGGGAAGACAGAGAAGTAAATATCTGGGTGGCTTGGCCACGTGGCATGGTTGAGACAAGTATACGGAGCTCATCCACGACTCTGGTGATCGAATGAGATGGCGGAACATGACTGTCCGCGCTTATCGGCTTGACACATGATGATGATGAGACAACTGCTCTTCTAGACACAAACATCTTCAGTTTGCTCTACCTTGGCTTGAGTAAAACGTTCATTGCACACGGGTATTTTCATAGGTGTCGTAGTCTCTCCCATCGATCGCTCAAAGAGAATCCAAAAAATAAAAAGTACACGAACTCTGTAGTACTGGCGAGCATCCAAGTGTTTGCAAACAGAATCTTTTTGTTTTAAATACTGCATGCCCTTTGCATGAGGCTGAGATCAACGCCAGGTTGATAATTAAGGCACTTTTACGTTCAGTAGTTTGCCATCAGCCTGCTGTGTGGAGAAGGGGTTACTAATGCAATTCGCAATCCCGCATACAGCAGCTACGGTCGATTTGGAAGCAGGCCGCCTTGCGTTGGTTTTCATACAATGGTATGAGTGCCGGTCAATCAGAAAGCAATGGCAAACTACTGAGCACAAACTTTCCAAGAAATCCAAAACAGCAAAACAAACTGGTTTTAATGCTGGGGTTGACTGCGACGTCCTGTAAGAATATGCAACTAACTTTTTTTTTACATCCAGCGCCACCGTATTTACCTCACCTCTTGTTTCACTTGGATTTGTTTAGTTCTCTCCATGAACTCTACATTGGTGATTTTGTCATACCAATGGGGCCATGGCTCGCCAGGGGCGACGGACTACCCTTAAGTCATATTGTCCTGTATTTAAACTACGACTGGCTTAGCTAGCCGCAGGGGAGTTTTCCTACTGCTCAATAAACAAAACAACAAAAAAAAAACCAATGAAGCATAATCGCACTGACTCAAATTGAAACAAACGAGGCAAAGTCAATAAACGCTAATTATTCCGCTGTTTATGCTTCATCTCGACACCGCAAGGTAAAAGAAAAACAATAATATGAGATGATGGGCGGACAGTCTCTCGTTGTGTATGCTTCACCTCGACTACGAAAGGGACATGAAGTGATGATCATCGGATTGGCAATCAAGTGTCTAGCGACTGCGCTCCCGCTGTACCTACAGCACGGTATATTAATAGTTAATCGTCAATTAAATTGCCAGTGAACAAAGAATGTCAGGGAAAACAAATTACCAATGTCAAGACAAACAAATCATAAAGACAAACAAATCACCAATGTCAGGGCGAGATGTTTGGCAAAGAGGGAATCCGGCCATGACGATCTTCTGTCTAAAGAGACCAGTGTCTTGGCCTCATCATGTCTGCTAACTCCAAAGAACTCTTTCCTCATGGTAGCCATGTGTTGGTGTGTCAGTGTGCAGCCTGTTTATAGAAAATTTGACATGAGACTCAAAATAAACATTTAATACAAACGTTGCATGTCCTTTGCAGGGCGTAGTTATCAACCCCAACTCAAGCTTGATTTTCTAGGTATTTTTTTTCTTTCAGCAGTTTGCCTGTGCTTTCTGAACAAGAAATCAACGCTGAAGTCCAACTGACCTGTGTGGGAGTGATCCTACTACCCTGCCGTCAGCGCACCGGAGGTTTAAGAGCGCATACTCTTATCCATTCAGTCACAATAACCCCTGAAAAATAGCCGAGAAACATGTGGAATTATGCGTATAAATGTGTTGGTTTTTCAATATATTTTATTGCTCTTCTCTGACTGTGACAGTCCCGCAGCAACGTCAAGCTATAGCAATGGCGAGTGCTTAGACCAGTGGTGCTCAACCTTTTTGGACCATGCACCCCTTCACCATATGTTCAGAATGTCATCCCTCCCCCCTTCCTTTCATATTTCCTCCCTATAAATTTCACCCCCGCCCCTACACAGTATACGTAAAAATGGAAGCTAAATTTAATATCACATACTAGAGCAAGTCTAGACGTCTACATAAAACGTGATTTGCAGGTCTACTTACGTTATAAAACGAATTTCATAAGACCGAGAAGTACAGAACCGTAAAGTATGGGGGGGGGGTGAAAGAGAGAGAGAGAGAGAGAGAGAGAGAAGAGAGAGAGAGAGAGGAGAGAGAGAGAGAGAGAGAGAGAGAGAGAGAGGAGAGAGAGAGAGAGAGAGAGAGAATATCAAATAATTCGTTTTTGTATTAATGTGATCTTTAAATAATCTTAATTCCCCCCCAACCCCTAAAATCCCCTCTAGGTGGGGGGGGGGGGGGGGGGGGGGAGAATTCCCCACCGGTTGAGAACCATGGCTTAGACCATCACATATGTAGGCTTGAGTTCACGGAGTGATACTTGGCCAGTCTTTCTCTTGTGTAACAAACGGCGAGCGCTGGCATAGGACCATAGCCCGCCCACGCTCATCTCATTGCCAGCGTCACGTGAAGGCCATTACATCAGCGAGCCCGTTACAGCGACAATATACCTGGCCATAAGTAGTGTCAATCATTGTCTGTGTTTTCATTATTCAAATTAACTTGTTTAGGGCGTCCTCTGTGATTATTCGTCAAAATATATAATAATTACATAATGTAGACTAACTACACAGTGTAGAATAACAATACAATGTAGAATAATAACACAATATATAATAGCTACACAATATAGTATAACAACACAATATAGAATAACTATACAGTATAGAATAATTATACAATATAGAATAACTACACAATAAATAATAACTACACAATATAGAATAACTACACAATATAGAATAAGTACACAATATGGAATAACTACACAATATAGTGTAACTACACAATATAGAATAACTACACAATATAGTGTAACTACACAATATGGAATAACTACACAATATAGAGTAACTACACAATATAGAATAACTACACAATATAGTGTAACTACACAATATAGAATAACTACACAATGTAGAATAACTACACAATGTAGAATAACTACACAATGTAGAATAACTACACAATATAGAATAACTACATAATGTAGAATAACTACACAATATAGAATAACTACACAATATAGAATAACTACACAATATAGTGTAACTACACAATATAGAATAACTACATAATATAGTGTAACTACACAATATAGACTAACTACACAATATAGAATAACTACACAATATAGTGTAACTACACAATATAGAATAACTACATAATGTAGAATAACTACACAATATAGTGTAACTACACAATATAGAATAACTACATAATGTAGAATAACTACACAATATAGAATAACTACACAATGTAGAATAACTACACAATATAGAATAACTACATAATGTAGAATAACTACACAATATAGAATAACTACACAATGTAGAATAACTACACAATATAGAATAACTACACAATATAGAATAACTACACAATATAGAATAACTACATAATATAGTGTAACTACACAATATAGAATAACTACATAATATAGTGTAACTACACAATATAGAATAACTACACAATATAGAATAACTACACAATATAGTGTAACTACACAATATAGAATAACTACATAATGTAGAATAACTACACAATATAGAATAACTACATAATGTAGAATAACTACACAATATAGAATAACTACACAATATAGAATAACTACACAATATAGTGTAACTACACAATATAGAATAACTACATAATGTAGAATAACTACACAATATAGAATAACTACACAATGTAGAATAACTACACAATATAGAATAACTACATAATGTAGAATAACTACACAATATAGTGTAACTACACAATATAGAATAACTACACAATATAGAATAACTACATAATGTAGAATAACTACACAATATAGAATAACTACACAATGTAGAATAACTACACAATATAGAATAACTACACAATATAGAATAACTACATAATATAGTGTAACTACACAATATAGAATAACTACATAATGTAGAATAACTACACAATATAGAATAACTACACAATATAGAATAACTACACAATATAGTGTAACTACACAATATAGAATAACTACATAATATAGTGTAACTACACAATATAGAATAACTACACAATATAGAATAACTACACAATATAGTGTAACTACACAATATAGAATAACTACATAATGTAGAATAACTACACAATATAGAATAACTACATAATGTAGAATAACTACACAATATAGATAACTACAACAATATAGAATAACTACACAATATAGTGTAACTAACACAATATAGAATAACTACATAATGCTAGAATAACTACACAATATAGAATAACTACACAATGTAGAATAACTACACAATATAGAATAACTACATAATGTAGAATAACTACACAATATAGTGTAACTACACAATATAGAATTAACTACACAATATAGAATAACTACATAATGTAGAATAACTACACAATATAGAATAACTACAATGTAGAATAACTACACAATATAGAATAACTACACAATAGAATAACTACACAATATAGTGTAACTACACAATATAGAATAACTACACAATGTAGAATAACTACACAATGAATACAAATGAATAACTACACAATGTAGAATAACTACACAATATAGAATAACTACACAATATAGAATAACTACACAATATAGAATAACTACACAATATAGAATAACTACACAATATAGAATAACTACACAATGTAGAATAACTACACAATGTAGAATAACTACACAATATAGAATAACTACACAATATAGAATAACTACACAATATAGAATAACTACACAATATAGAGTAACTACACAATGTAGAGTAACTACACAATGTAGAATAACTACACAATATAGAATAACTACACAATATAGAATAACTACACAATATAGAGTAACTACACAATATAGAATAACTACACAATATAGAATAACTACACAATATAGAATAACTACACAATATAGAATAACTACACAATATAGAATAACTACACAATATAGAATAACTACACAATGTAGAATAACTACACAATATAGTGTAACTACACAATATAGAATAACTACACAATATAGAATAACTACACAATATAGAATAACTACACAATATAGAATAACTACACAATGTAGAATAACTACACAATATAGAATAACTACACAATATAGAATAACTACACAATATAGAATAACTACACAATATAGAATAACTACACAATATAGAATAACTACACAATATAGAATAACTACACAATATAGAATAACTACACAATATAGAGTAACTACACAATATAGAATAACTACACAATATAGAATAACTACACAATATAGAGTAACTACACAATGTAGAATAACTACACAATGTAGAATAACTACACAATATAGAATAACTACACAATGTAGAATAACTACACAATATAGAATAACTACACAATATAGAATAACTACACAATGTAGAATAACTACACAATATAGAATAACTACACAATGTAGAATAACTACACAATATAGAATAACTACACAATGTAGAATAACTACACAATATAGAGTAACTACACAATGTAGAATAACTACACAATATAGAATAACTACACAATATAGAATAACTACACAATATAGAGTAACTACACAATATAGAATAACTACACAATATAGAATAACTACACAATATAGAATAACTACACAACTATAGTGTAACTACACAATGTAGAATAACTACACAATGTAGAATAACTACACAATATAGAATAACTACACAATGTAGAATAACTACACAATATAGAATAACTACACAATATAGTGTAACTACACAATGTAGAATAACTACACAATGTAGAATAACTACACAATAATACAATATAGAATAACTACACAATGTAGAATAACTACACAATATAGAGTAACTACACAATGTAGAATAACTACACAATATAGAATAACTACACAATATAGAATAACTACACAATATAGAATAACTACACAATATAGAATAACTACACAATATAGAATAACTACACAATATAGTGTAACTACACAATGTAGAATAACTACACAATATAGAATAACTACACAATGTAGAATAACTACACAATATAGTGTAACTACACAATGTAGAATAACTACACAATATAGTGTAACTACACAATATAGAATAACTACACAATATAGAATAACTACACAATATAGAATAACTACACAATATAGAATAACTACACAATATAGAATAACTACACAATATAGTGTAACTACACAATGTAGAATAACTACACAATGTAGAATAACTACACAATATAGAATAACTACACAATATAGAATAACTACACAATATAGTGTAACTACACAATGTAGAATAACTACACAATGTAGAATAACTACACAATATAGAATAACTACACAATGTAGAATAACTACACAATATAGAGTAACTACACAATATAGAATAACTACACAATATAGAATAACTACACAATATAGAATAACTACACAATGTAGAATAACTACACAATATAGAGTAACTACACAATATAGAATAACTACACAATATAGAATAACTACACAATATAGAATAACTACACAATATAGAATAACTACACAATATAGAATAACTACACAATATAGAGTAACTACACAATGTAGAATAACTACACAATATAGAATAACTACACAATATAGAATAACTACACAATATAGAATAACTACACAATATAGTGTAACTACACAATGTAGAATAACTACACAATGTAGAATAACTACACAATAATACAATATAGAATAACTACACAATGTAGAATAACTACACAATATAGAATAACTACACAATATAGTGTAACTACACAATGTAGAATAACTACACAATATAGAATAACTACCAATAATACTAATATGTAGAATAACTACACAATATAGAATAACTACACAATATAGACTACCTACACAATATAGAATAACTACACAATTATAGAATGTAACTACACAATATACGATAACTACACAATATAGAATAACTACACAATATAGAATAACTACACAATAAGAATAACTACACAATATAGAATAACTACACAATATAGAATAACTACACAAATATAGAATAACTACACAATATAGAATAACTACACAATATAGATAATACACAGTAGAATAACTACACAATATAGTAACTACACATAGAAAACTACACAATGTAGAATAACTACACAATGTAGAATAACTACACAATATAGATAACTACACAATATAGAATAACTACACAATATAGAATAACTACACAATATAGAATAACTACACAATATAGAATAACTACACAATATAGAATAACTACACAATATAGTGTAACTACACAATATAGAATAACTACACAATATAGTGTAACTACACAATATAGAATAACTACACAATGTAGAATAACTACACAATATAGAATAACTACACAATGTAGAATAACTACACAATATAGAATAACTACACAATATAGAATAACTACACAATGTAGAATAACTACACAATATAGCTGTAAGCTACACCAATATAAGAATAACTACACAATGTAGAATAACTTACACAATGTTCAGAATAACTACACAATATAGAATAACTACACAATATAGAATAACTACACAATATAGAATAACTACACAATATAGACATAACTACACAATATAGAATAACTACACAATATAGGAATAACTACAACCAAATTATAGTGTAACTACACAATATAGAATAACCTACACAATGTATGTGTAACTACACAATATAGGAATAAGCTACACAATGTTAGGAATAACTACACAATATAGAATAACTACACACTATAGAAGAACTACACCAATATAGAATTACACTACACAATATAGAATAACCTACGACAATGTAGAATAACTACACAATATAGAATAACAATCTACACAATATAGTTTAACTTACACAATGTAGAATAACTACACAATGTAGAATAACTCTACACAATATAGAATAACTACACAATTATAAGAATAACTACACAATATGAAACTACACAATGTAGAATAACTACACAATGTTAGAATAACTACACAATCTCGAATAAACTACACAATATAGAATAACTACACAATATAGAATAACTACACAATATAGAATAACTACACAATGTAGAATAACTACACAATATAGAATAACTACACAATATAGAATAACTACACAATATAGAATAACTACACAATGTAGAATAACTACACAATGTAGAATAACTACACAATATAGAATAACTACACAATATAGAATAACTACACAATATAGAATAACTACACAATATAGAATAACTACACAATATAGAATAACTACACAATATAGAATAACTACACAATATAGAATAACTACACAATATAGAATAACTACACAATATAGAATAACTACACAATATAGAATAACTACACAATATAGAATAACTACACAATATAGAATAACTACACAATATAGAATAACTACACAATATAGAATAACTACACAATATAGAATAACTACACAATATAGAATAACTACACAATGTAGAATAACTACACAATATAGAATAACTACACAATTTAGAATAACTACACAATAATACAATATAGAATAAATACACAATACATAAACAACAGGAAGAAAACTAGTATTAAAAACACACGACCGAACAAGTAGACCTACACGCTTTAACAATCAGTTGAAAATATGCTTAACATAAAATGCAACAGGGTGTATTCGGGTTTCCCAAAATAAAGCATTATATTTCATTTGAGCTATCTTGACCCGGAACAAAGACATCTGTTTCTTTGTAAACGTGCATGCAGGATCCGGGGGGGGGGGGGGGGGGCGGACGAATCGCGGAGATTGGATATGTGAAGATTGTAAAAGTCATTTACAAACATCATCTAACCAATCGTCACGATTCGTGCCGTACTGCCAGATAGTGCATTTACTAAATATCATTGCTACACCATTTTAAGGCCAGGGAAATAAGATTGGGAGGCTTCGTGGCGAAGTGGTCAAGCCGTTTAACTCGGCCTCCGAAGGTTGTGGGTTCGATTCCGGGCCGAGTCCTTTGGTTCACGAGTTAAATTTTTCGGAGACTCCTGTGGGTCGTCGCTAGAGCTACGGAGTTCGTGCTTTGTGCGACGCTTTCCGCGCTGCGGAAAGAGACCGAGCCATATGGGATAAAACCCGGTGCAATGAAGTCGACCCTGTCGACTTTTAAGCGACTTTTTTTTTAAGTGACGCCGGTGACTGTCATTGCTGGCAAAACAGCGAAAGGTGCGCTGTAATTATTCATCATCAGTCTGTAGCTTGTCGTGCGCAGAACTTTTCGCCGCAAAATCAATCTTTGAAATTGTTCTCAATCATTCGCCAGCTGTCCCGCCTCTGTTTCTTTCACGTGTAAATGATCCAGCACGTCTTTAACCCATTAACATTATGGTCCTCCTTTTCTCGGCACTCCTTCCTCCACACTTCGATGCATGACCACGTCCTCCGATCTCTACTTCTTTATTCTAAGTCTGTGAGCGCCAAACTTTAGGCGTGTGTTTATTTATGAACTGTCTTAGTGGCCTCAAAGGCTTCCCCAATTGATATGTTTGTGTAGTACGTCTACAAAAGTGGAACCGACCAATCATTTCTCTTCTTTAAATGTTCGCTAATATACGGATCGAAGCGTTTGTTACTCTGAGACCTACAGTGCTATTTCAACGGACAGATACGAATTCTGTTGATATTCCATAGTTGTGCATTCATGTGGATGGTAGAGGCTAATTAAGGCATCTTTTTTAATGGGTGTCTAGTTGGTTGTGTGTCGAAGTACACATGTTCCTACAGCGAGGAGTTGTCGTCATTTGGAGGTGACAGGTTCGAATCCCGATCGGTAACTACAGCTTCCAATTGATATTTTGTCTAGCGGGTCCTGCAGTATCTATTTCTTTCTTCTACTTCTATGATCATCAAAACAATACCAATGTGTTTATTTATTAACTCCGAATAACACCGGAGCCTCACTGAAGCAATAAGTATACGTCGATGCATGGCCACATTGAAACTCCCCAAAACAATGGTGTATTCATTAGGCAGTTCTGGCATCCACGCGAACTCACAGCTATGGAATATAGACAGAATTACTACTCAATCTTAGATAGTACACACATAAAAGCTTCAGGCATGTATACCAACCAAACATAGCTCAGATGAAGACATTCATCGGGCCGTTATACTGGGTCTACTATATTACGAACCCTGATCTAACTTTTATAACTGCCACTCAGTACCTCTAAATGTGTTTCTTTTACTGTTTCATGCCCTGGTGAGCCTCACACCCATATATTGTGCTTCATTATCGTCACAAGCCGTGCCTTTAGTGAGCAGAAGGATACAATCCGTGAATTTGGGAACTCTGATGACCTCCACGCAATGAGCGGTTCGATCCCTCTTATAACACATCCAGCTCTTATAGACCGGTCTCCCTGGTCTAGGGATTACACGACTTTCTACGTAATCTTGTATACTCTCGTGAGTTACGTGACGTTGCGTGAGAATTGGTATCGGTTCTCTCCGCGTCGGTAACTTACGGGGTATTTGAGCCGGTCGCTCAGAAAGCAATGGCAAACTACTGAGCGTACTCTTGCCAAGAAATCAACAATCAGCTGAAAGATGCTGATGTTGACAGCGATGTCCTGTAAAGGATATGCGAAAACAAAAGCTCTTATACATCGTATAGAGGGGAAGATATGGCAGAGGCAGACTAAGAGAAACGATGCTGGATGGATTGAGACGTTGGCATGGAGGAATATTATCAGCAAAGTTGATCCAGAAAACCAAAGACCGAGATCAGTGAAGAGCCATGAACGCCTACGCCAACCGGTATGGCACTTGATGATGATGATACTGTTTCATTGGCCTCAAGGCTTCCGCTGCAGTTATGTCTCGGTAAAATCTTCGGTATGGACTGCATGTAAACAGGATGTTTAAAATGTATAACCAATAGAAAACGAAACAAACAGTTCGGGAGATAACAATCTAGCCTAGACTACTTGGATGTAAGTGCTCCAGATTCTAATCTCACAATCTTTGAGAATTGGGGTCTGTATTCAGGGACAGGGAATGCAGTTTCACAACATCAACATACCGCTTTAGAAATGAGTCCGCCTTTGGAAGTAGACTGCCATGCGTTGATTTTCACAATGGCATGAGCGTCGGTAGTCCGGTAGTTCATAAAACAATGGTAAACTACTGCAGTGGTAAACTACGTAAACTTGCCTAGAAAATCACAAATAGTCAAAATGACGGCGTTGATTGTGAATTCCTGTAAAGGATATTCAACTAACTTTTTTTTAAAGAGCAGATACGGAAACAAGCAAAACAATACACATGGTTTAACGACAGGTGAATGGTATCTGAATGTAAACCGTGTCAGTGATGTAAACGATATCTGGATATAAACGGTGTCAGTGATGTAAATGATATCTGGATGTAAACGGTGTCAGTGAAGTAAATGATATCTGGATGTAAACGGTGTCAGTGATGTAAATGATATCTGGATGTAAACGGTGTCAGTGATGTAAATGGTATCTGGATATTAACGGTATAAGTGATGTAACAGGTGTCAGTGATGTAAATGGTATCTAAATGTAAACGGCGTCAATGATTTAAATGTTGTTAGTGAAGTAAATGGTATCTTGATGTAAGCCGTGTCAGTGATGTAAATGGTGCCTGTATGTAAACCGTGTCAGTGATGTAAATGATATCTGGATGTAAACGGTGTCAGTGATGTAAATGATATCTGGATGTAAACGGTGTCAGTGATGTAAATTATATCTGGATATAAACGGTATCATATCAGTGATGTAAACGGTGTCAGTGATGTAAATGGGGCCTGTGTGTAAACCGTGTCAGTGATGTAAACGATATCTGGATGTAAACGGTGTCAGTGATGTAAATGATATCTGGATGTAAACGGTGTCAGTGATGTAAATGATATCTGGATATAAACGGTATCATATCAGTGATGTAAACGGTGTCAGTGATGTAAATGATATCTGGATGTAAACGGTGTCAGTGATGTAAATGATATCTGGATATAAACGGTGTCAGTGATGTAAATGATATCTGGATATAAACGGTATCATATCAGTGATGTAAACGGTGTCAGTGATGTAAATGGTGCCTGTATGTAAACCGTGTCAGTGATGTAAACGATATCTGGATGTAAACGGTGTCAGTGATGTAAATGATATCTGGATGTAAACGGTGTCAGTGATGTAAATGGTATCTGGATATTAACGGTATAAGTGATGTAACAGGTGTCAGTGATGTAAATGGTATCTAAATGTAAACGGCGTCAATGATTTAAATGTTGTTAGTGAAGTAAATGGTATCTTGATGTAAGCCGTGTCAGTGATGTAAATGGTGCCTGTATGTAAACCGTGTCAGTGATGTAAATGATATCTGGATGTAAACGGTGTCAGTGATGTAAATGATATCTGGATGTAAACGGTGTCAGTGATGTAAATGGTATCTGGATATTAACGGTATAAGTGATGTAACAGGTGTCAGTGATGTAAATGGTATCTAAATGTAAACGGCGTCAATGATTTAAATGTTGTTAGTGAAGTAAATGGTATCTTGATGTAAGCGGTGTCAGTGATGTAAATGGTGCTAGTGATATAAATGGAATCTGGATGTTAACGGTGTCAGTGACGTAAATAGTAACTAGATGTAAACCGTGTCAGTGGTATAAATGGTGTCTGGATGTAAACGGTGTCAGTGATATAAATGGTGCTAGTGATATAAATGGAATCTGGATGCTAACGGTGTCAGTGACGTAAATAGTAACTAGATGTAAACCGTGTAGTGGTATAAATGATGTCTGGATGTAAACGGTGTCAGTGATATAAATGGTATCTGGATGTAAACGGTGTTAGTGATGTAAATGGTGTTCCATCTCTGTTGTGCATCTTCCGTCTGATGTTATAAATGTCCCTAGTTAAATATATATCATAAAGTGCGTCAGATCAAGATCTGGACAGCTCGTGCATACTTAAAAATAAGTGCAGATGAGCAGCACCCTCTGCATGACACTATATTCAGAGAAAAGGGTGACAGGCTAAAGAAGGGCAAATAATGGATGGGTCGGGCGGAAGATGTCGTCAGACAAGTCTGCAGTCTTACCAGTATCAACCCCGGCAAGGAATGGGTGCCGGTGCCTCCAGCTTGTAAGTGCACTTTCTCCTGCATTATCACACTCTACAGACGGTGCAGAAAGCAGAACCCTGCCGCTGGCAATGCAGAGGTTAACGCGCTCATCTATGAACACTCAGATAGCCCCGAAGTGCTCATCTATACAGATGGATCTGTTGTAAAGCAGCAGAGAAGTGCGTGGGCATTTACAGCCCGTTCAGCGGGCCGAACCGTTCAAGAATCCAGTGGTGCCCACTCTATGACCACGAGCAGCATGATAATGGAGGTGATGGCAGTTACACAGGCCTTCATATGGCTGGAATCACAGCATTATACCAACGTGTGTGTACTAAGTGATTCAGTGAGCATGATTCAGAAGATCGAAGCTGGATCTGTACGTAGACAGTGGACTGAGTCGCTGCGGAAGTCTGTTGTCCGTAAAGTCACCTTCATCTTCGTCCCGGGACATGCGGGAGTCGAGGGAAATGAACGAGCTGACAAACTGGCTGGCTCTGCACCCCCTGTAGATGGCCAGCCCATGGATCGTGCCGATGTTATTAACGTCCTCAAAGATATGGCGAGAACAGAGGACTGACGTCAGTGATTCCACATCGCTGTCCAGGATGAAAGACCTGGGAGTAAGAATCGGCACAGCCAGACGCGAGAGGTACATCGGGAAAACAAAGCGCCTCGTCAACCAACACAGAACTGGTACTATTAGCCACCGGACGCTGATGCATATGCTGGGGGGGGGGGGGGGGGGGGGGGGAATCTGAGCACATATGGACATGTCCGGAGTGCAATGAAGATACCCCAACTGATAACTGATAACTGATATCATAAAGTACCCTGCCAGTTGGTGTAGGCGTTCATGGCTCTCCACAGATGTCGGTCTTTGGTGTTGTGGATCAACTCTACTGATGATATTTCTTCATGCCATCGTCTCAATTCATCCACCATCATTTCTCTTGGTCTGCCTCTGCCTCTCCCCCCCCCCCCCCCCCCCCCCCCCTCAATCTTTCTAGATGTCACGATGTTCTCCAATGCGTCTCTTCTCATAACATGACCGAAGAAAGCTGTTTATATATATTCCTAGTAATTCATTCATACAGACATATATAAATATGTATTTGCGCATACACACAGAACAGCAAATCCAGTATGGTTGCTCTCCTGTTGGGGGATTTTATGGTGATGGAGGAATGGTGATATCCTTATACTTTTAGGCGTACTCAGTATTGCTAGGCTGACGTAATTTTGAGGTCACAGGTTCTAATCCCGGTCGGTAACTATAGCTTTCAAATTTTATGTTGTCTAGTGCGTCCTTTAATGTCTACTTCCTTCTTCTCCTTGTGAATTGTCTTAATGGCCTCAAAGGTTTCCCTAATTGATTTCTCGCGAACGAAAGCTGTGCCAGTGTGTTCCTGTTGAATTGATTTTACGAGGGTCTACCGAACAAACGCATCTCCAGTTGAGGAGATCATTGCTTTGCCAAAAGTCAGGGGCCACGCTTAAGTGGAGGGAACAACGTAGTGAGTACGTCGTACGTACAGTACACAAGAAACGTAAGTAGACTGTCTAGACTCGTGTTTCATTAACCGGACTTGCTGTGTGGGAAATGGTTAAGTTAGAGTAAGACTAATTTTCAAGAATATTCATTTGAGAAGATCAATTCATTGTATTGGAAACACGAACACGGGAATCGGTCACAGCTGCCGTCGCACATCAGACTCGGCAGAGAGCAGAGACTGTCACTGAGACATCACCATAGGGGCATAGGCCATAGGACAGCAACGTGTGTTGTTTGTCCACCAAGAATGATGATGACCACTCATTTCATCCAGTTGGGTTGAAGTTATGGAGCCGTGGGTTCTAAGATGGCTGATAAGGCCTATTTTGGCTCGAAATGTTCTTTGACAATGGGCAAGGAATGCTTGGTTGGTTGACGTCTCTGGAGGAGGATTTCCTGCAGTGGTTTTTCTGTCCTGCCTTTTCTTCACAGCTCTTGCAGTCCTGGTTGCCTCACACATGACTGCACCTTTGTGTAATGATGCACGCCACGAATTTCGGTCTCTGGCTGCAGCCTCCCAGGTGTCATGATGAATTCTAAAAGCATTCAGAGAGATTTTCAGAGTGTCTTTAAAGCGTTTCCTCTGGCCACCTTGGGAGCTTTTTACAACACAGTTCGCTGTAAAAAATTCGTTTAGGGGAAGTAGGGTATAGCAACGTAGGGTAGGTAGTAGTAGTAAGTAGTTCTAAGTTAGAAGTTAGACAAAATGTAAGTGAACTGTCTAGACTATTGTTTCATTAACCGAACTTGCTGTGCCGGCTATATGGGTAACTTAGTAAGTTAAGGTACGAATATAATAAATAAGTTATATAATTAAATATTTATTTAGGGACACACACACTACAGTGAAACGTCATTCCCACAGATATAAAATATAATTGTCTGCAATTAACTCTCCTAGTCCCAGGCAGCTGTTAAAATATAGGGAGGCACTATTCGCAATGGAATTGCAAATATAAAAAAATTATATTCGCAATCGATTTGCGGGAAGTAACAAACATGTCACATCGTCGGCTTACTAGTCAATTTTAGTTTGGGCCATTAAGAAATCTAAGAAGGTGGTTAATTTAAATAGGAATGTTCAGTGTTGCAAGTTTAATTCTACCGAATTCTCCGTATTTATTAATGAATCACTCTTCGTATTACATCTTACTTCTGTTCGTTCTTTTGGCATCCCGTTTTATTTTTACATTACGTTAGTCCTGTTTAAATATCAAGAATAATTGTTCAGAACAGGTATCCCCAATACAAATAACGATCTCTACAAATAATTCTGTCCCCAGGCGAGTTCAAGAATTGTTAACTTTCGTTTCTGTACACTTACTATTACCAGGCATCCATGCTTGTTTACGTTACCGTCCTACTATTTATGTCCTGATAATATCGCAGCAGTGATGATTCTCTTAATTTGACACTTTCTATGGCCTCCATTGCATCCTATCTGAGTGACTCTGTTCTGGTCCAAGCTGACAGTAATATGCTTCGCGACAGCAAGACATGATTAAGCAATTCAAACACCAGGCTTTCGATTGACTGGCCTCATTAATTAATAAATAAACAAGGAAAAGGAAATGCTATGCATATTATAAAGTGCAGGAAAACCCGGTATATCTGAAGCAGGTGGAAAAGAGAGAGGAGAGATAGATAACGAAGATAGTGTGAGAGACAGAGATATGAGAAAGATGTATTCAAAGACATTAAAGAGTGGTAAAGACAAGAAAGGGAGAGGTGGGAGATCGAGACTTAGAGCGAGAGAGAGAGAGAGAGAACTTGTGTTCGGGTGGCTAAGCTCCTTTCCCAAGATAACAAAAGTAGAGGACAGATAAGAACAGAAAGACAAGTGTGCAGGTTCCTGCGGAGCAAGATAAACAACACCTAAAACACAAAATCCGTAGAAAACATACGCCTAAAGCGAAATCATCAGACAAGCATTGGTGTCACCTAACTCCTGAAAATGGAAAAAAAACAAAAAACGTCACCTCCTGATTTGGGAATCGAACCTGGAGCTCCCGTGCGCCAGGCGGAAACACTAACCACTATGCTACTGAGGACACGTTAACGGATCAACAAAATATTGTAATGTGGACACACGCATAGGAATAATCACGTGACCTACTTCGATTGCGAATATAATTTTTTTATATTCGCAATTCCATTGCGAATAGTCACTTCGTAAAATATATGACATTAATGTGATTTTATCCTATCCTAAGGCGCAGTGGTTACTATGTAAATGTTTTTTTTTAAGGTTTGTTTTGTTTTGTAGTATCTTCTACAATTTAAATGTTCAGTGTACAGAAATTTGCATTTATAATTATTAATACTTAATAATGTTTGATTATGTACCATTTCTGGTCCAATACTTTTTGTTTGGCACCGAATCAGTTAAATTTAGAATGAGACATTTTAGGACACAGTGCTTGTAAGCAGTAAACAATCAAGGGAACAGGTCAGAAGGCCCTGCTCAGTGAAGCACACCATGTGGTGCACATTACTCCAACCATGAGCTGAAATGTATGCCCCAACATGAGCTGACAACATGCAGTTTGGGGTCTTGCATGTGGACACACAGTTAAAATATAAGCTGCATTGTTGAAAGTCTGGAAGTTTTCGCAGTGACTATTTGCAATGGAATTGCGAATAGAGAAAAATTATATTCACAATGGAATTGCGAATAGAGAAAAATTATATTCGCAATCGAAGTAGGTCACGTGATTATTCCTGTGCGTGTGTCCATATTACAATATTTTGTTGTTCTGTTAACGTCTCCTCAGTAGCGTAGTGGTTAGTGTCTCCGCCTGTCACACGGGAGCTCGAGGTTCGATTCGCCGACGGGGAGGCAACTTTTTTTTTTTTCATTTTCAGGAATTAGGTGACACCAATGCTAGTCTGATGATTTCGCTTTAGGCATATGTTTTCTACGGATTTTGTGTATTAGGTGTTGTTTATCTTGCTGCACAAGAACCTGCACACTTGTCTTTCTGTTCTTATCTGTCCTCTACTTTTGTTGTCTTGGGAAAGGAGCTTAGCCACCCGAACGCGAGTTCTTCTCTCTCTCTCTCTCTCTCTCTCTCTCTCTCTCTCTCTCTCTCTCTCTCTCTCTCTCTCTCTCTCTCTCTCTCTCTCTCTCTCTCTCTCTCTCTCTCTCTCTCTCTCTAAGTCTCGATCTCCCACCTCTCCCTTTCTTGTCTTTACCACTCTTTAATGTCTTTCAACACATCTTTCTCATATCTCTGTCTCTCACACTATCTTCGTTATCTATCTCTCTCCTCTCTCTTTTCCACCTGCTTCAGATATACCGGGTTTTCCTGCACTTTATATGCGTAGCAAATTAATGAGGCCAGTCAATCGAAAGCCTGGTGTTTGAATTGCCTAATCATGTCTCTCTGAGGCGAAGCATATTGCTGACTGTCAGTACTGTCAGCTTGGACCAGAACAGAGTCACTCAGAGAGGATGCAATGGAGGCCATAGAAAGTGTCAAATTAAGAGGATCATCACTGCTGCGACATTATCAGGACATAAATAGTAGGACGGTAACGTAAACAAGCAAGGATGCCTGGTATGTAACAGTAAGTGTACAGAAACGAAAGTTAACAATTCTTGAACTCGCCTGGGGACAGAATTATTTGTAGGGATCGTTATTTGTATTGGGGATACCTGTTCTGAAAAATTATTCTTGATATTTAAACAGGACTAACGTAATGTAAAAATAAAACGGGATGCCAAAAGAACGGACAGAAGTAAGAAGAAGAGTGATTCATTAAAAAATACAGAGAATTCGGCAGAATTAAACTCGCAACAGTGAACATTCCTATTTAAATTAACCACCTTCTTAGACTTCTTAATGGCCCAAACTAAAATTGACTAGTGAGCAGACGCTGTGACATGTTTGTTACTTCCAGCAATTCGATTGCAAATATAATTTTCTTCTATTCGCAATGGAATTGCGAATAGTGCCTTCCATGTTTACTGATGAGAGAGTCAATAATAAAACAATGGCAATGAAATCATGAAAGTCTTCACTGTAATCTGTTGGTGTTAATATCCACCAAGAAATGGGCATCATTTTGATCATCAATTCCAATAGTAACAAAAGATCATCATAGACACGTAACAGTTCTTTTGTGGGATGTTGCTCTCATCGCCTGGCGACAAGTTTCTCGGCCTCTAACCATGCCTCCTTCCTCGTGCCCAAGGTGATTGCAGAATCCTGTATCCATCTTCATGCTGGTCAACCCTCATCACTTCTTCCATGAACCATGCAGTCCATCACTTTTTGTCCAAGCATCTGTGATTGATATGGCCAAAGTATTGCAGTTTTCTAGACATGTTGCTATTTATGAGCACAGATAGATACTTGGGGTTACAATGTTTGATAATTGATTATGGCAGAGCAGCTTGTTGGCTGGGCAACAAATAATATAGGCATCATCAACTTTCATTAAGATATTAGATGACAGAAGAGTGGAGAGGCATGACTGGGAATGTCTGCTCCAGACCAGTGCCTGGAGGAGAAGAAGTAGCTTCTTGTAGATGTAAATGTTGAATTAACTACTTTTTGATTGCATCAATCAATGAAGTGCCATCCCCACTATGAAGGTTGGCTTCAGTGGATCTCCAACACTGTCTGCCTCTCGCTTGATTGTACATTCTGCTAGACTGCTGTTATCCATCTCTTGATGTTCTCTTCCCACTGGAATGCATACTATCCTCTGATCTTGGGTTAGTGGATTGAGCATCGAGCCCTCTCAGACAAGGACAAATAATGTAGGAGGACATATGTACATGTTACACCCACTTAAAATGCCTCTACAGTTGGAATTCATAAAGAGCAGTCTGAGCAATCCCAAAGAAATCAGGTGTCTTGGAATGTGATCAACATCGAACAATTAGTATAATGAGTCACATCACGAAGATTTTGCTAAGAATTATCATGCAAAGAGTTAGGAGGAAAATACAACCTGAAATAGGAGAAGAACAATGTGGGTTTGTAGAAGGCAAGGGTACAGTAAATGCTGTGTATATACTGAGAACCATAATCGAACGTTCTATAGAAGTAAACAAAAATCTACACCTTTGCTTTATTGACTACACAAAGGCTTTTGATAAAGTGAGACATGTCAACATGATAAGGATGCTTGAAGATCTACAAATTGATGGAAAAGATCTTAGACTTGTAAAAAACATATATTGGAAACAACAAGCTGCCATAAGAGTTAATAATGAAGTAAGCCAATATCAACCTATTAAGAGAGGTGTGAGACAGGGATGTGTAATGTCTCCAGATCTGTTTTCCCTGTACAGTGAACGTATTTTCAGAAATATTGAAGATATGGAAGGAATCAACATTGGGGGACGATGCATCAATAACATTAGATATGCAGATGATACAGTCTTGATTGCAGACAATGAACAGGACCTGCAAAATTTAGTAGATGCGATTGTTACACACAGTGAACAACTAGGGTTAGAATTAAATTGTAAAAAGACACAGATTATGGTCGTCACTAGGAAGAACGAAATACCACAATGTAATATACAAGTAAATGGAAATATTCTTCAACAAGTGAATAGGTACAATTATCTCGGAACAGTAATAACATCTGATGGAAGATGCCTTGAAGAGATTAGAACAAGAATCGCCATGGCAAAAGTAGCCTTTAGCAAGATGAAAAACATACTGACCAATAAAAAGATGTCAATTGAAACGAGAAAAAGAGTGTTGAGATGCTACATAGAACCTGTACTTTTATATGGATGTGAAGCGTGGACAATGAGCAGTCAGGCTGAAAAACATCTGATGGCTGTAGAGATGTGGTTTCTGAGGAGAATGCAAAGAATACCATGGACAGCCAGAAAGACCAATGAACAAGTTCTTCAAGAAACAAATGAAGATCGTAAATTGATTAGAGAAATTAGACGTAGACAGTCAACATTTTTTGGGCATGTTATGAGAAGAAGTGGATTGGAGAACTTGGTGACGACTGGTAAGATCGAGGGGAACAGACCAAGGGGAAGACCTAGAAGCAAGTACCTGGATGGCTTGGCCTTGTGGCATGGTCGAGATAGAAACACGGAGCTGATCCACAACTCTGGTGATCGAGTGAGATGGCAGAACATGACCGCCCACGCTTACCAGCATGGCACATGATGGATGGATGGAGTCTGAATAGGCAGCTGCATGGGCAAGATTTCAGAATGTTCAAATCTGTCCATGAAACAATATTTATAACTTGTGATTCTGGTATGCACATTTGGATTCTTTCTGGTACTAGGGGGTTAATGCACTGTGCGGGCATTCTCCTCGCATGAGGTGGGGACTGGAGCACTTAAGGATTTATCCATGTGCAATGACAGAGATCCTTGTCCGACCACACAATATAGCAGATTGTTTGTAACTTCTACATTTTAAAGAGATTCAATTTGATCTTTTAGTGTGAGAAACGACATCCGAGACAGCTTATTCAGCTTGCACCAGAAAGTGGAAACATGAGCAAAGCTGCGAAATCAGTGCCAGGGCGTGAAGATGAGGTAATACTATAATGTAATATGTTTATTGTGTTAAAAAAAGCAAGCTGCATATCCTTTACAGGATGTCACAATCAACCTCAGTATTTTTGGCTGTTTGTGATCTCTTGGCAAGTTTATGTTCATTAGTTTGCCATTGCTTTCTGAACGACTAGCATTCATACCATTTTATAAAACACCAAACGTAAGACAAGTCTTCTGCCAAATCACCCACAGCTGTGTTTCGAATGCGGTGTGCAGGATCACGAACTGCATCCAAAACCCCTTTGCTGCGGAGCCTTATTGTATAAGGTACCACAAAAACGGGACATGAGTTACTCTCATGGTATCTTATGTAGAGATTGCTGGTCTAAATAGTCGCATTTAAATATTGTATTTCGAGTTTCCATACTTTCGTCTCTAGGGGGGGTCTCCTTGACAAAGTAGCTCAGCTGCCTGCCTCACGCTCTAAAGGTTTTGGGTTTGATTCAGGGCTATATCATTCACTTCACGGGTGCGATGCTTTCTTGGAGACTCCTGGGGGTAATTGCTGAAGCTATGGAGTTAGTGCTCTGTGCCACTCTTGGAGACTCCTGAGGGTCATTGCTGAAGCTATGGAGTTAGTGCTCTGTGCCACTCTTGGAGACTTCTGGGGGTCATTGCTGAAGCTATGGAGTTTGTGCTCTGTGCCACTCTTGGAGACTCCTGGGGGTCATTGCTGAAGCTATGGAGTTAGTGCTCTGTGCCACTCTTGGAGACTCCTGGAGGTCATTGCTGAAGCTATGGAGATTGTGCTCTGTGCCACTCTTGGAGACTCCTGGGGATTTTTGCTGAAGCTGTGGAGTTTGTGCTCTGTGCCACTCTTTTGGCAGGTTGTCCTGCGGACAAAGACTGAGCCATACGGGATAAAACACTGTGCAATGAGGTCATTTGTCTCATCTTTTAAACCATTTGTTATCTTCATCTCTAAGAATCCTACATGAAAATACACATTTCAGACAGATTAAGGAATTATAGATGGTGACGGTGAATTTCTAATGTGTGGACATGCTAGAAGTAAAGGCTGTCCCAAAGCAGATACTGTCATTAAGGTGTGAAGTATCAGGCCTTCATGTATTCTAGACACAACATATCTGGTGCAGTGATCAGTTCTCTTCTTGTCCTCTTTCCTTCCTAGGAGTTCCCGGAAATGTATGTCCTTCGCGGGATGTAGCAGTCAACCCCAGCATTTTGGCTATTCGTGATTCCTGGTCAAGTTTTACATTCAGTAGTTTGCCATTGCTTTCTAAACAACCGGCACCTATACCTTTTTTTATTTGGAAAAAATCAGCACCGCTGTGTTTCGAACCCTGGTATACGGGATTATGGATCACGCCCGTAACCGAAAAACCTGATGTGCCTGTTACATACACCAAAAGAATCAAATGATTAAATCAATCAGAAAGCCACCAATACTAGACGATTACCACTTTATGGACAGACCAGAACATATAATTATTCTGTGTCTAAGAACAGGACACAATATATTACGCAATCACATGTATACAAAATTCAAGATTGGCGAATCAGCCATGTGCACATGTGAATTGTCACCGCAGACAGCAGAGCACATACTCCAAGACTGCCCAAAATACAACATATTTAGGCAAACCTTCTGGCCTTGAGAAACAACAATGGGTGATAAACTACATAGACCACTGAGAGAACTAACAAAAGACTAAAATTTATACATGAGACAACATTGCAGTTATTGACAAGTTTTAAGTGAACAAAAGAAGATTTGGTAAAACAACAGGAGTCAGAAATGCATGTGGTATCTGTTGATTGTGTAAAGTACAATAACATTTGGTGTGTAATATGTATATCTGTTTATTGTATACATTAAAGAATTGGTATGCAGTACATATGTTAATTGTTTATTGTACAGCAACAGAGGTGTGACATACATATGTTATCTGTTTATTATACATATGGAAGAGACTACTGAAACCAGAATATAATATACAACTGTAGAGAAAAGACAATAAGATCCTTTGGTTATGTAATGAGAAGAGAGACATTGAGAAATATTGTGTCTACAACTGTAAAGATCAGTGTGGAGAGAGGCAGAGCAAGAGAAGTAATGATGGATGGACTGAGACGGTGGCATGGAGGAATATCAGCAGAGTTGATCCAGAGCAACGGCTGAGATCTGTGGAGAGACATGAGTGCCTATGCCAACAGACATGACTCATGATGATGATAACAACGGGAGTTTGGGGTATATGTAGTATCATTAAATTATTGTGTGTGGTACAACTGGAGTATGGGGTACATATCTGCGTATTTCATACGTCCTCTACAGTTACGGTCACGGTTTTCCTATAGCCTAGAGGTCATCATAGCAGAGTGGATAAGAGTGTACAGTCTTAAACTCTTAAACTTCCGGTGTGCTGATGCTGAGGTAGTAGGCTCAGTTCCTCTGCCAATCAGTTGGACTAAAATTGTGAACTCTCATCCTTGACTTGGGGACGTACATTACAGGTACAGTAAAACTTCAATTAACCATCACTCCTCGCTTGCCCATCAGTTTCTCTTATCTGTCATCATCTTTAAGAAAATGTGTGAATGTCAACAAACAAATAGTCATCTTTAAAATTGTCCATGAATTACTTGTACACCCTACTGTATAAAGCTGGAAGTGACTACTGTATGAGGGTAGAAGTAACTAATCGTTGGTGGCGAAAGAGTTGAACTTGATCTGGCGTACCACAAACTCATCACTAACCAGTCGCTATTGTGTTACATAATGGTCTTAGTCGTGACCGAGTAGCCTGTGTGTTTGAATGAATGTTTTGTTTCAAAATGCCCTGATTAACTTTTTTGGCATAACATCATGATAGTGCTACTGTTCTGTATTTTTAAGCTGTGTTTCAATTTGGAAAGGAACTGAAAGTGTTGATGAAATTATGCAACTGTGCAACAATGTAGGACTAAACAGTGAAAACATTGCGCCAAAAGAAGTAACAGACTGGTTGGAATGTAACAACATGTATGGAGGCTTTGGAATTTTGAACTATGATAGGATTGATTATGAGGTTGTTTCGGGATTTGAAATTTAAATATTGAGCACAATCCACTACTGGCAACACTGATCGTATTCTGGTATGAACCTATGATTGGATTGTTTCTAGTGTGACTACCATTGAAGAAGAAGAAACTGATGATGATGAAGAATCAATTCTTAACCAAAGACCTACAACTAGCCACTCAGAAGCAGAAACAATGTTACCAAAGTGCATCGACTGGTTTGAAATGCAAGAGGAGGCAAATGCAACACAGATCCTACTTCTGCGTAAGATACGGGACATCGCCACGCAGAATGCTCGAGCCTCAAAGACTCAGAAGAAGATGACAGATTATTTTAACCCTTCACAGGGCACAGTTTTTTTCCTATTTCTAACTATAAATGGGCAAGATTTTTTAGGGTTTCAGTCAGATTTTGGGTAACATTAGTAAAAAGATCATAACTAAGTTGTTAGTGAATAGATTTTAGTGAAATAAAGCTCAAAATGAAGAGATGCATGCAGATTAATAATTGTACTCACATGTCATATGAATAATCCAGTCTTGCTTGTAATCCACACATGAACACAAATATTTACAAAATATAACATTGTTTGTGATTGTCAGTCATATATACACTATGTACAAACACTGCCAACTGCTCACTGGCCTCCAAGATGCTGGGGAAAACAAGTGTCCTTACAGTAGTTCACTTGGCAC
The DNA here is from genome assembly GCA_014155875.1 of Cepaea nemoralis. Classification (NCBI taxonomy): domain Eukaryota; kingdom Metazoa; phylum Mollusca; class Gastropoda; order Stylommatophora; family Helicidae; genus Cepaea; species Cepaea nemoralis. The sequence continues at coordinate 1,084,615 of JACEFZ010011455.1, forward strand.
ACATCACAGTCATATGAACTTTCAATGGCTCGTCCTGCAGGGATATGACGTTTGGCGTTTCTGCACGCCATGCAGGCTTTCTTCCTACCATCAAACCTCATGAGCTTGTGATTGTTTCTGGGGCTACTGCTTGGCCTTTTCTCTTTGACGCAACCTTCTTCCTGCTGGAGAATCCTGCGATGAGTTGCTCAGATAAATCCAGACGGAAGTCTAGAAGGGCGTAGCATTTGCTGGGCTTTGCTGCGGTCTGCTTGAACAGGATGAAAGCATTGTTTATGCATGGACAAAACTGAGAAGGTAGCGCCAGTATTTTCTGCACTTCTTCGGTGTAGAGTAGTACCCTCTCATTTGATCTGCCTTGTCCACTCCTTCCATGCATTGGTTGTAGAGTTTGATGACAGCAGGGCAGGACACAGGCTTTCTGGTGCGAGTGTGCCGGTCCCATCGCTCAACAGTGTCCAATGTGTGTGAGGTATTGTTGGAGAGCATGAAGACATCCCTGTGATCATGCCACACAGTAGCAAGCAGATCCTCTTTCTGGAAGACTTGATGGTCCCCTTGCTTCATTTTTCTCTTTTCTCTGAATGCCAGAGGCAGATCTTTCCGGTTCTTTCTTACCGTTGCTGCCGCATAAGTTTTCTCTTGGAGAAGGCTAGTAAGAAGCCCAACTGACGAAAAAAAGTTATCAAAATAGAGGTGATGATACTTTCCCCAAAGGGGCCAGTAAGCTGCATCACTACATCATGGCCCAGTCCATGCTGAGTGCCACCATCTATTTTGCCATGGTAGACAGAAAACTGGAGGAGATAGCCAGTTGCTGACTCACAAGCACACCATACTTTCATTCCTCATTTTCTTGGCTTGGCTGGTAGATATTGTATTAGTCCATTCCTGCCTTTGAATGGCACCATTGCCTCATCAATGGCAATTTCTTTCTTAGGCTTGTAACATTGTAAGAATGTCCTATTAGCCATGTCGATGAGAGGTCGAATTTTGTGGAGGCGGTCATTGCTGTCAGCTGTGTTATCAGCCACATGTAAATACTGCTCCAGCTTCTTGAATCTCTTGAGAGGCATCACATTTTTCACACCTGGCATTCCCAACCTATCATCTGTCGACCGGTGCAGTTCCAAATGAAGAAGATTGTGGATCCCCAATAATATGAGCAGACCAAAATAGGCCTGCATTTCAGTTGCGTTTGTTGGAACCCAGCCTTAATCATCTATCTGTTCGATCTTTTGTCTAGCATACACATTTGCAATCATTTGAAAAGTTTGTTCCTCGAAGAGCTGAAGAAAGAATGTGCGCTGAGAACGATCGTCATTTGTTAAGTTGACGCCAGTTTCTTCAGTAAATTCTTAGATTTTCAGTGTTGTTGTTTTGTTGCTCAAACCGTTTGCGTCGCGAGACGGCCCTGCCCTACTTTCTTCAGCCACATTTTCTTAATCAGATTCACTTTCTTCAAAGTCCGAAAGATCTGAAGTCTGCACGCTGCACACGCTGAGATCCAGCTCCTATTCATCGTCATTTATTTGCACTTCAATGTCACTTAAATTGAACCCATCGAAATCGCTGCTATCGCTTGAAGAATTGAGGAAATCCATTTTGAATAACAACGCACAAAAACCCCGAAAACTATTGAAAAATTGTGTGATCAAATTTAAAGACAACACTTGCAAATGTCACACACACTTTCACTGTATCAGTAAGACTGGTAGAAAGGAACAGGAAGTCTCAGAAATTCACGAGATCGCATTTTTAAAACGACTAGTATTCAATGACGGATTCAGACGTTTCGCCCGTTAACGGGTTCAACGGAATTGGACGTTTTGCCCGCTAAAGGGTTAAAGTAACATGTTTATAGTATCGCAATACATTTCTGTATATTAGTACTCTTATATGAAGTTTATATTGATCGTTTTGTAAAATTAAATACAATATGTATTATTCACTTTTAAAGGATATTATTTTCATTTTCATCCCAAGCCCGCAGTGAAATCTCGCTACTGTTATCCGTCTATTAGGTTATCTGTCACCGCCCTGGTCCGGATGGTGACGGTTAATCAAAGTTTTACTGTACCTCAGAAGTTGCCTGATGGCGAGGCACACTGGTGGCAAGGAAAGCTAATCCTCATGTAGAAATCAGTCATGTGCGGACTATGCCTAATTCAAAGTGAGCGAACTTTAAAAACAAACATCCTGTAGCCTCAAATTCGAAGAACGTCACATTTACCAGATCATTGCAGTATGAGTTATGGTAGCCAGTTCTGTTCATTCTAAAATGTTCTTTTGTCAGTTAATGAATGTTTTATTTAGATACTCTCGTTTCTATCACAGGATGTTTGTGTCATCTATACTGATAGTCTCTGCTCGGGTGTCCCAGAAAGAGATTCTTTGGGTGAGAAAGTTCTAGACAGCAGTGAACATCCTGTTTCATGGGGAGATCATGAAGGTAATGGAAATATTGTTGCTTATTTAACTGTCTTGGATTGTTTTTCAGGTTTTAGCATAAAGCAAACTTTGAGTTGCACTGAGCTCTCAGGAGTGAATTAAAAAAGCTGAACGTTATGAGTAGATATTACTAGAAAAACAGCCAATGAGAATGGATTATAAATATTACTAAAAAAGCCCACAAGGGCGGGAAGACAGTCTGCCTATGGGAAACCTCTACCGCTGAAGTCTGAAGATTTCTGTGTGGCACAGGACTAGACAGTGGACATCTACATCATCATCATGTGACGTGCCGGTAAGCATGGGTGGCCATGTTTTGCCATCTCACTCGATCACCAGTCGTGGATCAGCTCAGTGTTCTTGTCTCGACCATACCACATGGCGAAGCCATCCATGTATTTACTTCTCTGCCCTCTCCTTGCTCTCTTCCCCTCCATCTTGCCAGTTATCACCAAGTTCTCCAATTTATTTCTTCTCATAACATGACCAAAAATTATTACCTGTCTGCATCTAATTTCTCTAATCAATTTACAATTTTTATTTGTTTCTTGTAGGACTTGTTCATTGGTTTTTCTGTCTGTCCATGGTATTCTTTGCTTTTTCCTCAGAAACCTCCGGGGCATGCCGGTGTGCTGGGAAATGAACAGGCAGACAGATTGGCTGGCTCTGCAGAACTTGGTGGAGTATTGATACATGACAAGGCAGACGTGGTTGCGGCCTTGTGGGAGCACGTGCACACCTCGGAGGAGCAAATGGATTACCATGGTCTGGCAAGAATAAGACGGCGAGGAGTGACGATTGGATCTGGCCGACGCTCAACGCTCAGAGGAAAGGCGAGACGGACATATAATCAGATTGCTACTGGTACTATTAGTGTTGGAACTCTTCGCTGGCTGCTGAGAATGGGGACAGAGCGCTTATGGGAATGCCCCAAATGCTGTGATGTTGATTCCTAAATCAATCAATCATTCCTCAGAAACCACATTTCCACAGCCATCAGATGTTTTCAGTTTGTCTGCTCATTGTTCACGACTCACATCCATACAAAAGAACAGATTCTATGTTGCATCTCAACACTCTTTTTCTCGTTGCAAATGACATCTTTTTATTGGTCAGTATGTTAATCTTGCAAAAGGCTGCCTTCCCCCATGGCAATTCTTGTTCTAATCTCTTCAGGGCATCTCCCATCAGATGTTATGACTGTTCCGAGATAATTGTACCGATTTACTTGTTTAAGAATATTCCCATTTACTTGTATATTACATTATGGTATTTCCTTCTTCTTCGTGACGACCATAATCTGTGTCTTCTTACAATTTAATTCTAACGCATGTTGTTCAAAGTGTGTAACAATCGCGTATACTAAATACTGCAGATCCTGCTCATTGTCTGCAATCAATACTGTATCATCTGCATATCTAATGTTATTTATGTTATGTTCCCCAATGATGATTTCTTTCATATCGTTAACATTTCTGAATATATTTTCACTATACAGGGAAAAATCTGGAGACAGTACACATCCCTGTCTTACACCTCTCTTAATAGGCTGATATTTACCTATTTCATTATCAATCTTTATGGCAGCTTGTTGTTTCAATTTTTTTTTTTTTTTTTTGAGTCTAAGGTCTTTCCTATCAATTTGTAGATCTGCAAGCATCTCCATCATGTTGACATGTCTTACTTTATCGAAATCCGTTGTGTAGTCAATAAAGCAAAGTTGTAAGTCTTTGTTTACTTCTATAGAACGTTCGATTAAAGTTCTCAGCATATACACAGCATTCACTGCTCCCTTGCCTTCTACAAACCCACATTGTTCTTATCCTATTTCGGGTTGTATTTTCTTTTTGCATCATAATTCTTAACAAACTCTTTGTGATGTGGCTCATTATACTAATTGTTCGATGTTTATCACATTCCAAGGCTCCTGATTTCTTTGGGATTGCAATAAATACAGAATTACGTAATTCAGGAAGTATATTTCCAATATCATATATTGTGTTCAGCAGTCTGGTGACTTGGTCTGTTCCATAGTCTTTTAACCCTTTACAGGGCATAGCGGCCATTACCGGCCGATCGCTTAAAACGATCGTAGCGCCCGATTCCGGCCGATACTATTATGCATTGTAAAAACGCGATCTCTCGGCTTTCCGGCACTTCCGATGGCTACTTTCGCCGATAGCTTGACAGCGTGGCTGCCATTTGTAAACGCGCTACAATGAATTTGAACGGACTTTTTTTGATAGTTTTCGGGATTTTTACGCTGTTTTTCAACATGGATTTCGGCGATTCTTCAAGTGATAGCCGAGATTTCGCTCTGTTCAATTTAAAGGGCACGAAGTTGATTATTAATCGGAGCTAGATATCAGTGCAAAGCGTTACTTTGCATTAGCAGTCATGAGTCGGACTTTAAAGAAAGTGATTATGATTCTGAAAATGTGTTTGTAAATTGCCGTATAGATGACGGAAAATCACAAACAACATGCCGTATTTCGTAAATATTTTTGTTCATATATGGATTACCGGCAACAATCACGCGAGTAACATATTCTGCATGCTTTTCCCGTCATTGTGTTTATGTAACTAAAATCGGTTGACTAACACCTTATTTGTGATGTTTTTACTAATGCGACCCGAAATTTTACAGAACCTGAAAAAATCTTGCCCGTTCAGGGCTACAAAACGGACAAGCGTCTGCCCTGTAAAGGGTTAAGACATTTATCATTTCTGTTGAGATGTTATCTGGACCCGGGGTCTTGCCAGATTTCATATGGTTAAGAGCATTCTGAACTTCCATCTTCAGAATTGATGGTCCTTCATTATTATACCGAATATCATATTATTCTTTTCTTGTATCATCATTAAGGTTTTTCACATAATCTGACCATGTGTGTAAAATCTCATGTTTTTCTATTATGACGTTTCCATCTTTTGTTTTCAGGCAGCCTGTTGATGTAGGTGTTCTTTTATTAGTCAGCTCCTGAATTCTTTTGTGCATTAATTTATTATTTGTACTGTTGTGTTGTTTTTCAATTTCTATGCAACCTTTTTCAAGCCATGCTTCTTTTACTTCTTTACATAATGTTCTGACTTTCCTGTGAATCTCTTCATATTTGTCAGGATTGTGTTTGTAGTATCTTCTTGTTTCCGTTAGTTTTAAAATTTCTTCAGTCATCCATTTCTTACAGCATCTTAGGACATCTACACACTACAATGGATGTTTTGCACCATACATAGCAAACGTTGATCGCAGAAGAAGAAAACTAGAACAGCAGCTGACGAGAATGAGTTGTGTAGATATTATTAGAACAGCCAATGACACACACTTCTTGTGTAGATATTACTAAAACAACGGGAATAATTTCTTGTGTAGATATGAGCACCGTGGAGATATCCTTATGCAATGAAATTAATTTTTTTTCCAAAACCGAACCATCAAATGCTCTTCAGATGACATGGTGTTCATTCTTATTGAAGTAACTTCAGTTCATTTATGAGAAAAGAGGTCAGATGAAACATCTGTATAGTGGTATTCACTGAGCAACAGAATTGTCAAGGAGAAGGTACCAGATATCACAGTAAACAGCAGCATTACCTATAGAAAGAACACACTCAAGTATCTGGGAATAACCGCTGAAAGAAGCTTGTCCTTCAAGGACCTTGTGCTGCCCTGGCTCCCTAGTGATGTTTACGCCTGCCACTGCTGTTAGTTGTGTGCAATCACGTGGCCTCTTCATGATTCTCCGAACACTTCATGACACAGATCTGTGTTCCCAGCCTGTGTTGAGCAGTAATTGATTCTACTAAGTGACCCTGAGTTCTACTTTCTGCCTTGCTCTGTCACTTTATTTATTTACCTTCTGTATATGTATTCACTCTTGTCTGACCTATCTTTGTATCATGGTAGTAGTGGAGAGGACCAAGAAAGAACTCACTGCTCGGACAGTGATGGCAGTGGTGGACCTGAAGCAAAGAATGTTGTTCACACTTTACCAATATCAGATCATTTCAGTGATTGGGTATTGTCTGGGAATGCCCACTTCAGGCACTTGCTGTCTAGTATTCTATACACACAGGACACAAAGCTGGTCTGGCAGTGCCCACAAGAGAAGATACCTCAGGCACTTGCTGTCTAGTATCCTATACATACACACAGGACACAAAGCTGGTCTGGCAGTGCCCACAAGAGAAGATACCTCAGGCACTTGCTGTCTAGTATCCTATACATACACACAGGACACAAAGCTGGTCTGGCAGTGCCCACAAGAGAAGATACCTCAGGCACTTGCTGTCTAGTATCCTATACATACACACAGGACACAAAGCTGGTCTGGCAGTGCCCACAAGAGAAGATACCTCAGGCACTTGCTGTCTAGTATCCTATACATACACACAGGACACAAAGCTGGTCTGGCAGTGCCCACAAGAGAAGATACCTCAGGCACTTGCTGTCTAGTACCCTATACATACACACAGGACACAAAGCTGGTCTGGCAGTGCCCACAAGAGAAGATACCTCAGGCACTTGCTGTCTAGTACCCTATACATACACACAGGACACAAAGCTGGTCTGGCAGTGCCCACAAGAGAAGATACCTCAGGCACTTGCTGTCTAGTACCCTATACATACACACAGGACACAAAGCTGGTCTGGCAGTGCCCACAAGAGAAGATACCTCAGGCACTTGCTGTCTAGTATCCTATACATACACACAGGACAAATCAGTGTTAGACGAAGAGACAGAATAAGTAATGAAAGAACATCCACAGATTTGATCCAGAACACCAAGGAATGAGACTTGTGGAGAGAAATTAAATTAGTTGGCTGATCACATGATGATGATGATTTCTACAGCTGGTTTGCCTTCCATATATGTTCATGTGTATCTTTTCTATAGTTCATAAAAACATGTCTCTATACTTGCAGATATGGTAGATGAGGACAAGAGCTCCTACAGACATGATGTCATTCAGGCGGAGGATACCGGTGTAGCAGACAGCGGCAGTGAGGTAATGACTGCTGACAGTGAGGTAATGACTGCTGACAGTGAGGTAATGACTGCTAGCAGTGAGGAATCTACAGATCCTGATGGCCCTCAGGGAGGCACAGCTACTGCTTCTAAAACAGATGATCATAGCCAGGTGGACAGTGAAGCAGAATCCATTGTTGCTGTATCTCCCATGTGTCATGATGATGATGTCGGCAGTGATGAACCAACAGTTCCTGAAACAGATGACCATAGCCAGGTGGGCAATGAAGTAGAATCCATTGTTGCTGTTGAAACAGATGATCATAGCCAGGTAGACAGTGAAGCAGACTTCACGGCTGTTGAATCTCCCATGCGTTATATTGATGTTGATTCTGATGATGAAAACTTTATCATTAGCGGCGAATGTGATGATGAATTAAATAATGCCAGTAAATTTCAAACTACCAAGTCCACACAGGCAGTCTCAGCTGTTGCTCCTGAAATACATGATCGGAGCCAGGTGGACAGTGAAGCAGAATTCATGGCTTTTGAATCTCCCATGTGTCATGATGATGTTGATTCTGATGATGAAAGTGTTATTATAAGCGGCGAATGTGACGAATTAAGTGACACCAATGAGTTTCGAACTGGCAAGCCCACAGACATACCCATAAAACCTGACAGATGGAGCATTTCCAATGTCAGGTTTGCAATGACTGGAATCACGGAAACACAAGACAGATTGCATGTGGGTGATAAGCCTTACAAATGTGATGTCTGTCCACTAGAATTTTTTGAAGCTTGTAAATTGAATAGGCACAAACAAACACATACAGCAGAAGGGTGTTATAAATGTGATATATGTGAATTAAAGTTTGCCAACGCCCTTGATGTAAGTGAACACCAAGTAAGCCATACAGGAGAAAAGCCTTATAAGTGTAATGTCTGCGGTATAGAATTTTCATGCAGTGATAATTTAAAGAGGCATGCAAAAATACATGCAGGAGAAAAGTCGTTTGTGTGTAATATTTGTCAGGTGGCATTTGTTGAAAGTTGTGATTTAAAAAGACACAAAAGAATACATATACAAGAGATCTATAAGTCACATGCTTCTATCAAACAGTCACTTTATGCCATGAAAATGAGCAAAACCAATTTTATAAATCAGAAGTCTTATGTGTGTGATCTTTGCAATGCAGCCTTCACCAAATACACTTCTCTGATTACGCATGTGAAGACACACACACGAGAGAAGCTTCATGCTTGTGGCCTTTGTCAAGAAGCATTTGTTGACATAGACAAACTGAATGACCACAGAAAGACTCATGTCGTTGACATAGACAAACTGAACGACCACAGAAAGACTCATGTTGTTGACATAGACAAACTGAACGACCACAGACAGACTCATGTTGTTGACATAGACAAACTGAACGACCACAGAAAGACTCATGTTGTTGACATAGACAAACTGAACGACCACAGAAAGACTCACGCCCCCAGGAAGCCTAATGTTTGTGATGTCTGTGGTAGCACTTTCACCAGGACTTCTGACTTGAAAAAACACCTTAACAAACATACAGGTGACAGGCTTTTAAAGTGTGATATGTGTGAATTGAAATTTGTCCATGGTTATGAGTTGAATCTACATGCACAGACACACACACGAGAGAAGTTTCATGCGTGTGGGCTTTGTCAAGAAGTATTTGTTGACATAGACAAACTGAACGACCACAGAAAGACTCACGCCCCCAAGAAGCCTAATGTTTGTGATGTCTGTGGTAGTGCTTTCACCAGGGCTTCTGACTTGAAGAAACACCTTAACAAACATACAGGTGACAGGCTTTTAAAGTGTGATATGTGCGAAATGAAATTTGTCTATGGTTATGAGTTAAAGCTGCATATGTATAAACATACCGGCGAGAAACCCTTTAAATGTGATGTTTGTGGTAAGAAGTTTGTCCGGTCATTTCTTTTCAAAAGGCACAAATTAACACACCTGAAAGGGAAACCTTACAAGTGTGACATTTGTGACGCAGGGTTTGTCAGCTCATGTGATCTGAACAGACACGTTAATGTACACACACGAAAGAAGCCCTACAAATGTGCTGTTTGTGACATGAGTTTTTCCAGATCTTCTCATCTGAAAAGGCATGAAGGCACCCACATGGGGGAGAAGCCCCATAAATGTGTGGTCTGTAAGATGAGTTTCATAGAAAGTTATGAACTGAAAAGGCACCAGCGGAAGCATACAGGAGAGAAGCCCTACAAGTGTGACATTTGTCAGGCAGAGTTTACAAGGGTTGGTATTTTGAATAAGCATAAACAAAAACACTCCAAATGGACATCTCAATCATTGGATGACTAGGCGCTACAATTTAAAGTATTTCTGTGAATACGTTAGCATGTACATTTGTGAGATATTATGATTCTCAGGGATCCTTCTAGATATTTTACAGGGATCGTAGCATTCTGGGGAAATTCCAGAAACAGCACTTTAGAATTTCAGAGTTGTGAAAGAAAAGAGGAGAGGTGTCATGAATTATCCGCACCAAAGTCAGGAAGCTTTAACTGACCTATAAGACAGCCTGTACAAGACAATTTTGCATTTTTCAAACTTTGTCTGTTGTACCAGCTCTGTGCCATAAGGGTTACGAATGCAATTCATAATCCTGCGTACTGAATTCGGAACACAACTGTGAATGAATTGAAAGACCACCACCTTGGATTGGTTTCCTTACAATGATATGAGTGCCGGTCGTTCAGAAAGCAATAGCAAACTATTGAATGTAAGCGTGCCCTTGAATCACATTTTTTTTTTTTTTTTTGCATATCCTTTACAGGACATCGCTGTCAACAGCAGCATCTTTCAGCTGTCTGTTGATTTCTTGGCAAGATTACGCTCAGTAGTTTGCCATTGCTTTCTGAGCGGCCGGCTCAGTATCCCGCATGTCACCAGCGGGGGTCGAACCGCTCCCAGTTCTCTCCCGCTACGAGACTCTGCGTGATAAACGGGATTACGGAGAAAGTGTTGTAACCCCCTCAGCCAGAGAGACCGGCCTTGAATCACATACAGCCATAAAATGCTGGTGTTGACTGCTACGTCTTGTATAGAATATGCTATTGGCTAATTTAAGCCATACAAATGTAGCAAATAAGGACAATATAAATGGTTACTGTCATTTATGGTAAAGGGTAAACACGCTGTTTAACGATCGGTATGAATACATGACTACCATAACTTGAGTCTTTGAGACTGTGCTTGGTTGACAATGTCATAAATGGTGCAGTATACATGAGAATAGTATAAAATAGCACAAAGTAATGCAGTTTTACATGACAGAATTATGACACATACAGGACATTGCGGCGTTCATCAGCAAACAAAAACATGCACGAAACACAACATATAGTACAGAAGATCCTCAGGTGACTACATTAAGGCATAAGGACGAGATGAGAAGAATAAACAGATGGGGAAAAAATGAGACTGATGAAGAAAAAATGAAAATATGAAACATTGTTGCTACTTCACTCAGAGTCTAAGGCTGTGCTGCTACAAAATGTTGCTACACAGCCTCGGATGAGTTAAGTAGCAATATTTTATCATATTTTCATTTTCTCTTCATTGCTCTCATTTATTTTTCATCTTTTTATTCTTCTCATCCCATCTGTATGCCTTAATGTAGTCGCCGGAGGATCATCTCCTGTACTATATGTTGTGTTTTGTGCATGTATTTGCTGATGAAGGCTAGTCGCAGCAATGTCCTGTATGTGTCGTAATTCTGTTATGTAAAACTGCATTGCCTTGTGTTATTTTATATTGTTTACATTTCCAGAACTTTACTGCAGTTCCACCAAATTTTATTCATAATGTATACATGAGAAGGAACATTGAATATCACCTGTGAAGATGTAAATTATGCCATATTCAACGTGCATGTTAGGCATGGCAAGAAGTGAGCTGTTATTGTACATTGTGAACATTAATTTTGATTTTGTGTGAAAAATGGAATGGCTTTAGTGTGTTTGTATATACATAGTCATACGTACATGTGTGTTTGTATAAACACACAAACATACATGTGTGTGGGTGCACAGACACATGTGTGCCTCATGCCCAACACAATTTTGAAAATGTCACTTGTAAAACACTTCACTTGTTGATGTTGGATACAATGCCTGATTGTGCCTTTATGATAGTATTAACTTGTAATTTTGTTATCATTATTGGACCCACCCCCACCCCCAAGTGGACAGCTGCTGTTAATGCACGAAAAGAGTTGATACTTCTTCTTCTTCTTTCGTTCGCTTGAAATATGTCTATAACTGCAATGCTGTCTCTTGTATGAATTGAACTGTCTTTTTCAGTTCACACAGCGGTCCATAGAGTTTATCTTCCACTGTCGTCTCTCTAGGCCAGAAGGTTTGCCTAGATATGTTATATTGTGGGCAGTCTTGGAGTATATGCTCTGCTGTCTGCGACGCCAATCCACATGTGCGCATGGCTGTTTCACCAATCTTGAATTTTGTATACATGTGGTTGCTTAATCTATTGTGCCCTGTTCTGAGGCGCAGAATAATGACATGTTCTGGTCTATCCATAACGTGGTAGTCATCTTGAGCAGGTTTTGGTGGCTTTCAGACTGATTTGATCATTTTTTTCTTTTGGTGGTATGTAACGGGCACATCAGGCTGTTCTTCTTTGGCTCCTTCCTTAGCCAATTGATCAGCTCTGTCGCTTCCGGGTACTCCACAGTGGGATGGTATCCACTGTATGGTGACCTTATGCTGACTGCTAAGTTCAGAAAGTAGTGTCCTCAGTGCTGGCAATTTCCCAGACACGAGCGCCTCGAGTACTGATTTTGCATCTGTCAATAGCACCACAGGTTGTGTACCATTGCTGGTATTTAGTAATTTCTCTGTTGCTATCTTGATTGCTTCAATTTCAGCACCGTAGTTATGGCAGTACTTTCCTGTCGGTACTCTAGCTGTGTCCCTGGTATTATTTGGGTATTCTATGTACACTCCCGCTCCTCCATTTCGAACAGCATTTTGTGCTGACCCATCTGTGTAGACTCGGATCCAGAGGTCCTGTGGGTATTCTTCATCAAGGAAGCTGAGAGTGGCTGTTCTGCGCTGCACACTGTTCTGTTCTTCCTTGTCAAATATTCCTCTCACTTTTGTCTGGATTTTTAACGATAGTCTATGCTCATCTTTCCATGGAGTTCGCTCTGGAATAGTTGTTAGGGGGATACCAACTGTGGGCAGATCAGTGGTTTCTCTGCAGAGTCGTTTGGCCTGGTGGATAAAACTACTTCTTTTCAACCGCCCCATAGCTAGGTTTTCAAATCTGTTCTTCATAGGGTGGCCTGGCAAGCTGAGGAACTTTTCTGCTTGTATTAGCGTTTTCGTATCTCTGCGCTCACTCAGTGCCTGTGTCCTTCCCATCTTCTCCATTTCCACTATAGGGGTTGATCTCATCCCTCCTGTGGTGACTCTAAGTGCTTGATTTTGCACCTTGTCCAGCTCTTGTAGTGTGGTTTTTGATGCTGAACACCACGCAGTTGACCCGTATTCCAGGTGTGGTCGTATGCTCTGTTGGTAAACTTTGCTAAGTATTTTCGTACTGGCTCCCCATGTGGTTCCACTTAGCTTTCTCAGAATGGCTATTTTCCTTCTGGCTTTAGCTACTGATTTGTTGATGTGCTTTCTCCATGTCAGCCTGCCATCAAATGTTACTCCAAGGTATGTTGGTTCTTTATCTTCTCGTAGGGGTGTTCCATTTATCTGGATGGTCCCTGCCTTTTGTTTTGGAGACAGGACTTTAGCTTAACCTCTAATTTATTTCTCTTGTGCAAAAAGAATTTGCTTTTGCACAAGTACATACGTGAATGTGATGAATATTGACATTATGATAGTATCACACAAAATGGTTCACAAATGATGGTTAAATTTGTAATTTCGATAAATATTTGCAATTCGCACACAATCACAGTTTATATTTCATAAATTTTCATCAAAATAATTTACACAGATAATATAAATAACATTTTGTAGAATTTCCGAAAATGGTAAATTAAATTGCTTGTATGTGGTTCAAGCTCCACAAATGGTAATTAAATGGTACTTTTGAAAATGGTATCCTAATGATAATTGACGGTGGTTTAAGATACTTCTGATTATCAAATGGTAATTGGCTAATGATAATTAGCGGTGGTTCAAGGAACTTATGACACCAAATGGTAATTGGCGGTGGTTCAAGGCCTACGATTCTGACACCAAATGGTAATTCTAATATGTTTATCAAATGGTAATGGACGGTGGTTCAAGGCCCACGATTCTGACACCAAATGGTATCCTAATATGTTTATCAAATGGTAATGGACGGTGGTTCAAGGCCCACGATTCTGACACCAAATGGTATCCTGCCTGTCAGCAACTCACTTGCGACAGGCATACAAGGATTCCCTACTTTTGCACCACACGAAAGTGACAACTCGTATTGTTTGCAAAAGGATACATTTTATTCGGAGCTGATCGTACATGAGCTCCACGAGCGGAATACCACATCGGTATTAAACATCATAGTATGTTATGAAGATGGAATGAGGAGATGATATTAATAATATAACTACTGAAGCTAAGCTGAAGTCCTAACTATTGATACTGTCCTTAACAACAACAAAGTATCCACAGCGGATATACAGTCTGTTCCCAACGCCGTCGAGTCTCTGTCTGAACCAGCTCTCTGTGGTGTGTTCAGCCACGAGCAATTAGCTCAGCGTGCATCCGCTGGTTTCCGTGCTTGGAGTTCCAGCACGCTGGTCACTTGGTTGTAATAACCAGAATTACTTGGTCACTTCTCGTGCTGCGGGTTTCCCAGTCTCTTGGGTAACCCCAGCTCACGTACACTCGTTGCCCTCCTTGTTGACACGAGTGTGTCCCGTTACAGCTATTTATAGCGTTTGTGTCTCTTCTGTCTGGTCTCCTAAACTGTTATGTTACTTGCCCTTTTCCTTAGCTCTATTTAGCTCTACTTAGCTTTGGGCTCTCACGTAGGTCTTTGACAATACGGTGGTGCTGCACTTGTCAGTGTTTATGCTGACACACCATCTATTTGCCCATGCAACAAATGTATCTACAGCTCTTTGTAGTAATCTGGTGGCCACTGTGCATGTTCATTTGTGCTCCATAGAACCAGGTCATCGGCGTACATTGCGGCTTTAATTCCATGCGGTAGATTAGCAACGAGATCATTGATGAAGATTAGAAAGAGTGTGGGGGACAATACTCCGCCCTGGGGAACACCGTGCCGCAGTAGTACTTTCTTGCTCTTTAGTCCGTCTATCTGTACTCGGGCTCTTCTGTTGTGCAAGTATGCTTTCACCCATTTGTATTCTCAAGATTGCTTCTCTCCAGGCTTGTGGAACACTGCCTAAGGTCCAACTGTTATTGAAGATTTGCAACAGCTTTGCTTTGGCCTCTGTTCCTAGGTTCCTGATCATTTCATTGGAGATACCATCAGCTCCTGGTGACTTTCTCATTTTCAGTTTTGATATGGCTAGCTCCAGTTCGCTGATTGTGATGGGTGCCTCCAGAACCTCATGTACTATTTCCTTCTGTCCTGTATGTTGTCGTTTCTCTCGAATCTCTTATTGTTTCTCTGGACTAATTTTGATATTGTTATCTTGTGCGAATGAGTCCGCAAAATGGTCAGCTGCTTGCTTTCTTGTTAAGATGTTTCCATCTTTATGTAGCGCAATTTTCGAGTTTCTCCATGTGCCCTCGTCATTAAGCTGTTTTATTAGCTTCCACAATTTCCTTGTGTCTCTTTCAAAGTTCAGAGACTCTGTTTTCTCCTGCCAGCTTTTCCGTCTAGCCTGCAGCTTGGCCCTTTGAAATTTGGCTTTTGCGTGCTGGAATTTATTGTGGTGCTCTTGGCTGGGTGTGGCCTCTGCTTGCTTTCTACATACTTCCACATCATTATGCAACTGTTCCAGTTCACTACTCCAGTAGGGTTTATATTGTTTACGGGCTTCTCTTGGTACTGTTTCTCGCGCTGCCTGTAGCATGCATTTCCCAAACTCTTCAACTACTTTATTTATGTCTTTCTCAGTGTTCAGGTTTCTAACCAGTATGCTGGTGCGATTCTTGTACATTGCCCAGTCTGCTTTCTTGTAGTTCCACCTCGAGAGGGTGCTTCTTTCACTTACAAGCTCATTTTCTACAGTTAGAAAGACTGGTCGATGGTCACTGCCACCTAGTTGTTTCCCAACAATTCGTGTAATGTTCCACTCCAGGTCTGGTGAATGAAAAGCCAGGTCAGGTGTAGTTGTAGAGTGCCATGATCTCGAGTAGAAAGTATGTGGGTCGGACGGCTTGTTAACCAAGATGAATCTATTCTCATCCTGCCAGTCTTCCAGTCTCTCTCCTCTCTGGTCCATGTGATCATAGCCCCAACTCTGCGAGTGGCTGTTGAAATCGCCGCACACAATCATTTTTTCTGTTAATGGTAGTGTGTCCAGTGCCTGTGGGCGGTCACTTGGACAGTAGTAATTGATCAGATGTAGGTCTGTATAGCCTGTTTTAAGTTTAAGTGTCTGATACTCAGCCCCTTCCATATAGACTTCGATTTGGGAAGCAGTGATGTTATTTTTTACAAGGGTAAGTATCCCACCTTTTCGCCTGTCCTTTCGGTCAGATCGGTAACACTGGTAGCCTCTGATTTTGAACGCTATATTTTCGTTGAGGTGAGTTTCTTGCAAGCAACATATGCTTACTTTTTCTTTGTCCAGGATGTTTTCTAATTCTACTTTTTTGTTGCTGGCTCCCTCCGCATTCCAGTGCATTATTTTAAGTCTTTGTTTAGTATGGCCAGCTGTTCTATTCTCATGTCCCCTGGCTCCACAGGACATCTGAGAAGGACCTCCAGTAGTTGGGGTTGGACCCTTTCGAGACATAGGGCCCGGCACTGCACCTGCCTGGGGGTCCAAAGCAGGGCAAGCACCATAACTTTTAGCAGTAGTCGACATATTCCATTTTGCGTAATTGCGTGGCATCCTGATTTCTGTGGTGCGCCTCCTGGCTGGTTGCCTCCGTCTTCAGCACCTTTCCTTTGCTAGAGCAGACTGTGGTCTCACTCGAGTTTAGATGTGTACACACGCACACACGTGTCTGCACATGCATGTATGTGTATACACATCTAGAGCACACTGGTTATTTTCCGGCGCCAGATACTCGCCGTCACCCCTTCTCCTGTTAGTTAAAACAGTTCCGCCACGTAAAGGCCAGGAGTTGGACTTTTGCTGCATAGGTTATGTATTCACGAGCCATTGGAGTATTTAAGCAATGTTGGGCGCTCACCCCAACACTGCGCCCCGGCTACATACAGCAACATATGGAACCGGTGTAGGGGTTGAACCGCTAACCTCGGCATCAGCAAACCGGATGTTTAAGAACACGCTTTTACCCATTCAGCCATCTGACCTGCATCCAGATAGTATATCCACACAAGTTCTGGTAGGATAGGCAAGTCTAAACTTGGCACACACTCGTGCCACATCTGTCCATGTTTAATTTTACGTAGTACAGACCGATAATCAGACATAATGATATATATTATTTTAGCAGGAGATGAATCCAGTCAATATATTATTTTAGCAACCACTCACTATGTCACTATCAAAAATGTGAAGCTAAGGGAGACAACTAGACAAATTCCAGTGCATCAAGAGGTGAATAAAAGACACTTGTGCTGGGCAGGACACTCATGAGAAAACCTGATAATTGTATCACTAGAAAAGTCCTTTCTCTGAAACCCACAGGGCAAGGAAAATAGGCAAGACACATGAAGAAGAGAGTTAGAGTCAGAGAATAATGATACTGGGAGGGTAAGAAGAGAATTAGAGTCAGAGATAAATGATACAGGGGGGATATGAAGGCAGCTGCAGGAGATAGCAAAAGACAAGGTTGTCTGGCATGAGTTCTTTGAGTCTATGCTCCAGCAAGGCATGAAGGGCAGAAGAAGATGAATGACTAGATGCGCAGAGCACTTTTCTTGCTTTTAGAATAAAATATTCCAAACAAGATGTAATTGAGTTGAGCAGAGTTAAGAACCAACATCACTGCACTCAGGACATTCCCATACGTGCTCCGTCCCCTCGTTCAAGGTTTCTCTCCTGTATGTTTTTTCTTGTGACGCTGCAGATTGTTAGATCGAGAGAAAGATGCACCACAATTATCACACTTGTAAGGTTTCTCTCCTGTATGTGTTCTTATATGTGTTTCCAGATTGTCAGCTCGAGAAAAAGATTTACCACAATTATCACACTTGTAAGGTTTCTCTCCTGTATGTGTTCTTATATGTGTTTCCAGACTGTCAGCTCGAGAAAGAGATTTACCACTATTATCACACTTGTGAGGTTTCTCTCCTGTATATGATTTCTTGTGTCTCTGGAGATGGGAAGAATGAGAAAAATATTTGCCACATTCATCACACTTGTAAAGTTTCTCTCTTGTATGGCCTTGCATGTACCGCATGATGGTGCCGGTTGTTTGAAAAGTAGCACCACAATCCTCACACTTTCTGGCTTGTGTTTCTGAAACAGAACTTTGGGACCTTTCCGTGTGACTGGGTCCTGCTGGATAACTTTGTGGTTTTGACTCTTTGCTTTTCCTTTTCAGAACACTTTTAATCATCGGCGTTACGCAGAATTTATATTGCTTACAATGAAACAAGGGTTCTGGATTTCGTATCTCCCTCTATCCAACTTTTCCTCATGTGTGTCGAGTTGATACTTGTTCTGTATGTTGTTACGACAGGGCAGAGTTCTGAAAAGAGTTGATACTTGTTCTGTATGATGTTACAACAGGGCAGTGTTCTGAAAAGAGTTGATACTTGTTCTGTATGTTTATATGTCAGGGCAGTGTTCTGAAAAGAATTAATACTTTTCTGTATGTGCTTAAGACAGGGCAGTCATTGTAAGAAAAAAAACTGTCATTTACTGCCAATATAGTGCCATGCGGTGTATGGCTGGGGGTCTTGAGCCTGAGGAATTAAGGTCATCTGGCTAGTACAGTCGCTGCTAACTGTACAGGTTAGAGTTTTCATTTTGCTCCGGACAGAAAAAAAATTCCACACCTTACCTAGGGTTAAAAAAAAAAGTTTATGCTTGTTCTGTATGTTCTTAAGACAGGGCGGAGTTCTGAAATTAAGTGCCTTGACCACAGGTTTAGTCCATGACATGTGAACAATCATTGAGCAGGTTTATAATAAAAATTTACTACACCGCAAATCTTCTTCTTCTGCATTCATCCGGAGTTTTTCCCCGGATGTGATTGCGTTGTGCCTGTTTACAGCAGAGCTGCGTTCTTGCGCCGTTAGGCCGACACATCCGACTTCTGTGGGCATTTGTTGACTGGGTTAACCTTCCCAGGGGTTTCTTAGGACGTTTGACTCTCACTGTTGTGGTGTTATCTCCTATCCTAGCTGGCCCATATAGAACAGCCAAAGACATCCTGGTCAGCCCTCAAGGGAAGGCAGGGGCAGACCATGGGAATTACCAGCCATCCAAGGAGGCTTCCATAATTGCAGAGCCAACACACAGTGCTCTGGTACTGGGCTCACCCAAGGAATCGTCACGTCCTGCACATGGCTGCTTAGCCTCACTTCCGTATATTGGGCCTTCTGTTCACCATAGGCTGTTCTTCCGGAAACCAGAAGAATGCAGTGTGCAGATGACATCCACACAGTGAGCTTTTGATTCAGACTTTCCGCGCAATGTATTTGCTATCCGAGCAATATTCCATATCGTGCCACTATGACACTTTTTCCACCTTTTTTTAAGCCCACACAGTGAGCTTTTGATTCAGACTTTCCACGTAATGGATTTGCTATCCGAGCAATATTCCATTTCATGCCTCTGGGAGGCTTTTGTAATAGAGTCGCTGTTTGGGTTCTGGATACAGTTTTTCTGCTCCCAATCTCTGATTTCCTTTTCAGAACAAGATCTTATGTTGGGAAGATTCCCAAGGATCATCTCAGCGACAGGATTTTCTAGTACTGCGCACAATACTAGTCCTGATATAAACGGTGTGCGAATTTCGACAAGTGCTAGGGGGTATCTTTCGATCGTGCCTGCGAATGTGCGACAAGTTACGTATTTGTGTGTGTAGTCTTTGTCGTTAACTAATGTTTTCTTAATTCCACACAGAGTTGCACCGGAATCGCGTATTAATGTGCACTTTTTGTTATTTACAAAACCTGTTGAGAAATTTAATTTGCCTGTTGATGATAAGGCTGCGTTGGCCATTTCGTTAGAAATTGGGATTGTGTGGCCACATAGCAATGTTGTATCAAGCTGAAATTTTCTACAGGTGTTACATTTGTTATCTGTAATGGTGTCAATGATTTGCACTGCATTCCCTAGCTCACTCAAACTTTCATTCTGATTGTCACATTCGTTCAGTTGTTCAATATCTTCATCTGAGGAAGTGTCAATTAGTGCGGCATTGGCCTGCTTCATTATCTTTCGCCCTTCACAAAATCGTGAATAATGTCCATAGCTGGAACAAAAATAGCATTTGACCGCTCTCTGATACGCATTTCTCTTGTTCTTTTGTTTCTCCACTATCATTTGGAGATGATGTGGATAATTCGGTGATTTGTCACACATCGCGTACTCTTCGTGTGTCAGATGACAATACTGGCACTTAACTGGTTTCGTGAACTTCAAGCGTTGTTTGAACTTATTTTCAGTTGGTTTTGAGTATCTAGTGTTTGTAACTGCTGCTGTTTCATTTTGGCTCATGTTTAAGTGGAAAATATTGCTGTTCGCTGTAAAAAATGCGCTCCCCTTGGTTTCTACTTCTTGGATAGTTTTACAATCCATTTGTTTCAAAAATTTAGAAAAAGGTGTTGGGATTGTACTAACAATTTTGTCAATTATAATGAGTTCTTTCAGTTTGTCATGGTTGTTATTTGTTTTTGCTGAGTTTATCCACTTTGTACAAACATCCTGAACTGTAGACACGTAGTCTATGAAAGTTTGGTTAGGTTGTGGGACTAATTCTGCGACCTGTTGTTGATAGCCTGCTGTATCTAGTGAGAAATGTTGGAGTATTCTTTGCTTTAAATAATCATAATCTTTCCTCATATCTTGTGGAACTGTCTCTATTACTTTTAAGGGTTCAAGAGCTAAATTTCTCATCAAAATAAATGACCAATTGACTTTTGCGACCTTATGGTAGGTCATTAAACACTCAAATTTTTCTAGGTATGCGCTGATAGAATCTCCTGAGCAAAATGCTTTAACAAGGCCTTTATATTTGTTGTATATTTGTTCCTCTTCCTTACTTCTCATTTTGTTTACTGACATCTCTAGGTTGGAATCAATTTCCATTTGTTTTAGTCTTATCTGTGTATCCGCATTTAATTGGGCTTGTTTGGCAGCGGCCTCAAGCTCCATTTGCTTCTCTTGAGCCTGCAGTTGCATTTTCCTTTCTTCAGACTGCAATTGCATTTGTATCTTTTTCTCTTCTCTTTCTGATTGCATTTTCTTCTCTTCTCGTTCCATTGCTCTTTCTTCTTGTTCAATGTTTTCTGAATGCGTCTTCTGTGCCCATTCTGACAGTTTCTCCTCTTTATAACCTAATCTAATACCTAACTCAATACATTTTTCTAACGTTGACATCTTGTCTTTTACTTGTTGTTAATTTTACCGAAATTAAATCCCTTAGAAAAAGTTGGGGAGTAGAAAATTTAGTTATCTCCCTTAATGTTTACATGAGCAAATACACATGAAAAGTTTTGTTGGTTATGAGGTTATGAATATACATACAAATCAATGCAAAGCAAAAATGTTACATGAATGGATGATGGTAAGTACCGCTTAGGGTTGCAATGGGCATGACATGAAACATCTTATTTTCCCTGAACTTGCGAATGTTGTCTTGTTCTCTCGCCACTGTTGGAGGATAGGTTACATGCACCCCATAATTCGCGGAACAATCTGATAGTAGAATCAAAAAAAAATTAGTAACAGTCACGTAAATGTCACAGTCATGTCAAATTTCATAATATTAACATCAATTGAAATGTATCTGAAGAGGGACTAATACTAGTTCATTACTAGATAGCTGCAAAGTTATTAAACTTGTTCTGTATTAAACTTAATATCATTTAATTAATTATTTTTTTTACTTGGCAACGAAGAGCTGTCTGAACGTAAAGCTTGTGCCAAAACCGGCGATTAGCCCCCAAATAGCCTGCCACAGTCTTAGATCTCTAGGGGATCTGAACTCGGGCTCAAACAGGCAACAAACTCCGTTAGATACAATATAGCAACATTTATTAATATGATATATACAGTGCGCTGGCGAAGTGGGTTTTGACAAGCCCGCACTTGACAAGTTGCGTATCACAGAGGTTTAACATCACACATGATTATAACAAACAATTCTAAGCAACTATCTAGCATATGTCTACGACCCTAAATACACATGGGTCTGAACTATCAAGTCCCCCTAAGGTAAGCCCTGTTGCTTCTCCGATGTCCAGTCTGTCTCTGCCGTTTCACACGTGTCGCAATCCGACATGGGTGGTAACTCTGTCCGAGTTTCTTGTGGACCCCGCAATCGGCGGGCCACATCAGTGTCCACGGGACAGTGGACACACTGACCAGTCCTTCGAGAAGGCTCTGGATTACTCAAGCCTTCGAGTGACTCACTTCTTTCCCTTGAGCGGGAGTTTTAGCCCTTCGCCCGTATCTCTTACTTTATGTTGGTTACCGCCCCTATGTGAGGCTGTGACACCGACACACCTGTGGTATGAAGTGTGGCAGTCTAAATACTTCTTCATGCACCTTTAAATGTCAACCTGAATGTAGCTAAAGTAAGCTGCGGTCAATTTGAGCTTGTTGATATCTCCATAGAGCTTGTCCTCAAATGAAGCAGGTGTGGGCCAAAATATCTTTCTCTGTTCTGCATATATTGGGCAATCCTGCAGCAAATGTTTAGCTGTCATTTTTCCAGTTCGACAATTACATTCATCGGTATCTCCTATCTTTAGTTTATTGAACAAGTGGTATTTCAGCCTGTTATGTCCTGTGCGGAGTCTGAAGATTGCTACTTGTTCTCTTTGGTCGAGTTTGTAATATGCATCATCCTTCTGGTGGCCTGGATGCTCTGATTCCCATTTGGTTCTATAGGTGCTTTTTATCAACCTCTTTGCCTCATTATAGGTTATGTCTATTTCAGGCTGTGGTAGTCGTCCGCCCTCTTTTGCCAGTCTGTCAGCCTCTTCATTTCCTGGTATACTGCAATGTGATGGGATCCACTGTATTACAACTTTTTTTTATTTCTGGCTTAGACCATGGATTGCTGCTCTTAGATCAGCTATTTCTGTGCTGTTATTGCTCTTCAGTATTGAGACAGCTGACTTTGCATCTGTGAAGATAGCTATTTGCTTCTCTTTATTTTCCTCCATCAAGAGCATTTCTGCTGCAGTTTTCAGAGCCTCTACCTCCGCTTTGAAGTTACTTGAAAACTTTCCAGTTGCCACTGAATGTGTTTTTTTTTTCCACTCCATTTTTTAAATTTAGGAGAATTCCTCCTCCTCTATTCTCTATTGAATTTTTGGCTGATCCATCTGTATATGCATGGGTCCAATTGCTGCTTGGATAATGTTCTTTTATGTAGTTTAGGGTTATTTCTCTTCTTTCGGTTTCATGCTGAGTGTTCTTTTTCTCAATACCAGGAATGTTTTCTATCATCTCAGCCAGTTGCTGCTGTCTCCAAGCTGGGAACTTGTGTGCATTGTAAATGGGTTTGACTGTTGATATGTTAAGTATGGGATCTGCCCTAATCTTTCGTTTTGCAGTTTCTACAAAGTTGCTACGCTTCAGTCTTCCCTTTCCAAAACCACTAAACCTTTTATAAATAGGGTGGTCTGTCAATCTTCTAAATATTTCTGCTTGTTGCTGGGCTCTGCTATCTCTTCTATCCTGCATTGGTTGTAAACAAGTGATCTTTTCTAGTTCATTAATAGGCGTTGTCTTCAGGCTTCCAGTTATGTTTCGCATTCCTTGATTTTGGACTCTACTTATTTTGTTAAAGTTTGACTTAGCTGCAATGCCATATTCCAGTACTGGCCTCACCCGTCCAGTATATAACTTCTTGAGAACTTTCTCATCTGCTCCCCACGTTGAACCAGCAAGCTTTTTCATGATTGCCATTCTTTGCCTTGCTCTTGTTCGATTTTTCTCAACCTGTGTTTTCCATGTCAGGGGACGATCAAAGGTGACTCCGAGATAGTTTGGATTTTCTTCATGGCGCAATATTTTTCCATTCAATACCAGCTTAGGTTGCTGAGTTTTATTTGAGAGGGAGAACACTGTGCATGTTGTTTTCTCCTCACTTATCTTCACTAGCCATGATTTTGACCAGTCCTCTAGTGCTAATAAGGCTTGCTGTATTCTGCTGTTAGCTGTACTAATATATTCTTCAGATGTCCATATGGCTAGATCATCTGCAAAGGATGATGTGTGTACTGTGGCTGGAAAATTTTCCGTGATGTCGTTTATATATGCTAGGAATAATGTTGGTGAAAGAACTCCTTCTTGGGGGACACCTTGCTCCAACAGCATCATTTTGCTGGTTTGTCCTTGTACTTTTGTCCTGGCAGTTCTGTTCTCAAGGTAGTGGCTGATCCATTTGTACATTTTCCCACAAACATGCATTTTTTGTAGTTTTACTTTCAGTCCTTCCTTCCATACTTTATCAAATGCTTTTTCTAAATCAATCCAGACCGCTAGTGTGTGCTTTTTCTCTTGGAAGACATCCTCTATTTCCTGAGCTATATAGGTTATTTGATCTTCAGTGGATCTGTACTTTCTGAATCCTGCTTGGTGTGGTGTTAAGAGTTTGTTTTCTTCCAGATGCCATGTTAGCCTGCCATTGATAATGCGTTCCATTAATTTTCCTACACAGCTAAGTAGACTGATAGGTCGATAGCCATTTGGTTCTTCGAGGTCTTTTCCTTTCTTTGGGACTGGCATTAGTATAGCTTCCTTCCATGCCTGTGGGACTATTCCCCTCTTCCAGCTGTAATTTAGGACTGCTAGTAGTTTCTTTTTTGCCTTAGTGCCTAGTCCTGTTAGCATTTCATTTGTGATTCCATCCTTTCCTGGTGATTTCTTCTTTTTTAAGGTATTCATTGCCTGTTCCATTTCTTCCATTGTTAAATTTGCCATCATATATTCTGCTGCTGTCTCTGTATTACTATGATGTATCTGTTTATCTTTGATTGCTTTCTTCTGTTCGGTTGTAATATCAATGTGGTTTGCACTGGCATAGTGTTCCATTAGTGCATTTGCAGCCTTTTTTCCTGTAAGCAAGATATTTCCTTGTTTAATTTATTTGTTTGTTTCTAGGTCCTTCATTGTTCATGGCTTTCACTAGTTTCTATAGTTTGTTTCCATCCCTGTCAAAATTCAGGTTTTCTGTTTTTTCTCTCCAACAATCTCTTGTTTTATTTACTGTTCTTTTATATTTTGCTGAGATGGCTTTGAGAGAGATGTTCGCTTCAGTTGTTTGTTCTCTCTCTGCGGTCTTCCTGGCATCTTCAACATTGTCCTCCAAAATTTGTAGTTCTTTAGTCCAGTATGGTTTGTAATTTTTTCTCGCTCATCTTGGAATAGACTCAGTGGCTGCCTGTATTATTGCTCTGTTTAGACTTTCCACCATTTGCTTCATGTTGCCATATTGTGTATTTATGTTTTCACAATATTTGTCTGTTAGTATGGCATGTCTGTCCCAATCAGCTCGTTTGTAATTCCAGCCGTTTGTACGCCGCAAATTATTTTGTTTAAATGATGACTGCATAAAGCATCATATTATTTATGATTGGAAGAGGTTGGTTGGTATGAGTTTCCAGCCTGGTATATGCTGTTTGTGAATGCTATTATATGTATGTACATGATTTCTGTTTTCAAATTGTTCACATATAAAGTACAGGTTTATACTGCATACCTGTGTTTGTTCATTGTGTTGTTTGTCAAATGAGCATGCTGGGATGAACTAACCAACTTTGAAGAAGGTGTCAGTACACACTGTCCATTGACAGTGATATTTACAAATACAATAAACCCCAGTTTAACTCTGTATGATGTATGTCAATTTGAGCATTCTTGAAAGTTGCCTGTTTACAAGCTCACTGTTGAGAATCAATCTCAGGTCATAATTGGTAATAATAATTTCAAACTCATTGCTTCAAATTGACCTATCATCATCATGTGCCCTACTAGATGATGTAGGCATTCATATATCTCTATTCTCAGTTCCTGGTGTTTGTGAGGTTAGTTCTATGAGTGCTGTTCCTCCTTGACACCATCTTAAATCTTCCAGCATTGATTGTCTTGGTCTACCGCTGATCTTTCCAGTCATAATATTGTCCAAAGCTTGCTTCTCATTGCATTACCAAAGAACATTGTTTACATAGACACCATCAATACAATATTGCACAATTTATTGCCTGGTATATCTTGTCCGGTGCATACTGCAGAGTTATATATCATGTTATGTGAAAAATGAATGATACTTTAGTTGAAATATGATGTGCATCGTTGATGACCTTGCTCGAAACACTGAAGTCTAACCTTTAGCAGGAAGTCCTTCAGTTTACATAGTAACTGGTGGGATTAATTTTATGATCTACTTTCATGAGTCTTCTCCGGGCAATTATTGTTAGTTACTCTAGTCTTTTATTTTGTGTGTGCACTGTCTGCTACAACGTCCAACGGTTGCTACAGATCTTTTGTATTTTCAGCAAATAATACTGTCTCATCTGCATAGCTTAGATTGTTTACGTTGCAGCCTCAGACTCGTAATTTTGGTGAGTCTCTGTGGTGAAGTGGTTATGCTGCCTGTCTCACACTCCAGAAAGGATGGAAAGGATACAAAACGAAGCTATGCTCATTATTCTTGGATGTACAAGAGATACAGCATGCAGGGCGATGTGCTACCTTCTTGATTTTCCAGCAATTGAAGACAGACTACAAATCTGCAGAGCACATGCCTACCTCAGACTTAACGCAAACACACAACATCCACTGCATAGTGAAATTAGGAGGTTGAAGGGCAGCAGGTTAAAAAGAGGAAGGTTGTGGATGGGTCAAGCCGAAGACATTCTTCAACAGGTGTGTTCACTGGAGGAGTGGGTACAAGTGCCGACAGATTTCTGTACGTCCATTTCAGTTTGCATCCAACTATACAGAAAATGCAGACAAGAAAATCTGGCTGCTGTGGAGGCGGAAGTTCAAGTGTTGATTTTAGAGACTTATTTAGATGGTGATGCTGTCATTTACACAGATGGGTCGGTCGTCCGACATGTGAGAAGCTCATGGGCCTTTACGGCGCGGGCCAGAGGGAGAATTGTGAAGGAGGACTCTGGTACTTTTGTTGAGACCACAAGTAGCCTGACTATGGAAGTCATGGCAGCAAGGAAAACAATGACATGGCTCAAGACACAGACATTCAATAGGGCATGTTTCCTTGGCGACTCAATGAGCCTGCTCCAGCAGATAGAGATGGAGGGATCCAAAGAGAGTGGTTGCTGTCTCTGGAGCGGTCTCGGCTGGCAAAGGTTAATTTCATCCTCGTGCCAGGGCATGCGGGAGTACACGGAATGAGCAGGCTGACAAGTTCGTAAGTAAGACTACTGTCAAGGGTGGACACGCCATGGACCAGGCTGGCATTCCAAATGCTCTACGAGAAGTAAGACTTTTGCGAGAACCAAGTGATGACTGAATCTACAACCATGGTCAGACTGTGAGAACAGCAAATTAAAAGAGGTGTGGCCAAACAAGAACACTATGCAGGACGCCAATGAAGATTGATAAACCAACACAGAACTGGTGTTGTCAGCCGCTAAACACTGCGGAATTTGCTGAACAGGGGATCCGAGCACTTATGGACTGAATGGTTCGATGTGCAAAGAGGATGATCTGTCGACTAACTCACACTCCAAAGATTGTGGATTCGATTCCGGGCCATGTCATTCACAAGTGCAATTGTCTCGGAGACTCCAGGGGGTTGTCACTGGAGCTTCGGATGCATGCTTTCTGCTATACTTTTGGCAGGACACCCAGTGGAAAAAGACAGTCATGTGGAATCAATCCCGGTGCAGTGAAGTCGATCATCTGGCTTTTTAAACTCGTAGTTTTGGTGTATCATTGATCTCTCTCATGATTTCACTATAGAAAGACAGAAGAGGTCTGATAACAAAACACATCCTTGTTTTATGCCTTATTCTATCTGGTTATAATTGCCTAATTTCTTTCATGAGCATGGTGAGATGAGGAGTTGATGCTTGGGCTCGCTGTCCACTAAGAGAGGAAGAGACTGTCCTCCGTGCACCCAGACCTACAAAATGTGACAGCTCTAGCACATCATAGACCTGTGACAGGTTCCTCCTTGTGGTTGTGTTGTCTTGTTTGTGAACATGCATCTGTCATCAGGCAAATGTGATACCTGGGAAATGTTCACAAACACTGCAGCAACCATAACTCGAAGCTGGCCTGGAAGGACATACGTGGATTTTTTTTTTTTTTAATTCGCATATCCTTTTACAGGACATCGCTGTCAACAGCAGCATCTTTTAGCTGTCTGTTGATTTCTTGGCAAGATTACGCTCAGTAGTTTGCCATTGCTTTCTGAGCGGCCGGCTCAGTTATCCTGCAAGTCACCAGCGGGGGTAGAACCGCTTCCAGTTCTCGCCCACTACGAGACTGCGTGATAAACGGGATTATGGAGAAAGTGGTGTAACCCCTCGGCCAGATAGACCGGCACATACATGGATACAACTGAGAATAGTATAACTAAAAAGTTCCTTGTCTGGAAATTACAGGACAGAAGAAATAGAGGAAGACTTAAAAATACGAGGAGAAGGAAAGCAGAGACAGAAATGAATCGTATGGTGTGGACATGGACGGAGCAGCGGTTGGTAGCTAAGGGAAAGATGGCGTGGAGTGATTTTTGGTTGAGAGCCAACGCCTCAATGGGCGATACGGGGCGAAAGAATGAGAAAAAGCGCAGAGTAGTTTTCGAGTCCATGACTGATAATTGAAGTTCGGGGGCCTCTGTGGCAAAGCTGTTAAGTCGCCTGATCACGCTTTGAAGATTGTCGGTTCGTTTCCGGACAGTCATTTTCTTCAGGAATGTAGTTTTCTCTTAAACCCCTTGGGGTCGTCGCTGGAGCTACGGAGTTTATGCACTGTGGAATGCTTTTGGCTATGAGGGAAGAGACCGAGCCATATGGGGAAAAGAACCTCGCCTTTAAACTTTTAATTTGAAGTTCTTTGCTAAGAGTGGCTTATCATTTCCACCATATATCAAGACAGATTGCGAAAAGTCACTTGTAGAAATACTTGCATGGAACTCGAGCTATGGAACCTTATTCAGTCTTCTTAACTCCTGGTTAATAAGTATGGGGGTGGGGGTGGTTCCTGCTCATTTGGAGCACGGCATAAGAAAGTATATGTAATCTTGTTCTCCGCCTTGAGGGTATTGGGTATATGATGTAAGCGACATGTTTCTACAGATCTATGTCTCTCAATCGATGACGTAGTCAATAACACTCCAGCCTTCAGTGTTTCCTAAAAATAATCGCTGGCACCTACGAGGGTAAGTTAATAAGTAAGTCACAAATGGCTGTAGAAAAATAACTAAATATGATAACAACTTGAAACCAGTTTATTTTTATACATACATTGTCCCTGTATTTCTCAACATAATTTCCACCAACATTGATTCACTTATCCCATCGTTTTATCAGTCTTTCCAAACTGGCTTCTTAGAACTACGTGCTCTTTTTTCTAAACCACGTTTTCACTTCACAATTCGGCGTCATTCGCGAAATGTCTCCCACCAAGGTGGGTTGTCAGTGTTTATGCTGACAAATGTTTGTCCCGTAAAGCGGTGCATAGCTGAGTAGAAAAAAAATTTAAGTAAGTCACACAGGTCTGTGGGATGGCCGGTAAATATTAAAAAAAAAAAAAAAAAAAAGCACACAGTTCTATGCATCCGGTTTTGGAGGACTGGTAAAACGATGGGATAAGTGCATCAATGTTGGTGAAAATTATGTTGAGAAATAAAAGGACATTGTATGTATAAAAATAAACTGATTTCAAGTTGTTATCATATTTAATTATTTTTCTACAGCCATTTGTGGCTTACTTATTGACTTCCCCTCGTACTTTAGTTTAGTGACTAGTCTGATGCGATCTGTGGGACCAGCTCAATTAAACACTGCTCCGTCACAGTGGGGAACATGCACGCAAACATTAGACCGCGGGTTTAGTAGGGAGGGCGAGACGCAGAGGTGTTTCCAAGGCACCAGGGCCGGGTTTTGTATACTGGCCAAGACCTATTGACGCGTCCTCGTCGAGCGTCCTGGGCAACAGGTCCCTTCGGGGTCCTGGCTAAAGTCAGTAGGATCGCCGATTCCTCCGAAGTCGGAGAGTGTCTGCCTGTACGGCGAGGAACCACCAGCTGCACACCAGTAAGCCAGACGTGGGACAACGGATACTCACGCAAACCTCACGTCCTGTATGACATCACACTGATGTTGGACAACAGGATGCCTTCATCCGACATACAGGACTTCACGTTGGAGCTCAAGCCAACGAACACAAGCAAGCAGTAGGAAGGGCACCAAGTCGATTTGTACAAACGGTGTTCAGACCCCTTCAGTGTCAGTCTGTTAACGTGTTATAATTGTGGCCCTTATGGTGTTTCGTTTCTAGGCCTACTTGTTTTCGGAAATGGGGTTGCGTATTTCGCTTCCTATTTTCTGTGCGTTTCTAGACTTGGTGTAGTTTTTTTTTTTTTTTCTGTTGCTGCTTGTTAGGTTTGGTCCCGGGCATAGTTAATGGCCACGGGCTGCTCAGAGGAAAATCACCAATGGCTCGGGCAGAGGACACAATCAGAGAAACGTGCATGCTTGAGAACATTTAAAAGAGAGGAGTGGGTCAGAATGCCAGTGGGAAAGTCAGACCTGTGCAGGGTCATAATAACATTGGGTTGGGAATGCAGGGATTAGCCGGCAGACTGCACTTCATGGGAGGCGCAACAATTATTCCGTGACAAGTCACGACCAGGCGATGTAGCATCCACACGGATGGTTCTGGGCTAAGAGGTAAAAGAAGTGATTGGGGGTTCGTGGCGAAGGTTGGTGGGCGGTGTTTAATACAGGAAAGCCTGGCATGCGAAACCACGACATCGTGTCTGAGAATGGAGGTGGAGGGAGTCACGGCAGCGTTCCACTGGCTGGAGGGCATACAGCAGGTGCATGTCATGAGTGTAACGGACTCACCAAGTATGATGGGAAAGGTGAAGACGGGCATTCTCCTGG
Source organism: Cepaea nemoralis (assembly GCA_014155875.1). NCBI lineage: Eukaryota > Metazoa > Mollusca > Gastropoda > Stylommatophora > Helicidae > Cepaea > Cepaea nemoralis. Next base: position 1,115,446 of record JACEFZ010011455.1, read on the forward strand.
CAGAGTGGCAGGCTTCAATTCAACAAATAAAAATTTTAAAATATGAAGCAATTTTGGATTCTCTTCTCCCCACACCTCAGGACTTTCTGGTGTGGTTGGATCAGGCGGACAGAATGGCTGAGTCTAGTCTGAGACAGTTGGACTCAAATGTTGACCTATCGTCATTGACTTAGGGACGTATATTACACGTACCTCTGAAGTCGGGGTGGGTTCGCCTGATGGCGAGGGTCACTGTTAATAGGTAAAGCATATCCACACTCAAAATTCAGTCCGATATTACTAGAAGTAGTGTGTCTGGACTACGATTGAGTTCAAAGCGAGCGAGAACAAAAAACAACAACAACAACAACCTCAACTGGGTATATCGTGAAATTGTGAAACTGCGTTTCACTAACCCCAATATACATTTCTGTACATAATATTCCCACTTGTACCGTTGTCTACCTCTTTCTCGCTTGCCCTCAACCTTGCAATCCAGTATGGTTTTTATAAGAGTATCTTCTTCTGCTGCGTTCATTCGAAGTTTTTTTTTTTTTTTTTCGGACGTGATTGCGTTGTGCCTGTTTACAGCAGAGCTGCGTTCTTTCGCCGTTAGGCCGACACATCCGACTTCTGCGGGCATTTGTTGACCGGGATTAACCTTCCCGGGGTTATAAGGGTATCATGTTTTTTAACGTGGTCGAAATATTTAACTTGCCTCCTCTTTATTTCTTCCATCAACTCTCTCTTCATTCCCAGTTTTTTTAGAACCTCTGCATTTTATTGTTTTTGTTTCCATGAAATACGACATATTCGTCTGTATATCCACATCTACAGGGCTTCTATGCGACTTTCTAGTTGCTTGTTCTTCTTCTTCGTTCATCCGGAGTTTTTTTTCGGACGTGATTGCGTTGTGCCTGTTTACAGCAGAGCTGCGTTCTTGCGCCGTTAGGCCGACACATCCGACTTCTGCGGGCATTTGTTGACCGGGTTAACCTTCCCGGGGAGTTGCTTGTTCAATGTCCAGGCTTCCGCGCCATACAGTACGGTTGACTATACGTAGCATTTGAAAATTCTCATTTTTAATGTGTTGTTTATCTCTCTAGATCACATGTGTCAAACCCAAGGCCCGCGACCCACATCAGGTCCGGCGTACAATCATATCAGGCCCGAGTGGTCTCAACCGACTTACAAATATATTCGGCCCATTGTTTAATGGCCACGATATAAAGTGCAAATCAAATTCCTCAGTTAGCAGCCATGCCGAATGATAGGCTACCTGAGAGCGTTCTCGCTTCGATCAAAATAAGCGAAAATAAAAATTGTGTAGTGAGTGGATGTTCGTCGTTGTAGTGACCTAGCAACGTTCAGTTGCTCGTTTTGGATTGGCGCATAATAAATGAAATTAGTGTAGTACCCTGCAGCTCCAGGGACGGGATCACTTTATCACCGATAGTCATGATGCAGTGAAGGCATTTCAAGCGAAGCTGCGCTTATCGGAGACATGAATGCACTAATGCAACCTATCTCACTTTTCTTGTTGCCAGGCAATGTTATACCAAGTCAATGCTATGGTATTTCCCAATGCACACTTTGCTGGGGAAAAAAACTTAGCTTACTTCGCGCCGAGTTCGCACTGCGCTTTAGTGACTTTGAAGCACAGAAAAGTAATTTCGAGCTGTTTCGTAATCCCTTTGCCATAGATGTGGAAACTGCACCTGTACATTTGCAGATGGAGTTAACAAAGCTGCAGTGTAATGGGACACTAAAAACAAAGTACGACAATGTGGAGCCTACACAGTTCACTCGTTTCACTCCTGAAGAGTTGCTCCGGCTTCGTCGACATGCGTCTCGAACCTTGAGCATGTCTGGTAGCACATATCTGTGTCGACAGCTGTTTTCTGTGATGAAGATTAACAAAGCATCACATGGGAGTGGTCTCACTGATGAATACTTGCAGAACATTACTCCCAACATAAACGAACTTGTAGCCAAGAAAAGATGCCAAACATCGTGCTCTGACAAATTGACATAAGAGTGAAAATGTGTATATCAATTATTTGTTATTATTAATTTTTTTTTCTGTTTTAATTTATATTAATGTTTAAAAAGGGTTTAATTTTCAGCTTATTGAATGTTTATCCTGTTCGACCCACAACCTTGCATGTGATTTGAGTTTTTGCCCGCTGAGCGATTGAGTTTGACACTCCTGCTCTAGATGTTAATACTGATTTCATGCCGTGGAAAGCATTTTTGGCCATTCCTATTCTCTTTTTTTATTTCTATTTCCTTCTGCCACCATCTGTTATTATATGTCCAAAATAGGAGAAACTTGTTACTTGTCCTAGTATCTCCCCGTTTACTGTGATGTTCATTGATGACCTTTTCTTTCCACTGCTAATTATCATAGTTTTGGATGTTAATATATAAGCAACTTTCTCCGTAATCCCGTATATCCACGTATGGGAACACAGCTGCGCGACATTCGGTAGCAGATCGCGTCGCGTTGGTTACTTACGGGGTATGTGAGCCGGTCGCTCAGAAAGCAATGGCAAACTACTGAGCGTAATCTTGACAGGAAACAACAGCAATAAAATGTCCTGTAAATAGGATATTGGGGGGGGGGGGGGGTATCTAAGTCGCATTCTGCACTATGCCTGTTTACTTGTAACTCTTGCTCACTTTCTGCTAGTAACACGGTATCGTCAGCATGCCTAAGATTGTTTATGATTCTTGATTGATTGATCCATTGATGTTAAGTCCAGGCAATTCAGCTTGTTTAAAAATTATTTCTGTGTATAGGTTGAAGACCGGCTTCGTAGCTTAGAGTTACCGACGCGATTCGAACCACTTCTGATTCTCACCGTCATCACGTTACCTACGAGAGTATATGAGATTACGGACAAAAGTCGCTAACCTCCAGGCCAGGAAGCCGGCAATGATATAATTAGTCATCATAAATTAATCAAAGCAAGCAAATGATATTGTTGACCAACAGTAATAAGAAATCAGAGACAAACGATGTTGTCTAGTTGAGATAGTAATTTTTTTTCTTTTTGTCCTGATGTAGACTGATCTTATTGTAGATGTTAAAACAATAGGCCATCTTCTTCGGTGTCAGTATCAATGTCAGTCGTGTTCATTGATATCAATTATGATTCAGTTTTATTATCTAAGGTGTCTTTGTTGGTGGTTTCGTCAGTATTTTCGGTTTGTCTTTCCTTCTGTTTTGGCATTGATTTGGTTGATGGTTTCTTCTTCTTCTTCTTCTTCTTCTTCTTCTTCTTCTTCTTCTTCTTCTTCTTCTTCTTCTTCTTCTTCTTCTTCTTCTTCTTCTTCTTCTTCTTCTTCGTCTTCTTCTTCTTCTTCCTTAGTACTGCTTGTTGAGTTTGGACTTAATCCTCGTAGTTGCCTTTTTCTGATTTTGGAGTGAAAAACAGTTGTAAAGGGTTCTTCTGTTTGCGTTTCCAGAATGTAGTTTTCTTGGGTGTCAATTGGCATATCCGTTTGTTGCTTTTCTTGTTGCTTGGGCTGTTGTTCAATTTGTTTTCCGCGTTGTTCGTTTTGTTGATGTTGTGCTGGTCCTTGTCTTCTAAGAGGTGGAAAATTGATTAGATCCTCTTGTGACACAACCGGCTTGTTTGTATGTTTGGCTGGACATTTGTTGGGCCAGTGGTCGTACATACCACACACATGACAAGCAATTCTCCTGCTGGGCAAGGTTACCAGAATTTTGTGAGTATTTTTGGTGACCCCTGTAATGTTCAGATTTATGTAATGGGGGGGATGTCCTGGACGGGGTTACATAAAGCTCCCCATTTACCTCCAGAGATTTTTAGTGGAAATTCCTCCACATTCGGGTCCCCAGTAGCATGTGCGGTGATTGCCTTGAATCCCTCTATCTTCATTGCAGCCGGGATCCAATGCAAAGTAAGTTTTTGCCTTTCTTTGTCCACGTGCTCCAGACAAATATTGATGTCCGAATTCGGTAGTTGTAACTGAACCCCGTGTAGCCTATCATACAGTTTGACATGCATGTCTTCTGTTAAAGTCACAAACCACCGTGTCGGTGACTCATATCTGTGTAGACTGGCTATCGCACCTAGTGGCACGCCAGCCAGTCCAGCGAGTGCGCTCGCTATGAACGCTGGCGTCGACTTGGCGGCGGCTCCAGGGCCGGAGAGAGACACAACAATCGTACCTGAGCTGTGGAACAGGTTTCTGTTGAGCATATCTGACGTCAGTGTAAGAGATGAACTTGTCCTTTTCAGTATCCTTTAGTTAGAATAATACACTCGCTGTAGCTAGAAATCGTTATATTAGAACGTCGTTCGAGGGCAGCAAATTTTGTAACTCGAAAGATGGCGAATAGCATATGAGCTCCCTCGGCGACGGTTGTTACAGTTAGAGAGAGCGGGAAACTTCAAATTCCAATTTTCAAAACAAAAATTCCAAATTCGGCCTCGTTAAACCTGCCTCTTCAGCTGTGGTTATTGTTGAGGTCCGTGGTTTTTGTGGGTTCATTCACCCTAATTCTTGTCTTGTGTTCTCAGACTGGTTATGTTGGTTTGTGTCTGTGACGTCAGCTGGGGGAGGGGAGGGGGTCGTTCGGCGGCTATCCTTTGTGCTCGTCTACTCTTGTGGTTCTCTCTGTTGGTGCAGGCTTCTGGCTCGTCCGGGTACAGTCCTTATAAGGACTTTTTATGAGCTTTTCGACGTTTCCATTTTCCTCCTTGTGCCTGTTTTCACTTTCGAGTTTGAGTTCTGCTGCCTTTCGATTATTTCCTCCGAGATCAGCCATGGTTTGATCACTCCGTCTTCTATGTAGTAATCGTAGTCGGCAACATCAGGGCCATAGCATCTATCTGGGTATTCTACCGGTCTCCTGAGTTTCTTGGGTTTCTTCTTTTCTCTTTCATCCCAACACCTTTTGAATTCCCAGTGCCTGAGTTCCTCCAATCTTACATCTTCTAGTAGCTCCTCCAAGGTATCCCCCGGGACCTCTTCGTGTCGTCATCAGGGTGCTCATCTCGGTTTTCTTCGGATGTCTGGCGGGATATTGTCGTGGCTGGGCTGCTGGCTTTATCTTGCGGTTCCGGCTCGATCTCTTGTTGGATTTCATCTTGCGGTTTCTCTGTGTTCTTTTCCGCTTCTTCTACTGGTTTGATTTGGGTTGGCTTCCTTTCAGTTGTTAGCATTTCTCTTACCGCTTTGATGTCTCGTAGAATCTCTTCATTTATCTTTGTCATCTGCTTCATGTTCTCCACCTCTTGTTTTACGTCCCGCTGGATTTCCTTTATTTCAGCAAGAAATTTCTAATTTTCGCTGGTTGGTGCCGACGTTTGCAGTAGCTTGACTTGCTTCTTTAACTCATCAATCTGGTGTTACAGTTGCTCTTTCTCGGCTTGTGAGATGCAGGTTGCTGTCTCGCACCTCCGCATTGCGCCCTTATATGGTGTCTTTGTGGTTATGGCGATTTTTCAGACGTCTCTGTGTCTTTGGAGGTACGGATAGCCTAGGTATCTTGCTCCATGTTTGCTCAGACAGTTGGCGCACTTTCTTTTCTTGTTGGGTGCTCGGAAGTCCGTGTCCAGCTTGGCCAGCGGACACACCTTTAAGGCGTGGTGATCGGCGCAGTACCGACAGATCTCCGTCTTACTGCGGCATGTTGCTCTGCTGTGGCCGGCCCTCTGGTATCTGGAACATTGATTGACTCTTGGGATGAATCTCTCTGGTTGCTGTATTTTCTTGCTGATTGATACTGTGGTCGGCATTTCGCTGCCTTCCGACGTCACCACTGCCAAGGTTGTGGGTATCTTGGAGTAGGCGAGGAGCCGCCCCGCCTTCAAGAATCGGATATGAAGATTCTCTTCTCGTAGCTGCTTCAGGATTTCTTCGTCTAACAGCTCCACTTGAATCCGCTTGACAATCCATCGAACTGTTTTTGAGTCGGTGTTTCCGACTCTGGTGTCTTTCTCCTCCTTCTTCTCTGCTGTCTTGGGTCTTGTCTGTGGTGGGCTGTCGATCTTTTCCCTCGTGTGGCTTCAGTACTTGCTGTAGTTTCAGGTTCTTTGTTACAGCTCGCAGGCAGGCTCTCCACGTTCTTCTTCTTCTCGGCTCCCACGCTGCACATCTTGGATACCGCGTGTTTCTTGGTGTTCTTGCACGTGCCATTTTCCCCTGTATCAGGCTTCTTGACTTGTTCAGGTGACTTGCTTGATAGCGCTCGTAGTTGCGAATGAAGAGCGGGAAACTGACGGGCACTCCTATTTATAACTTTTCCCAGAGCAGCTTCCCATCATACCCCGGGGCAATCCAAGGGACTCCGGTATTGGTGACACTACTATCTTGTGTCGCATCAGGAGATCACAATTAGATATGCAGATGATACAGTCTTGATGACACAGTATTGGTGGCGGATAATTCAACAGACCTACAACAATTATTAGACGTTGTAGTAACAGAGAGTGCAAGGAAAGGACTCTCCTTGAATATCAAGAAAACAGTAACAATGGTAATATCAAAGAAAATGGTGACACCAAAATGTGACATAGAAATAGAAGGGAAAATCCTTAACCAAGTTGATAATTTTAGATACCTAGGGGCATTTATAGTATCAGATGGAAGATGTACAACAGAGGTTAGGAGCAGAATAGGGCAGGCAAAAGCCGCATTTCAGAAAATGAAGAGTATCTTATGCAATAAGTGACTATCACTGAATGTAAGAAAGAGAGTGCTGAAATGCTACGTAGAACCAGTTTTGCTGTATGGCAGTGAATCTTGGAATGTAAATGAACAAATTAAGAAGAAATTAGAAGCAACAGAGATGTGGTTCCTGAGACGAATGTTGCGAATTCCTTGGACTGCCAGAGTAACTAACGACGACTGCCTGAAACAGGCTAATGAAACTAGAAAATTATATACAACAATAAGACAGAGACAAACAGCTTTCCTCGGTCATGTGATGAGAAGAGAGGCATTGGAGAACATCGTAACAACTGGAAAGATCGAGGGGAAGAGAGGCAGAGGTAGGCCAAGAGAAGTGATGCTGGATGGATTGAGACGGTGGCATGGAGGAATATCAGCAGCAGAGTTGATCCAGAAAACCAAAGACCGAGATCTATGGAGAGCCATGAACGCCTACGCCAGCCGGCACGGCACTTGATGATGATGACAGTCTTGATTGCAAACAGTGAACAGGACTTGCATCATTTAGTAGATGTGGTTGTTGCACACAGTGAACAACTAGGGTAAGAATTAAATTGTAAAAAGACACAGAATATGGTCGTCACCAGGAAGGAAGAAATACCAACCACAATGTAATATTCAAGTAAATGGACATATTCTTAAACAGGTGAATCGGTACAGCTATCTCGGAACAGTCATATCATCTGATGGGAGATTCCTTGAATATATTAGAACAAGAATTGCCGTTGTGAAGGTAGCCTTTTGCAAGATGAAAAACATACTGACCAATAAAAAGATATCAATTGAAACAAGAAAAAGAGTGTTGAAGTGCTACATAGAACCTGTTCTTTTATATGGGCGTGAAGCGTGGACAATGAGCAAACATCTGATGGCTGTGGAAATGTGGTTTCTGGGGAAAATACAAAGAATACCATGGACAGACAGAATAACTAATGAGCAAGTCCGACAAGAAACAAATGAAGACCGTAAACTGATTAAAGACATCTTGTCGGCATGGCACATGATGGATGGATGGATTGAACTTCTATATATTTTGCAATTAGCATCCTCACAGCTGACACCAGCACAAAGTAAACATAACATTAAAGATGTCGCAGGAACTCCACGGCCTGATGCCGGCAGACAACAAGATGACCGTTGGGACCTCCCGTGTCCCGTCCTCTTGGGCATTGAATTGTATTCAGTACAGTGTATGTCTGTAAATGCCCAGCTTGATTCTCTGAAGGACATATTGTGTGTGCGTGCGCCACGCCATTGTATGTCTGAATGTCTGGTGGGTACAATAGAATACATACTTCAAACTGGAATAGTTCTCTAGGCTGAGTGGTCTCGAGGTTTGGTGTCCGCCTCGAGTGCTGGAGGTCCCGGGTTCAGACCCCGGTGAGGACCGGGATTTATTTTAAAAATCCACCTGGACTTCCAGTAATAAAATTCACCCTGGTCTCTGGGTAGTGAGATCGGACGCCCGTGTGTATTGTTGCCCACGTAAAAAATCCCTTGGCAGTTGGAAATAAAAAAAAGGGTAGCCTAAAAGCGCTGCCCGGGCAAAATTTCAAGTTAAAAACCTACCCAAAGTATTTCAGGATCCTCGCGGATGCAACGGAGTTCGTGCATTGAGCTGAGTTTCCCCAGACTCAGGTTTGAGTTAGGAGGAAAACGGAGCACTTATGGGTTAAACCGTGTGCCTTGATGTTGATCTAATGACTAAACTAAACTAAACTTGAATAGTAGATAGTTACTATCGCGATTTTACATTTGAGTATTTACTACCACAGTAGATAGGCCTTGAAAATCAAAATCTAATAGTACCTCAATGATGCCTGTATGTCAATTCTAAGTGAAGATATTCACATTTTTGTGAAGGTGAGACGAGTTGTGATTTCTCATGTTCCTCATACGGTTTTCGAGCTCTCCAGTGTGTCCATTACCTCCACCACTGGTCTGTGCATGTGAGATTCTCTCGAACGGTCATATGAAAACTGACTTCAAAAATATGGTCCGTCATGTTAAATGATTAAAAAAATAGTACAAGTATACTAATAAATTATTATTAATCTTTAAAATTGTATTCAATTTGGCTTTAGTAGTTCAAATTGCACGTTTTGAGTGCTACAAAAGTGTAGTCCGATGATATGCGCGGCCGCCATGACCTATGGGTTTCCAATTCACAACGTCACATCTTCGCAGAAAGTCTGTTTTTCAACCACAATTCGAGCAAGTTTAGCGATGAAACCATGCTGATTCAGGAGCGATATTTTATATGGCAATTAAAATTTACATTAAACAAAGACATCTATTGGATCCATCGATTCTATTATAGCACTAATAAATTTCTGAAAATAAAAGAAATACCCAGCGGGGAATAGAACTCCGGTCTCCTGCGTGAGAGGTGGGATACTTACAACTATGCTAACAAGAATACAGTAATTACTCCACAAAGATTTGTAATATAGTCAAACACCGGCCACCAATTTGTGTTTCCCATTCACAAAGGCACTCATGGTCTTAACATCTTCATAGAAATTATACAATTGGATGCAGAAGTTGGAAATCCATCTACAATTGATGGTTTTCTTTTGAAAGCGGCAGAAAACAAATTAATTGCGGTTCAGTATGTCCATTTGGCATTTCCATTTTTCTCTGCGTGTGAGGTTGCCTCAACCAACGGGTCGTAGGCGGATTATGAAAACTGACTTCAAAAATATGTTCCGCCATGTTAAATGATTAAATAATAGTACAAGTACACAAATAAATTACTATTAATCTTTAAACTTGTGTTCTCTTTAACTTTAGTAGTTCAAATTGCACGTTTTGAGTGTTACGAAGTGAAAGTGTACATGCCTTTCCAATCGATATGCGCATGCGCAGTCACCATGGCCCATGGCCATGGGTTTCCCCATTTACAAAGGCACGTCTACGCAGAAAAGTTTGTTGTTCATCCACAATTTAAGCAGCGTCAGCGATGAAACTTTCCAGATACATTTAAAATTGTATGTAGAATTCAAAAATACATCTATAATTGATGATTTTCTATAAACAACGGCAAACAAATTAATTACGGTATTTTTGAAATATATTCTTATTTATATAAAAGGTCGCTATGATTTCAACCAAACGCTGTGCATGGAATATTAAGCAAACCTTTCCTGGAATACCCAGGATGATGTGTGTTCTGGTCACATGAGATTTGAATGAATGAATGACGCTGAAAGAATGCATGGTCTATACAAAGCGATTTCTGGAGACACGGTGAATAATCGCGGGGTGACTCCGTATAATACTTTTTTTTTCATTTCCAGTATCGGCACGATGGAACCCTCTAAGAATAGACGTTAAATGGGGTAAAGTTAAAACTGCGGCTACTGTGCAAATTTAAACATAAACTTTATAAAAAAAAAGGGTTAAGACTAAAACTAAAAGAAAAGATTTTAAGAAAGAGATGTAACGGTGAGAGGATCGACTCAATTGTACCAGGTTTATCTCCACTAGCTCAGTCTCTTTTCCCAGGGGCGCTTACTGAAAGCGTTGCACAAAGGCACTAACTCCGTAGCTCCAGCGACAACCAACAACCCCCCCCCCCCCCCCCCCCCCGGGAATCTCAGAGAAAGCTCTTTTCATGAACCGATGGATGACGGAGTTGGCAATCGAACCCACAACTTTCGGAGCGCGAGCCAGTGGTTTGGCCATGAATACCCCATATGGGTGAACCCTTGGCCATGGAGACCCCATATGGGAACAATGTAAAATACAAAGTATAAGGCAACTTTACACAATCCCGGAAAACAAAGTATGTTATGGCGACAAGCCTTCATTAGCAAACAACAAAAATAATTGATGAATTAACCCAGGTAAAAGATCTCAGGGCTGGCCTCGCATGTGGTACAAAGATGTGCATAAGCTAACATGATTGATACAAGCATAAATATTGCTGATCGCATTTCATGGAGGATAAATATGATTCCAGATATGTTACATATTGAGTGTGTAAGATGTCAGATGATTCTGGTGGAAATGACCATGTGTTCACATGCATCCATTGTCCACAAATGTTTACCATGGAAATTGGTGGTCTGATCAGTCACATTTACTACCACCATGGGTTGTAGTTATTGTGCCTTGTTTGAGGCACAATATCACAAACTATCGTCTTCGCCCTTGACTTGGGGACGTAAATTACACACACCTCAGAAGTCTGAGTGGGTTTGCCTGAAGGCGAGGGACACTGGAAATATGGAAAGCTAATCAACATGCAAAAGTCAGTCGTGTGCGGACTATGCCTAATTCAAAGCGAGCGAACTTTAAGAACAAACATCCTGTAGCCTCAAATTCTAAGAACGTCACATTTACCAGATCACTGCAGTATGAATTGTGGTAGTCAGTTCTGTTCATTCTAAAATGCCCTTCTTTTGTCGATAAATGAATATTTTATTTAGATGCTCTCGTTTCTTTTATCACAGTGTCATCTGTACTGATAATTTCTTCTTATGTGTCCCAGAAAGAGATTCTTTGGGTGAGAAAGTTCTAGACAGCAGTGAACATCCTGTGTCATGTCGAGATCTTGAAGGTAATGGAACTATTGTTGCATATTTAACTGTGTCTTAGATTGTTTTTCAGGTGTTAGCGCAAAGCAAACTTTGAGTTGCACTGAGCTCTCAGGTTTACATTAAAAAAAGCTGGACGTTATGTGTAGATATTACTAGAACAACAACCAGTGAGAATGAAATATAAATATTACTAGAAAAGCCGTCAAACCAGGGAATACAGTCTGCTATGGGAGAAAGAATCTAAAAAAGAAACCTCAGTCGTTGAAGTTGGAAGATGTTGGTCTATGTGGCACGGGACTAGAAAGTGGACATTTGTGCACTACAACTGATGCTTTACACCGTGCATAGCAAACGTTGATCGCAGAAGAAGAAAACTAGAACAGCAGCTTATGAGAATGAGTTGTGTAGATATTATTAGAACAGTCAATGGCACACACTTCTTGTGTAGATATTACTAGAACAACAGCAAGTAGCAATGGCTTCTTGTGTAGATATTACTAGAACAACAGCAAGTAACAACTTCTTGTGTAGATATTACTAGAACAACAGCAAGTAACAACTTCTTGTGTAGATATTACTACAACAACAGCAAGTAACAATGGCTTCTTGTGTAGATGTTACTAGAACAACAGCAAGTAGCAATGGCTTCTTGTGTAGATATTATTAGAACAACAGCAAGTAACAACTTCTTGTGTAGATGTTACTAGAACAACAGCAAGTAACAATGGCTTCTTGTGTAGATATTACTAGAACAACAGCAAGTAACAATGGCTTCTTGTGTAGATATTACTAGAACAACAGCAAGTAACAACTTCTTGTGTAGATATTACTAGAACAACAGCAAGTAACAGTGACTTCTTGTGTAGATATTACTAGAACAACAGCAAGTAACAACTTCTTGTGTAGATATTACTAGAACAACAGCAAGTAACAATGACTTCTTGTAGAGATATTACTAGAACAACAGCAAGTAACAACTTCTTGTGTAGATATTACTAGAACAACAGCAAGTAACAATGACATCTTGTGTAGATATTACTAGAACAACAGCAAGTAACAGTGACTTCTTGTGTAGATATTACTAGAACAACAGCAAGTAACAACTTCTTGTGTAGATATTACTAGAACAACAGCAAGTAACAACTTCTTGTGTAGATATTACTAGAACAACAGCAAGTAACAACTTCTTGTGTAGATATTACTAGAACAACAGCAAGTAACAATGGCTTCTTGTGTAGATAGTACTAGAACAACAGCAAGTAACAACTTCTTGTGTAGATGTTACTAGAACAACAGCAAGTAACAACTTCTTGTGTAGATGTTACTAGAACAACAGCAAGTAACAACTTCTTGTGTAGATGTTACTAGAACAACAGCAAGTAACAATGGCTTCTTGTGTAGATATTACTAGAACAACAGCAAGTAACAATGACATCTTGTGTAGATATTACTAGAACAACAGCAAGTAACAACTTCTTGTGTAGATGTTACTAGAACAACAGCAAGTAACATTGGCTTCTTGTGTAGATATTACTAGAACAACAGCAAGTAACAGTGACTTCTTGTGTAGATATTACTAGAACAACAGCAAGTAACAACTTCTTGTGTAGATATTACTAGAACAACAGCAAGTAACAGTGACTTCTTGTGTAGATATTACTAGAACAACAGCAAGTAACAACTTCTTGTGTAGATATTACTAGAACAACATCAAGTAACAGTGACTTCTTGTGTAGATATTACTAGAACAACAGCAAGTAACAAGGACTTCTTGTGTAGATATTACTAGAACAACAAGTAGCAATTTTCAGTGATTGGGTATGGTCTGGGAATATCCACAAAAGAAGATACCCTGGGCACTTGCTGTCTAAGTTTATTATACGTACACACAGAGAAAACATTGTTAGACAAAGACATAGAATAAGAGTCACTTAAAAAAGTCGCTTGAAAGTCGACAGGGTCGACTTCATTGAACCGGGTTTTATCCCATATGGCTTGGTCTCTTTCCGCAGTGCGGAAAGCGTCACACAAAGCACGAACTCTGTAACTCGAGCGACGACCCACAGGAGTCTCTGACAAAATTCACTCGTGAACTGAAGGACACGGCCTGGAATCGAATCACAACTTTCGGAGCTCAAATAAATAATATAGAATAAGAGTCATGGAAAGACATTAACAGAGTTGATCCAGAGTCCTAGTGGCACAAAATGGAATATTGCTTGGATAGCAAATCCATTATGTGGAAAATCCAAATCGAAAGCTCACTGTGTGGATGTCATCAATAGATAACATTCTTCTGGTTTCCGGAGGAACAGCCTATGGTGAACAGAAGGCCCAATATATGATAGTGAGGCTAAGCAGCCATGTGCAGTACATGGTGATTCCTTGGGTGAGCCCAGTACCAGAGCACTATGTGTCTGCTCTGCAATTATGGAAGCCTCCTTGGATGGCAGGTCTGCCCCTGCCTTCACTTTAGGACTGACTGGAATGTCTGTTCTAAATGAGCCAGCTGGGATGGGGATAACACCACAACAGTGAGAGTCAAATGCCCTATGAAACACCCGGGAATTTAACCGGTGAACAAATCCCTGAAGAAGTTGGATAGGTTGGCCGAAAGGTGCAAAACAGGTACAATGCAATTGCTTCTAAAACAACATTCCGGACGAATGCAGCAGAAGAAGAAGAACACCAAGGAATGAGACTTGTTGAGAGATGGTATGCCACTTGGCTGGGCACAGGATAATGATTATTTCTGTAGCTGGTTTTGCCTTCCAGAGATATGTTCATGTGTATCTTTTCTGTGGTCCACAATAACATTTCTCTATACTTGCAGAGATGTTCATGTGTATCTTTTCTGTGGTCCACAATAACATTTCTCCATTTCTCTATACTTGCAGAGATCTTCATGTGTATCTTTTCTGTGGTCCACAATTGTCGGATGTATGAGCTTGATGGCTCAACCCCACAGAGAGAAAGGATACAACACGTTCCTTTTTCTCAATGTGATCCTGCCCGTTATAATTAATTAAGCTAGCACTGGCTCAAATGCTTGCTTTAATATATATATATATATATATATATATATATATATATATATATATATATATATATATATATATATATATATATATATATATATATATATATGAGTATGTTATATTTTCTATTCAAGATGGCGGTGTAAACCGCGTCGCTCGCTTCAGAGATTAATTATGTGTTCTGTGCGTGTTTCTTAACATTAATCTGTTCAAATAAGGATGAACCTATGACAGGTCCAGCAAACCAGTAGGGAATTTATTTGTTCAAGAACTATTGCTCGAGAATTATGGAGGAAATTAAAAGAAAAACGCAACTCTATCAGCGTTCACGCCGGAAACAACATACCTAAGCCGAACAACAACAAGCGACTAACGACAACAACTGCTAAACTTCGAAATACTTCAAATAGAAAGGAGATTTTTGCGACTTGGAATGTTACTGGTCTAGGATATAAGGAACCAGCTCTCGTAGAGTTTATGAAAAAAATCAAATATTCAATTATTAGGACTCGCAGACACTAGGAAAAAGGGGCAGAACACGAAACGAACACATGAAGGTTACGTTCTTATATGGAGTGGCGTCGACCAGCGAGCTACAGCTAAACATGGAGTGGGTTATTTGTTACATCCAGACAAAGCGAAAGCCATTATCAACACTAAATTTATATCGGAATACTAGTACAGATCAAAGAAGGAAATAGAACAACAACTTTTATACAAACATACGCCCCATATAATGACACTTACAGCGACGAAGACAAAGACGAATATTTTGATAAACTTGCAGAAACGTTAAATAATGTCAAGAAGACAGATGAACTAGTTGTGATGGGTGATTTTAACGGATGAATAGGCACACGAAGAATACCGTGAGATGATTGCATGGGGCCATTCAGCGACAAAGAGACTGATTGTAAGAGCAATGGTCAACATCTACTCAACATATGCTCGGAACATGGACTAATAATAGCAAATAGTTTTTTTCAACATCGTCGTAGCCACACCAAAACCTGGTATAAATGGAATGACATAGACCAAGCATCTCAAATTGACTTTATTCTAATTAGGAAATCAGACAGAAGGCTACTATTAGATTCAAGAGTACTCCCAAATACAGATGTTGATACTGATCACAAACCAGTCATAATAAAAAAGATTTCACCACACAGGAAAATAAGAAACAAAAAGGTAACAACACATGTCATCAATTATAGGAGGCTGCAGGAAAATACGGTTAAAGACGAATTCAATCAAGAAATCAAAAACCTACATAAGAACATCCCTGATGATCACTCAAGCGTAGATAAGGAATGGACATGTTTCAAGGCTGCCATGCTCGACACACTGAAAAATAAATGTGGAACAAAGAAAGTAGGGCAGGACAAAAGATTAAGAACAGCCTGGTGGAACAACGAAGTTAAAGATAGCATATTCAAAAAGAAGGTAGCATTCAAAAAGTGGATCACAACTAAATCTGAACAGGACTATATTACTTATAGAATAGCACGACGTAATGGCAAACGAACAATTAGAGCATCTAAAGATGAATCCTGGAGAATATACGGTGAACAGATGGCGACCCTTAGCAAAGACTTTTTTTTTTTGTTTTGTTTAAGCATATCCTTTACGGGACTTAGCTGTCAACACCAGCATCTTTCAGCTGTATGTTGATCTCTTGGCAAAATTACGCTCAGTAGTTTGCCATTGCTTTCTGAGCGGCCGGCTCACATACCCCGTAAGTTACCGATGCGATTCGAACCACTGCTGATTTGAACCGCCATCACGTTGCCGACGAGAGTATACGAGATTACGGAGTGCCAACGAGCCCTTTCTGACGTAACTAGGGTATTGAGATGCGGCTACGTTGACACTCTTTATGAATTACACACTGATACACCGTGAACACAACTCGTCACCATCGAGTGATAGAATGGCATCATGTATTGTTTCCATGCGACACAATCACTGGGATATTCAAAGGTACACATACACCCACGACATTTGTTCACACACTGATTGGAGTACGTCCTGCTATCCAGGCTATCTAATCAACTACAATGGTCTACACATACACTCTTCTATCCTACTTACAGTCCTGCTAAACATGGTCGCATGGCGCCTACATTCACAGGCCGGCAACCTCTGCCCACAGCACACGACTCGACTCCGTGCTGTAACATGTCCACCCGCCTGGTCGCGGCAACGCTGTTCTCATCAATCGGTACACGCTTGAATTATCTAGCGTACACAGTTACTTGCCGTCGACGATTCTCGGCGTTTCATTGCCACAAGGGATCTTCAGTTCTCAGCCGACACACTTCTCTGCTTTCGTGATCTGTCTGTCATGGCTTCCCAACTCCGACTGACTCCCTTTGTCCGTGCGCCCTGCTCGACCCTCCTAATCACGTGGCCTCCTCCTCGCAATTCTATTGGCCACTATCTTTAGCCCGTTACCGGTGTCTTTTTCCTTATCACTCTCCGTGATTATTTATCATTAATAATGTTTCAACAATCTATGTTGCTGTTAACCAGGTCTTACGTAATCTGACTCATGGCATATGCCCCCGCAATTTCAAAAATGTTCTACATTTTTGGGTTCTTCCTTATCTCTACACTTGACATGAGTCCAGCTTGGTCGCACATGCCTGTCCCTGGTCGCACATATCTGTCTACTGCCTCATGCCTTTGAGCTTGCTTCTCAGTTCCCTTAACTTCCCTCTGTGTTACGTTGATATTCTGCCATACCTTCACACAAATTATAATGTCGGACACGAATATCCGTCTATTCCCAAATAGACCTCGTGTGGCCTCAACCCCCTTTGTTTTCGGCAAGTTGAGGACCAACCTACTATGAGTCCCAATGTCCCACCCCGGACATTCCCATAAGGTTCCTCATTTTATACCTCGGTACAAGCAACTGACACCTCCCCAGCCCTTAAGCCCTGGGTGCAGGAACGTGTGTATTGCAGACCTATCAATTTCACCATATTTTGTTTAAGCTCTATTTTGCTCCTGAGTAGTCTATGCTACGACTGTGGATCTCTTTGGTGCGAGTACCTATGACTCTTGTATATGTCTTGTCAACGTGTGTGCGTGGTTGGCTGCCATTAGTTACTTGTGCTCTGTGGCTATCTCTCCCTTTATTTGCCTTCTGTTTATCCCTGGTGTTCTTGCTACTAACTTTTTCCTTGTCGTGTTCCTAATACCTGACCCTTATATACCTTGATATACATCTACTAACCATGCCAAAGTACTACATGTTAACATATTATATGTACAAAGTACTACCACTTGGTACTATATCCATGGTACTGCTAATAATCCTACTCCACTATCCTTGTATTCTTTCTTCACCTGTACTTGTACTCTGTTCTCTTCTCTCTCTCTTCACTGTCACTCAACTATTCTTATGTTATGTATATGTTACCACCATCAGCTAAATTTCTCCTACAATTGTACATGTTTGTCTCTCCAATATACAATATTGTCACAAAACCTGAATAATATATACAATTGGACTCACATGTAATATTGCAAGCACTGTTCAAACTTTCACTCGCCCATCATTATCATCTCTGTGACAATATGTATTAATGGTAAGTAATGTCTCATTTACCTTCTTCTTCTTTCCTTTTATGTTATGTGGTGTCATCTGTGATGTATCGTGGTTTTAGACCCACTGTCAACCTTCCTGCTCTAGTAGATGTCGATTCTTCTTTTTTCCCTTTGCGATCATTTATCAGTTTCTACCGACATTCATTTTATACGTTGTGTTACAATCAGGTAATAGTACAATCAATATTGTTACAATTACTATTACCATTACATGCAATTGATACAAATATACATGGCATGATGATCATGATCATAAGAATGTACTGATGTCTATGTATGTAATTACAGCCATTAAATGATATTTATCTCTATCTATGTGTATTATGAGTTTTGTTATTGAATGATAGTGAATGTTACTAACTATTACTCCTTGGTTGGTTACTGGCTGGTATCTGTCTTCGCTGACTGTATCTTCTACCCATCAGATTCCCAATCTTTCTGCGTCTGTCGGTCTCAGCCTCTTCAGTCAGCTAGTGAGGTAGCATCTTGAGGTACCTTCGACATATCTCTTCTGCTCAGTCATTTACACCCTTAACTATCTGAAATTAACAACAGCCTGGGTGTATATATATCCATACATACATATTTACATTCACAATGGCATATTATATTACAGCAATCCTATCACATTTCCTACATTGACATGTTATCATGGTCAGTACCACAACGTGCCAACCACCTGGACCAATCCCCTTGTATGAACGCATGGTTTCCTAGATGATAGTCTTACCGTATGCCCTATTGTACTCTCGGGTTTTGTCCCTAATCTGACCAGATCCTTTTTATCATATAGTCGGTGTAACGTTTCTTAGGCCATGTTATTGCTAGCATTCACAGACTTCATGTATATATTTTTAACCACACTATTACACCTCTGTATGTTGTATTTTTTTTTCTCTGATGACTTTACCACCTCATCATGTACTTCAATCACCTTATACCTATCAATGCATTCATTCTACTACAACATTCTACTGTACCAATCACATACACATAGCTTTATACACTAAAAGTATATACAAACATGTATACGACATAAACATAAATATGACATGTATATACAATATACCTATCCTACGATACGAGTTTCACGTAGGAACATGTGGATGTCTCCTTAACCTGTAGATTGTACAATGATTTGCATCTTCTTTGTCTTATATGTTGTTTATTGATTTGACTTATCTATTCTTTTGTCCTTCTTTCCTTCACCTCATCTGTGAACCCTATACCTTTTCGCCAATACTATACTCCAATCCTTATTTTGATGTCGCTGTGTTCGTTTATTTATTTGATCTTTTGGAATTTCCTCTTGTTGCCATGGTGCTAACAGAGCGTCTGTGTCAATGTACCGTACGTGGGCCTCTGTTGAATTCATTCTCCACGCGATTCTGTGTAGTCTGTAACATCTGTTTGTTTTATCTTCACCTTCTCTTTTGACCTTTGTTCTTGACTGTTTCTTGTTGCATACGCCCCTCTCGTCCTGTAACCTCTACCCAGATATTGACCTACTCTCTTGTGTGAACATGCTTGTTGTACCATTTGTTTTTCTAACCTGTTAGCACATGTGTGAGTCAAGTATGGCATAAAAATTGTTTCACCATTGCTGTGCTGTCGTTGAACTGTGGACAATCCACTCTAAAGTTTTCCACACCAAGACTACTTTCTCCTTTTCGTACTCTGTTAGGTCTGGCTAAAATTACTGTATCCATGTCAGTTCTTGCTGTGTCAACTGTCTTAGCTCTTCGCGAATATCAACTGGTCACAGTGGCTATCGTCTCTGATTGTGTCGCTACCGTCGGGACACAGTCCCGTCGGTCCCTGTACTAGGTCCCTTGTTGTCCTTGAATTCTCATGTCTCTTCGCCTGTATGGTAAATGTCTTGCTTCCTATGTCTGATGGGTCATCATCTACTTAATTTAATGTCCTCTGTCGGGAATGGCTCATGCCGCGCATCGCATATCTGCTATTCTAAGTCTGTTTTTCCCAGTTAGTTTCTGTCAGGGGTGTGCACATCTTTGACCTGTGGAATATTGCACCAATATTGCTCGTGTGGATGTGGTAACACTGCCGCTTTATGTTCCGCACGCTTTTGTAGTAGGACAGTCAATGTCTGTCCAGCGACTCTATACTGCTACTAAGCGCCCCGCGTCCATAATGTCACTGCACGTCACTCAGTCGTCTGTCTCGTCTTCGTGGCCACTTCACATCTTCAGTCTACACACAATTGTTGTCCCTGTCTGTCTCTCACATTTTCACTGACGCAACAACCAATTTGCACTAATGCTATCGTCGAACGTTCCAGATTCCGTTGTTATGTATGCAGAAGAGTTGGCTCTGCAGATACACTTGTTGTCAGTCATGTCGCCCTGACAGTCTACATGGTGTGGCATTTGTGTCTGTTGTTCATCCTACGTCACTGCTGGGTACATGGCGTATGCCATGTCTGGTGTCTTCATTCAGTTTCTCAGATACCAACGTCCTTGCCAAGTGGCCATAGTTCTACTAACCAGCATTCAGGACTGTCTCTATAGCTCGCATGCCTATTGCTTTCCTCTGACGACATATTGCTGAGGTATGACATATACTCCGGATTTCGTCCGCACAATTCCAACGCCCCGTGGTTGGCGATCACCATATTTACATCTCTATATGGGCCATGTTCGAACTACGTCCGCTGTCTCGGTGGGATTTGTGCTATATATTTCTATCATTGGTTGATATTAGCTCTGGGTCCGTATGTATTGCCTCGATCAGAGAACCTGGCAGCTGCTCCTCTATAAGTTCTGGCTGTGCCCCTCTGCAAAAATCTCCCTATGTGCACTCTAATACGCTCACCTTGGACTCCATTTCAGATATTGTGGCGCATTATTTTCAAGCAGAACGTTGCCATGGAGTCTAGGCACAGCTGAAAGAATTTATCTCTCAGCATCAGGTCTCTGTGCTTGTTCGGGGTCGTTGCCTAATCATCTAGCTGACTTCAGCCATTTGTCATTAGAGATAATGAGTTTCGGCATGATCATGAAGGTTTGGTTCGACTTGGGAGTCAGCACTCTAAATGCAGGTCTCTCAGACCCGCCTCATCTAAACTAAAATGTGCCATGACTCTTCCTGACATAGTTGTAATCAGTTCGCAAGATGCTCCGGGATGCCCTCTACCACCATTCACTGGCTCAAGGCCAAATGCTTATGAAAGAGATACGCCACCCACTCTTCAACTGGCACCTTGTAGTGGCATCACACTTCGAAGTGGTAAACCAGGCAGAGATGGTAATCCCTGTGCAAAGTGCCTGATGATACTTGATATCTTCGAAGGGGTCCAATGCGTTGGCTGCCAACCTAAGTTTTCACTCAGTTCTTTCTCCAGTTCTAGCATCTTTACTTTATACTCCAATCCACATCTCTTGTCTTTCAATGTTCAATTGTACTGCCAGTTTCTCTTTTTCGAAAGCTAGGCTGCCTCTTGTGCTGCTATTTCTGTAGCTCAAGTTACTTTGCGTCTTTAGCGGCGCTTCTGTGCTGCTAATTCTTTTCTTCGAGTTCTGCTTGTGCTTGCTCAGTTTCTGCCTTCAAATTCTCTGACTGCCTGCTCTATCTTCCGTCTCTGCTTCTGATGTCAGTCACTATCTCGCCATCGTCATAAGCTCTTTCCTGTGAAACCACACTTCTCACCTAGAGCTATGACGTCTGCACGGTAGACATGAGGATCTGTTATCTATTAGTCCGATATATATATCACTATCAGTGACACGCAGTAAGTGTTGTCGCTGATCTGTTTTGGTAATCCTGATAACAGCAAAAAGATTACCTAACCACCATCATACTGTGGAAGCACACATCTAATTCCATCAGGCTGATTGCACAATACCCTACAAAGTGTCTACTAGCTCTCTGTCATTGAGCAGTACACATAGACACTTCATTGAATAACTTGCCTGTATAATCCAGCGATGTCCAGTGTCTTGATCCTCTGATGCTCGGTCACTTCCGCTTGCTTGCGGGCTGATCAAATCAGCGTGGCCGTCCCCGTTCACTCACAGAGTCGACAGGATAAACTGGTCGTCAGTGCAGCTCCACATCATGTATGGATACTCATACGTGTACTACTAACTGTCATGAACACATTTCTGGAAAACAGATACTAGTTTTGACATAATTAGTCTATGCCAGCATTCTAATGCATGCAGCCCCTGAATAGGCTTCACACTGTAATCCTTGTGGCAAGATGCCATAATTGTTTCTGTATTCTATTTTCGGATTCTAATATTAAAGTGTTGTCGCTCATGCACAACGCCAAGTAATCAGAAATTCTAACGTTGCGTGAGTATCGACGCTATGGTTCTGTTGATTTGTATTGATGCTACTCATCTTCTTAGCTTAGCAGA
>JACEFZ010011456.1:0-147500 GCA_014155875.1 Cepaea nemoralis
CCCTAGACAGATGAAAGCCGTTTTGTCACACATACGTGTCATAAGAGGCAACTTGTTGGTGTGACACTGGCTGCCCTATCCCATAGAGAAACCTTCGGTGCATTAACTGACCGGTCATGAATAAGTATTCAAAGAGCTTGGCATGCTTTCGTTGAGGGCCTGTGCTGTGTTGAGAGTTGACAGGCAGAAAAAAAGAAGAATATGTCTGTGTATATATTATGCACATTGATTCGTTTGTTAAAATAATTGTCTATTGTATTGTATTTTTATAAGAGATACAATGATTTTTCAAATTTGTTGCTGTAGTTGTTTGCCCATTGTCGCCACAAGATATTGTCACCTGTTTGTCCCAGAGTGGCTCTATATGCCCCTGGAAGAGCAGAGAGGGATTTGCACATTCATATGCATGGCATTGAGATGTCAATAGATGTAAGTCAGTCACTTTGGAATAACGGTACAAAAGGAAAAAAACACACTCAGATACAAGCAAGCATTTCAAGTGATGACTTTATCAACAAACAGAAACAAAACTATTTTTAAAAAAACAGGTAAAACAAAAAAAAAATGTTATTGCAGCATCTGACAAGTAGTTGGCCCTTATATGTTTTCATTTCAATTCTAGTATCAGCTCAACAGGGGCCACACAGCCTATTTTGATACCTTTTTTTTTTTTTGCATATTCTTTTTATAGGACATCAATGTCAACACCAGAATTTTACTGCTGTTATTGGTGCCTTGGCAAGTTTACGTTCAGTAGTTTGCCAATGCTTTACGAATGACCAGCTCCCATACCAACTTGTTTAACCCTGCGCAATGCGGTCTACTGCCAAATCAGTCGCCACTGTGTTTCAAACGCGAGTAAGCAGGCTTGAGTCGCGTCCGCAAGCCTTTAGCCACTGACACCAGCTTTGGAAAAAACGAGTTCTTGCTATACTTAAGTCGATCTTCACTGACAGTTGCTGCCATGTTAATAACTATTGCATGTGACCTATCTGTAAAGAAAACATATCTATATATATATATGTGTGTGCGTGTGCGTCTCTCTCTCTCTCTCTCTCTCTCTCTCTCTCTCTCTCTCTCTCTCTCTCTCTCATCTCTTCTCTCTCTCTCTCTCTCTCTCTCTCTCTCTCTCTCTCTCTCTCTCTCTCACACACCACACACACACACACACAGCAAGAGTAAGGATGTCACAACTTTCATAGCACCATTTTCTGTTTTTCTGTGAGGAACATCAGGTGTGATAGATGCATAGTTTGACCAACAGCTCTGCTAGCACTTCTTCTACCCCTTGAGAAGTGTTTTCTGCCTCCCTAAATTAATTCAGCATAATTACTGACATTACTGGGCAACGAGCAGGCGGACAGATTGGCTGGATCTAAACCACTCAGTGGGGGGTCTTGGTGTATGGTAAGGCATACGTGGTCGGGACCCTTTGGGATTTTGTGTATAGCGCAGAAGAATAGATAGATTATCACGACTTGGAGAGAATGGTGCTGCAAGAAGTGACCAGAGGAACTGGCCAACATTCAGGTCTCAGCGGAAAGGCCAGAAAGGACATTTAATCAGACTGCTATTGGTACCATTAATATTGGAACTCTTCACTGACTGTTGAAGATGAGGACGGAGCTCGTATGGGAATGTTCAGAGTGATGTGATGTCAGTTCTTGATGAAACGCAAGTCAGCTCAATTTAATTGCTGACAAATAAGTCGTTTAAATATCTGTTGCGTGAGTATCTACTGATTAAGGAATACACATATACATCTGCTTGCTTGTTTACATTCCAGGCTTTGTACGCATCCAAAATAGTGTCTTATGCACAAGGCTTCATGCTGATGAGGGAGACTGCCAAAGAGCTGGGCTGGAAGCTCAATTTTGGATCCATTGCCCTCATGTGGCGGGGAGGTTGTATCATTAGAAGGTTTGTATTGAACTTGTTTGTTTGATTTATATATATGTTATGTTGTTTGTCCATCAAGAACGATGACTGCCAAGACCGGCCACGCGCCACAAAATATAAACAAGTGTGAACGGGAGTTTCTTGTATTCTCGTTTCCCTAGAGCTCTTGTCCACGTTGGTGTACACATGGGGAAACTCCCGTTCACACTTGTTTATATTTTGTGGTGCGTGGCCGGTCTTGGCAATGACCACCATTCATTTCACCCAGTGGGGTTGAAAGTATGGAGCCGTGAGTTCTAAGATGGCTGATAAGACCTATTTTGGCTCGAAATGTTCTTTGATAATGTGGGCAAAGAATGCTTGACGCTTCTGGAGGAGGATTTTCTGCAGTGGTTTTTCTGTTCTGTCTTTTCTTCACAGCTCTTGCAGTCCTGGTTACCTCACACGTGACTGCACCCTTGCGTAATGATGCATGCCACGAATTTCGGTCTCTGGCTGCAGTCTCCCAGGTGTCATGAATTCCAAAAGCATTCAGTGAGATTTTCAGAGTGTCTTTAAAGCGTTTCCTCTGGCCGCCTTGGGAGCATTTACCACAACGCAATTCGCCGTAAAAAATTTGTTTAGGGAGTCTGTGATCTGGCATGCGAGTCAAGTGACCAGCCCAGCGAATCTGATTTTTCATTAGTATAGTGTGGGTACTGGGCATGGACGCTCTTTCTAGGACTTCAGTGTCTGATTAACCACTCATGAACCACTCATTTGATTGTTTGACTTTTGATTAACCACTCATGATTTCCATTGATGACCTGTCATTTAACACTTACTCTTGCATTTTGATCTATTGGCAAGTTTACGTTCGGTAGTTTGCCATCGCTTTCTGTACGACCGGCACCCATACCATTTTGTAAAAAAGGCGGTTTGCTGCTAAATGGTCTGCAGCTGTGTTTCAAACGCAAGTATACGGGATTACGAACTCTGTCCTTCGCCACGGAGCCAACTGATCTCTATTGATGACTTGTCATTTAACACTTGATGTTGCATTAACTACTCATGATCTCTATTGATGACCTGTCATTTAACACTTGCTATTGCATTGACCACTCATGATTTTCATTATTACTTGTCATTTTTGCTATTGCATTGACCACTCATGATTTCCATTGATGACTTGTCATTTCATTCATTCGTTCAGTAGCATGTCCTTTGCAGAACCTCGCTCCCATAACAACCTTCCGGAAAACTTCTCGTTCATAAGCAAGATGTTCCACGTCTGATACACCCACCTATCTTCTCTTTGGTCTTCCTCTTCTCTCTGCCTGGGCATATACTCCTCCATTATTGTTACTGAGTATCTCATTGCAAATGTCTGATGAGGTTAACCTTCTCCCTTGTAAGTTGTCCGACACAGCTCTTTGGCAGTATAAACCATCAGCATTCTGTTTCCAACCATGTACAGAGTGTTAATTTTTGAATAAGAAATAACACTACTACTCTAGTGCACAGGACTGATTTTTGTATATGAATTAGCTTTCTTTATTACCAATGTTCCTTGCCATCAGGAAAATTAACTCCGACTTCTTATGTACCTGTAGTAATTTATAAGGGGGCAGCGTGGTGTCGAGGTATGGTGTCCGCTCCAGTGCTGGAGGTCCCGGGTTCAAGCCACGGTGAGGACCGGAATTTTTTCTTGTGGACTTCTAGTAATATAATTTCCCCTGGTCTCTGGTTAGTGAGATTGACGCCCGTGTGTATTGTTGCGCACGTAAAAAATCCCTTGGCGGTTGGAAATTGAAAAAGAGTAGCCTAATGGCGCTGCCCGGGCAAAATTTCGAGTTAAAAATCTACCCAAAGTATTTCAAGATCCTCACCGGTGTTACGGTGTTCAGGCACTGAGCTGAGTTTCTTCAGACTCAGGTTTGAGTTAGGAGGAGAACGGAGCACTTACGGGTTACACCAGTGTGCCTTGATGTTGATCCGACGACTAAACTAAACTGTAGTAATTTATGTCCTCAAGTCAAGGATGAGACGTCATGAGCACACTAGCAGTACTACATTTTATTTTTGTACACATGATTTTTCTTTTTAAATTGGCCTAGTCCGTATTATTAATAGCACTTCATGTGAAACACTTATATTTTCTGGCAGTGTTTTTCTCGGCAATATCAAGCAGGCTTATGACAAGAGCCCAAACTTGAGCAATCTCCTTGTTGATGACTTCTTCAAGAAAGAAATCCAGAAATGTCAGGTAGGGGAGGTTTCATTGTTGTGAGTGAATGGTCTGTTAGTATCTGTAGTAGTCAGTGTTACATATTCTTATCATCATCAAGTGCCTGATTGTGAGCAGAATTGATCAGTTGGTGTTGTGATTGTTTGTGCTATGATGAAAGGTTCCTCTAAAAATACTGGAGACTTTTGGCCATCATAGACCATAATTTCAGGAAGGGAAAATCCCAACTGCTTCTCCCCATGGTAGAGGATGGGAAATGCATCATGGCTAACGCAGTCCTGGGGACTGAGTATCCACCAGAATAAGCGGACAACTCTGCAGAGGTAAAAGACCACCATGTGGATGTGAAAGGCAGGGGGGAAACCACCACATTATCTTCCCAAGACTTCATGGCACAACATATTTCAAATTTAATAACTAACAACGATTGCCTGACACAGGCTAATGAAACTAGAACATTATATACAATAAGAGAGACAAACAGCTTTTTTCAATCATGTGATGAGAAGAGAGACATTGGAAAACAGTGTGACAACTGGAAAGATCAAGGGGAAGAGAGGCAGAGGCATACCAAGAGAAATGATGCTGGATGGATTGAGACGGTGGCATGGAGGAATAGCATCAGTTGATCCAGAACACCAAAGACCGAGATCTGTGGAGAGCTATGAATGCCTATGGACTAGATGAAGATGATGATGAAAGGCTGTAGAAAATTCTTCTCTCTGTCTCCTCTGATCTCCCTATATCTCTTCTAACGTCAGTCTTTCAGGTTACATGTATCAGTTTTCTTCTAATTTTGTAACAAATGTTGACTGATTTTTCCTGATGTTTGTGATCAGTTGTCTTTGTATCTGAAATATAAACTGAGATCCATGGCAGATACTGTGTTAGGATGTCAAGTGTTGTGTTGGGCCTTCACAAATTCTAGGCTACGACTTCAAGAAAGCCTTCCTCGCTGCCATACTGGTCAGAAAAAAATAGTCATGTCGCTGCAGATTGCTTGCTTTGTGTTATTCAAGACATTTTACCATAGTCAAGTGCATGGCCGACTGGCTTGGGTGACCATGCTTCTCCACATCATGTGATCTGCAACAGTTTGTATCAGTTTGCAGTAAAAAAAAAACTTCTGGACTAAATTTACCCAGTAAATCACACAGCCAATAAATGCTGGGGTTGGTTGTGATGTTCTGTAAGAAGACATTCAAGTAACTTTAACTTTTAACTGATCTGGTCTTAATGAACTTACCTTAATGAGCTTTTCTTAATTTACTTATCTTCATTCCTTAATGAACATTTCTTAATGATCTTTTCTTAATGAACTTATCTTAATGAATTTATCTTAATGAAATTTCAGCAGAATAGATGGGAAAAAAACTTTTTGTGAAGATATATTTCATGACAGCGAGTATAATTATTGAGGGAAAACATCAGATGTTATAATATTTGAGCAAGATTCAGTGTAAAGTATTTGGAAACTTTTGCAGGAATCTTGGAGACGAGTTGTGTCGACAGCAGTGCTACTGGGTGTCCCTACTCCAGCTTTCAGCACAGCTCTGGCATTCTTTGATGGTTACAGAAGTGAAGATTTGCCTGCCAACCTCATTCAGGTCTGTCTTTATGTCTTCGTTTTGTTTTAATATTTCAGAATAATCGTGCTGTTCCGTCAGCATCTTTGGCTTTGGGGGTAGTGAGACTGTTTCATAATTCAGTGACATACCGAGTAAAGGTTTACAATCAGCCATGAGTGATTTGGAGCAAGTTGCTCTGAGTTGAATTTGATGGCACCAGTTGTTGGCCATTCAGAAATCATGGCAAACTACTGAATGTAAAATTGCCTCGTGAGTCACGAACGGGCAATACAGGCTGAGGTTGCTTGCAACATCCTGTAAAGGACATACAGTTCATTTTTTAAAATGCTTAACATTTGTTTAACAGAGTTTTGTTTTCATTTTAAATAAAAATTTCACATTTAAAGAGTGGTTGAGTTGTTAGAAATTTGTTCATGAATAGGATTTTTCATGACTGGAAACAAGAAGTCGTGGCGAATTTGCTTCGCATACTTGCCCTACGGGTACAGGGATTTAATTACACAATGAGCCTCAATTTTGTTCGTGATGCCACTTCATACACACCTGCATGAGTTTCCTGCCAATTTCTCATACACTCGTCAACCTGCACGTGCCATGTAAAAAGTTAGTTATCTTTTACAGGACGTTGCCGTCAACACCAGCATATTTTATACTGTGATCTCTTGGCAAGTTTATGTTCAATAGTTTGCCATTGCTTTCTGAATGACTGGCACCCATACGATTTTGTAAAAAATGCCAAATCGCCCGCAGCTGTGTTTCGAATGCGTGTAAACGGGATTACGAATTGCGTACGTAGCCCCTTCGCCACTGAGCGGGCTCACATGCCATGTACGGGCGGGAAATGTAAAGTAATAATGTGTCTTTATTATGCCATAACGTCACTCCTGTCTAAAGTACAAAGCTTTGACGAGCCTTCATACACTTCTAGACATTATTATCACATTTAAAAAAGACCTGCATCTTTGAATAACGAAGACACAAACCATAGATTGTACAGTTTGTTGCCTGGCATATTTCACTGCATCTCTCTCGTCAGGTACATGCTGCAAAATTCACACAACATAAAGTAAAATAACTAGATAAATCCTTCAAGCTGAAATATACACATGTTCGCACAGTAATGTCAATTGTCTACTATGGTAATTTTAAACCAACTATCATGTATTTCTGTTTGCACAAAACTGGCCTATAATGCACCTGCATCTTTGTCAGAGAGGCAGTGGGCTGTCTTGAGCTACCTTATGACAGCAAGAGGCCAAATCATCTCATGCCTGTTGATCCTCAGTATATGAGTCTACAAATGTGATATGCCATGGAAGTGGCATCTTTTCTTTAATAATGCTTCAGGTGCTGTTTCCAGAATCTTCTTACATGATGCATTGTTTAGCAGAACTTCAGTATTGTCCTTGACATATTTGCTGCTTTATTTCTTCAGTGTTAGGCAGACATCAGTGACAAAGTCATAGCTAGTCTGAATGTGTGGTTGACAGTTCCCAACATGTGCAAGATTACAGATGTGTCAAGATTACAGATGTGTGCAAGATTACAGATGTGTGCAAGATTATAGATGTGTGCAAGGTTACAGATGTGTGCAAGATTATAGATGTGTGCAAGCATACAGATGTGTGCAAGAATAAAAAGGCAAGCCTTTTTGCAAGAGTAAACTTATGCAAGCTATTGTATGAAATACATGTGCATGAGTTCTGTAAGCCATTAAGTGTTCAGATCATAGCAGTTATAATCACATGTAACATTCAAGAATTTGTCTGGCTTCTGTAAAGCTGACAAGTTTCCTAATTAAGTAAGCTAACAGTAGACTTATTTATTTACAGGCACAGAGGGACTACTTCGGCGCTCACACATACGAACGTAAAGATGCCCCTGGAGTTTACGTCCACACAAACTGGACCGGCAGGGGTGGCAACGTGTCTTCCACATCCTACTCCGCCTAACGTTGTTTGTTATATTATACATTACTTCTTGTTGTGTGAAAGAAATCTCTTTTTATTTGTGTTCTTTTATAGATGAGAATTTTTAGCAGAGATTGTAATTCTAGATATTGTGCGCGGATATTTGTCATGATTTGAATGTAATTCTTGTGTTGTGGGTCTTTGAAATAGTTTAATAAAACAATGAGCAATGTATAAATGGAGGGAGCAAAAGTTGTAAATTGCAGATTGATTCTTCAGATGGTTTGAAGTACATAGGCTCATAGTTGCAGATAAGGGTGCAGATGAGTTTTTAGTACCTTAATCAAAAGTTGTTAATTACCCTTGTTGAAGTAACATTTTATCTGTTTGAAGAATTTTTATCTTGTTTTATTATCTTTTTTTTTATCCAGAGCCAGATATTTTTTCACAATTATGTTGTATTTTGTGTAATCAAGTAGTTTTTTGGTTTCATGTTTTGTCTATGCTGAAATTGTGTGTTTCATTGGGATTAGGACTGCTCAAGTGGTTCTACTGTGTCCAGTATCTGGTAGAGAGTTAATTATTAGTCAGACTACGGTAACATCTTGAAGGTGGATGTTCATGGAAAATGAACTGCAGAATGTATAGTGGATAAACTATTCAGCTCACAGGATCCAAATAAACCTGTTCTCATGGAAAATGGACATGAGAAATGGTTAAATGCCAGAATGTGTTTTCTACCAAGGAGGCATTGTCAGAGAACTGTAATGTTTTGATTCAGGTGTCTTTCTTTATCATAACTTGACAGTGACTTGTGTGGGCTGTTGATTTGTCGAGATTCCTGCTGTCTGTTCCACTTTTCACATGGGGCAGTGAGGGGCATTTTGTGTGATATTCACTGGCACAGGAACGGAACATAATGACGCGACCCTTTGCCGTGAAGTTGGAACCGCGACTAACTAACTTGACATAGAAATACAGTACCCCTTTAACGTCCTGAGGTGTGTTGGGTTTTATGATGATGGTTGCATGTTTGTATAGACCACTTGGCACTTGATGAGCGATCTGGTCAGTCACACCGGCCACCTCTACTCTCCACGACATTTCCTGGTACCTGTTTTAGGCTGGGTCGATCTGGCAGCCTGGGTCAGTGGGAAATATAGCCTGGGCAGGGATTTGAACACACCAGGTGACCGGGAAGCCTTCTGACCACTTCACTACCAAGGCTCCCTGTTTAATTACCTATTAGGGTATCATCCTTGCACTCCAGGTTCAGATCCTTTTCCTACATATGCATGAGTCCAGCAGCTAATAGTGCCAGTTCTGTGTTGGTTGATGAGGCCCCTCATTCTCTCGATGTGTCTCCTGTATCTAGCTGTGCAAATTCTCGCTTCAAACTCTCTCATGGATTTACTGTCATCAAAATCCTTCGCTCAACACATCTCTCTAAGGACATTAATAATACCGCCACGATCCATAAACTAAACTGCAGGACGCCTGAATGCGGGATTTTCTTGGGGAATTTGGAGTCGACTGTTTGATGGAAAATAAAGATCTGAAGTATATTCCTTTAAAATGATTTGCGTAATGGGCTGTTTTCATGAATCTTCAGTGAGAAATGGTTAAATGTCAGATGGTATTATATTCTACCATAGAGGCATGGGCAGAGGGCAGGTCATAACAGTTCATTAACTTGATACAGGAGACATGTGCCTGTTATAGTGGTGAACACTTGAAAAAGAAATGCATAAGATAATTAGCTAGGAACATCATACATAGCTAAGAACAAGATTGTGGTTTGTCAGTCTGATTTGACTGAAGCAAGAGATTTGGTGGTTTGTCATGTCTTCTCTGATTAAACTGTTTGTTAGTCTGATTTGACTGAAGGCATTACGTTGCCCACATGCCAGTTTGAAGCTCAGTCAAGTTATGATGATCGTTATTGCATGCCATAGGTTTTCCTATCTCCTCTGCAGTCAATCCATAAACGAACTGTACCCATTCATCAAGTGTGATGAGCCTCTTTACACACTGATCTCCAATCCAAACCCCAACATTCTGGCCATTAATGCCTTTTCGTTCATGAGAAAGTCCTCATTTTGTCCAGCCTCTAAGGCGTTCATGACATCAGCTCAGTCCATGCGTGAACTCAGGTATGGTGGCAGTGCTGGCCTAACCTATCCGATTCTTCATTGCCCACAACACACTTATGTCCTGACATGAAGATACACATGGCTTTACAAATTGCAGACCTCTGCACTGATTCAATCCAGTTCCCGTACATTTAACCTGCCTCCACTTTCAGGAACATTCTCAATAAATCACTTAGTATGCAAACAGCAACTTAGTTTTCCAACTCAAGCCAATGAAATCGCATCATGGGATTTATTCCCTATTTGATATGTCACTTGGCCTGGGCTGGGCAAATCATGATTAAGTTGTTGTATTAGAACAAAGAAGTCACTAAATTACTCACCACCCAAGCGTAGAAGAGGAAATGCTGTGAAAGATAAATTAATCTTGCATGCCGCATTGTTATTCCTCTTTGTTTTTTTCAATTTTAAATGCACTATTGTCATGCAGAAAGACAGAATGACCTCCCATTTTTTGAATGAATTTATAATTTTGTGCGATTGTATTCACATAGTCTGACACTTCTGAGATGTATAAATATTTGTTCATTTATGTATTCAGCACGTCATATTTTTCTTAAATGCATTAAACATATTTCACCAACTCCAGTTTGTTTGTGAGCTGTCTATAGCCCTGTCACAAGCAGGAAACTAGCACTGTTATGTGATTCTTTTGTTACAATCTGTGACCTCTGAAGCGACGAGAGCTATTCCACACGAAACATTCCTTTCTCCACCTTACTAAGCATACGGTTTAAATCCGTAATGAATACAACGTGTGTTGCAGTAGTCTCCTAGCCGCCGGAATGCTGCTGTTACTGCCTCCACCTCTTCTCATGCTGGAGGTCGTAGTCTCAAATGCCAGACTCTCCTTTTTCAAGGCTCGTCCATTAGCCTTTGCAATAAAGTCCCAGCCATTATGAATTGTATGGATATTTTGCCCTGGCCATGCGGGGGTAAGGGGGAATGAACAGGCTGATAGGCTAGCAGGGAATGCACTCAGTTTGCCAATGGTGGTCGTGCGCTTGTGGGACCAGGTGGAGAAGGCGGAGGAACAGATTGAGAACCCATATGTGGAAAGAATGAGATTGCGGGGGATCGTCAGGGGTTCTGGAAGAATCTCAAAACAAAGGGAAGACCAGGAGAACTTTTAATCAGATAGCGGTGGGAACAATTAGTAGTATGACACTTCGCTGGCTGTTGAACGAGGGGACGGAGCACATATGGGAATGTCCTGAGTGCAGTGATGTTGGTTCTTAACTCAACTCTTTTGTTACATTAGCCTGCTGTCATTCTCATAAATTGATATTAACCACACTTAAGAACAGTTGAAATGCTTCTTCAGTTAGTTCACTTGTGAACATTTCACATTCTTGTTTGGTAGCTCACTTGTGAACAGTTCATGTCCTTGTTGAAGTAACACGTGTGAACATTTTGCACGCTTGTTCAATAGCCCACTTGTGAACATACTTGTTCAAGGACTCAATTTTGTGTATATGGTATTTCTGCCACACACACACAGATGTGACAAACAAGTCTTACAGTGATGTTTATACAAGAGACCGCATTGCAGATACCAACATCCAATCTCATGTATGTGGTATTTCTTCCACACATACAAAGATTTGACTGACAAGCCTTAAGCCTGGGATATATATATATAGTATTTCAATCTGTTGTGTCCTGACACATTCTAAAGATTGTGACCTGTTGGACCTAACAGGCATTTCATTACTGGGCTAGATATAAATAAATCGTGAGGTCAGCATGGCCAAATGGATAAGAATGCACGTTCTTAAACATCCGGTGTGCTGATGCGGAGGTAAGGGGTTCAACCCCTAGACCAGACAGTTGGACTAAAATGTTGACTTTTTGCCCTTGACTTTAGGGCATAAATTAAAAGTACTTCAGAAGTCGGAGTGGGTTCGCCTGATGGCGAAGGACACTGGTAATAGGGAAAGCTAATCCACACACAAAATTCAGTTCAGTGTGCTAGAAGTAATGTGTATGGACTACACATGAATTCAAAGCGAGCACGCACATATACACACACACATGCACACACACACAAAACATCGTGCAAATCACTTCCATGATATTCACTTCACATTTCAAATTATTAAATGTTTGGGAACAATATATTGTTTGAATTTTTGTGTGGAACATTCAGAGAAAGAATTGAGGATAGCCAACTATGTAAATTCTGTTGTGCATTCCAGAAGTTTTGTTGGTAGTCTAGAAATTATTGCTCGGTCTGTAACAATGATGGAATGAATCAGATGATGGTGTTATAATGATTAATCACCACATGTTTGTAAAATTTAAGACTATAATGGTTAATCACCACATGTATGAAAAATTTAAGACTATAATGATTAATCACCACATGTATGTACAATTTAAGACTGGCAAATCGGTCATCTGCACATGTGGATTGGCATCACAGACGGCAGAACACACACTGTGAATGTGTCAGTCACATGGCTATGATAACACAGCTGTGAATGTGTCAGTCACATGGCTATGATAACACAGCTGTGAATGTGTTCAGTCATAAGACTCAGGTAACACAGCTGTAAACAAACTCGGCAGAAATCAACATTATTTCAGAATGAAACGGAATACACAGGCATATTCCGCCATTAAAGTGGCTGTATATCTCATACACATACATGACTGAGGCAACAAACAAAAGAATGATTTAAATAGGTTTAATGTTGTTTTAGGTTGAATACATTTATAATGCCAAAAACACAAATACAGCCACAGTTTGTAGCGGAAAGCGAGAAGTGTTAAGGATATTTTTTAGAAATTTCAGGTGAATTTTATAATAATGTGGTTGTCTGTTCAAACAAGTGTTGTAAATGTGATGGCAGTTGCACCCCTTTGTTGTGAGCAGTAGAAACTTCACAGCTGGTTGTTCCCATTGGCTACCTCTCCTGGCTACTTATCTTCATAGACTGTTGATTTCGGTAGTCTGGCGGTTCCACAATATATATACAGAACAAACTGCCGTCCTACTCAGTTAGTCACAATAAGATAAACCACATGTTAGCTGTGTTTTTATCAAATTCCTATCTTCTTTCTCCTACACAAAAATGGAAAGAAGTAATACGTGCATACCTGATAAGGTGAACTCACCTGGGACCCAAGAAATAGTTCTTCTCATCAGAAATTCCTCTTATAAGAATTCAAGCTTATAGTATTGCATTTACAACACACAATACAATATTGTTCTCTACAACAGAAATTTGCCAAATCCAAGATCACCTTAAGCGGTTTGCACTGTATATTGTTGCTTGTGCTAATCCAGTCGGTATCTGTCACTGAGGAGTTAGTGAGATGGTTTCACATCTCCCCGACATACTAAATCGAAGATTCAAAATCAGCCACCAACAATTTGGAAGCAGATAACTTTGTGTCAATTTGGATTGAAAGCGACGGAAAACTACTGAATGTAAAACTGCGTAGTAGGTCACACACAGCCAATCAATGCTGTGATTGACTGCAGTGTTCTGTAAGAGGACATGCAACTCACACGCTTATCCAACTAAAACCACACTTTTATTGTTTATGAACACTTCCAAATGACTGATGACTTGTCGTATAGTCTCCATGCCAAATTCTGTCAGTATGGAAAACAAATGAATGCAAAGTATTACTTCGAAGCTCTACAAAAGAAAGACAAACTGAAAACTGAATATTTTGCCTTCATTCATTTCTGGTATCAGCTTAACAGCAATAACCCCTTCATTCGTTTCTTATATCAGCTTAACAGCAATAACTCCATCTGTTTCTGGAATCAGCTTAACAGCAATAACCCTTTCATTTGCCTACCATTGTGTACAGATACCAGTGTAAGTGGTAACGCAGTTTCACAATCCTGACATACCATGTTCAAAGTCAGCTATCAGTCATTTGAGAGCAGATTGCTTTGTCATAACAGTATGACCATCAGCTATTCAGAAAGCAATGGCAAACTACTGCAACATAAAATTGCTTAGAAAATCTCAAACAGTCAATGTTGGGGTTGACTGCAACATCCTGTAATGGATATGCAAATAACTGTTCAGTAAAGACAGGTTTGACATGCAGCACAATGTCTCCAAGTCACAAACATTCCCGGTTCAAATCTAGCTGACAACAAAACTTTCTACTGAGAAGCAAATTTCATACTCCCCTCCTCCTCTCTGGGCAGTGAATCAGGTGCTTTAGTCTTTTTAAACAGGAGAGAAAATCAGGAGATCCTCCGCACATGTTAACAATACCCTCAGCAGTTGGACATGATAAAGTGTAGGCCATAGAAGTCAATGCCCTGGCACAAATTACAGAATTAAAAAAACTCAGAACAGAATAATTATGTTTTGAGGGAAGACAGCCTGATCCTTACAGATGACACAAGTATCACTTTTAATGTGTGATATAATCAATGTGTGAGCCAGGACAAATGGACATACGATAACAATCTGGCAATTTTCTCAAGCTTATAGCATGAGCAGCAGACCGACTGAACCTAAAATGGATGCTGGGAAATAAAGTTGGCCGGCTGGATAATGACCACATCCAGTGCCCACATATCTAGAAACATGGGTCTAGCTTCATATCAATATACCTCAAGGATATTTTACTTTATAGCATAGTACAGACATCATATTTTACTTTATAGCATAGTACAGACATCATATTTTACTTTATAGCATAGTGCAGACATATTTTACTTTATAGCACAGTTTACGTTAGTTGCCTATCCTTTACAGGACGTTGCAGTCAACACCAGTATTATTTGCTGTTGTGATCTCTTGGCAAGTTTACGCTCAGTAGTTTGCCACTGCTTTCTAAACGACCAGCACCCATACCATTTCGTAAAAAACCAACGCAACGCAGTCAGCTGCCAAATCGCACGCAGCTGTGTTTCGAATGTGGGTATGCGGAGTCACGAACTGCGCCCGTAACTCCTTCACCACGGAGCCGGCATATAGCTTGTATAGACATCATATTTTACTGTATAGCGTAGTACATACATCATATTTTGTTGTTCACCTCAAACAAAAACAAAACAAAAAAATTGGAACACATCAAATATGGGAAAACTGTTGCAAGTAGGTCACAGCAAGTAGTAGAGTGAATATGGACAATAATCCTTTTCAAATTAATACCCAAAATGTGGCTAATTTGGTCACAGGATGAATAATCTGAGGCTGGGATGGGCCCTAATAATGACTTCTCTGCTGAGGTTGAACGAGGTAGAGGTCATGGAAACAACGATGATGTGTAAAACTGACTGGAGAAACATCTCAGTGTTGGCGATATAGGCTTGTATGTGTGAAACATGTGTTCAGCCTGGAAGTCAGGGTATAAATGCTTGACAGGAGAAAGACACTTCGGAGTCATGACCCAAATGGGGTCACCTCCAGAGGTAAAGGGGTCAGCACATTTGCCAAAGAGGAACCTCTTCTGATGCTTGGAAACTTCCTGCTATGCTTGCTGCGTTATCACCCACCAGTGTGAAATAAACCGACCAGCAGTCTCGGTGAGAGTTGTGACTATCAGAAACTCTTGTCCATGGCCCACTCAGCATGTCTTAAATAGTCCCAAATACTGCATCAGATTAACAATATACTGATATGTATCCGGTATGTTTCATTACTATACCGCATAGATGTGATAGCCAATTTTATAGACAGGAATATATGTGATATATAAGCTGAATGACGTGTAGAATTTACAGGATATGGTCAGTGGACAGACATATATAACATACAGGATAAGTTCAGTGTGCTAACATATGTAACATAAACAATATGGTCAGTGAAATGACATATATATATAACATACAGGATATGGTCAGTGGACAGACATATGCAACATACAAGATAAGGTCAGTGGACAGACATATGCAACATACAAAATAAGGTCAGTGGACAGACATAATGCAACATACAAGATAAAGTCAGTGGACAGACATAATGCAACATACAAGATAAAGTCAGTGGACAGACATATGCAACATACAAGATAAGGTCAGTGGACAGACATATGCAACATACAAGATAAAGTCAGTGGACAGACATAATGCAACATACAAGATAAAGTCAGTGGACAGACATATGCAACATACAAGATAAAGTCAGTGGACAGACATATGCAACATACAAGATAAGGTCAGTGGACAGACATATGCAACATACAAAATAAGGTCAGTGGACAGACATATGCAACATACAAAATAAGGTCAGTGGACAGACATAATGCAACATACAAGATAAAGTCAGTGGACAGACATATGTAACATACAAGATAAGGTCAGTGGACAGACATATGCAACATACAAAATAAGGTCAGTGGACAGACATAATGCAACATACAAGATAAAGTCAGTGGACAGACATATGCAACATACAAGATAAGGTCAGTGGACAGACATATGCAACATACAAAATAAGGTCAGTGGACAGACATAATGCAACATACAAGATAAAGTCAGTGGACAGACATAATGCAACATACAAGATAAAGTCAGTGGACAGACATAATGCAACATACAAGATAAAGTCAGTGGACAGACATATGCAACATACAAGATAAGGTCAGTGGACAGACATATGCAACATACAAGATAAGGTCAGTGGACAGACATATGCAACATACAAAATAAAGTCAGTGGACAGACATAATGCAACATACAAGATAAAGTCAGTGGACAGACATATGCAACATACAAGATAAGGTCAGTGGACAGACATATGCAACATACAAGATAAAGTCAGTGGACAGGACATAATGCAACATACAAGATAAAGTCAGTGGACAGACATAATGCAACATACAAGATAAAGTCAGTGGACAGACATATGCAACATACAAGATAAGGTCAGTGGACAGACATATGCAACATACAAGATAAAGTCAGTGGACAGACATAATGCAACATACAAGATAAAGTCAGTGGACAGACATAATGCAACATACAAGATAAAGTCAGTGGACAGACATAATGCAACATACAAGATAAAGTCAGTGGACAGACATAATGTAACATACAAGATAAAGTCAGTGGACAGACATAATGCAACATACAAGATAAAGTCAGTGGACAGACGTTTGTAACATACAAGATAAGGTCAGTGGACAGACATAATGCAACATACAAGATAAGGTCAGTGGACAGACATAATGCAACATACAAGATAAGGTCAGTGGATAGATTTTAACGCACCACAAGGTACAGTCAGCAGATTGATAACAGGAAACAATACAATATATGGTTAGAATCTGGATTGTCAAACACAGCATCCTGGGTAGATTCTAGTGACCATTCTGACACCCTGGGGGCGTGTGTTCAATCCTTAGTCAGGCTAGTTAATTAAAACCAATTATAGCCGGGACACATTTTGGTGACTGCCTGGGCAAGTGACCTTTAGTTCTCAACCAGGGAAAACCCTGCAGGTACACACCACTAACAATATGGATGCCATAATGAAACAAAATAAGACATAAATACCTGTTTAACAAATATATCCAGAGGAAAACACAACCAACATGTCACACATACTGGTCACCTGTCGTTTAGGAGTAAACACAATTTAATTTCCAGCATATGTTCACTTGGTTAGTTTTCAACATGGATTTAACTGGTTAACTTCCAGCATATATTTATTTAACTGGTTAGTTTCCAGCACATATCTAACCAGTTAGTTTCCAGCAGATATTTAACTGGTTAACTTCCAGCATATATTTATTTAACCGGTTAGTTTCCAGCACATATCTAACCGGTTAGTTTCCAGCATAAATCTAACTGGTTAGTTTCCAGCACATATCTAACCGGTCAGTTTCCAGCATATATTTAACAGGTTAACTTCCAATATACATTTATTCAACTGGTTAGTTTCCAGCAGTATAATGAACTGGTCACAAATTTACTACAATCCAGTTGTCATCCTCATATTATATATTACTACCTTCCAGCAACCCAGCACATAATCAGTTGAGCAATGAATACAGGAGAGGGACACAGTGGAACACATTGGCTTTACAAGAGCACCATCACAAATACTAGAGCAGACAATGCAGATACAGTCTTCATCAGCAAACACAAACAAGTGAACATTAAAATAACTATACACAAATATGAACATATGTACATGGAGAGGAGGGGAGAGAAACAGGGGTACTCAATCTGATCAAAAGACTCCGCAAGGTCAGTCTGATTTCCAGGCTGGGCCAGGTCACACGAGGTTAGCCCAAGTCAATTTGATCACAAGGCTAGGCTAAGTTAATATGTTCATGAGGCTTTCATTTTTTGCATATCCTTTACAGGACATTTGCAGTCAACACCAGCATATTTTGCTGTTGCTGATTTCTTGGCAAGTTTACGTTCAGTAGTTTGCCATTGCTTTCTGAATGACCGGCACCCATACCATTGTGTGCTGCCAAATCGCACGCAGGTGTGTTTCAAACGCGGGTATATGGGATCACGAACCAAGCCTGTAACCCCTTCGCCTCGGAGACTGGCATCATGAGGCTAGCCGAGGTAAATTTGATCACGAGGCTAGTCCACGAAAGAAAAACAAACTTCCAATTTCTGTTTTATTCTTTACATTTTCACTTCTTGACAATAACTGACTCCATGTCACTGTTTGCAATTTACCAACATAAGTCAAAACTGTTTCAGTTTTCCCCAAATTATGGACCAGCCAATGAAAAAATGGCACTGAAATAAACAGAGTCAAGAAAATTACGTGCATTTGGTCATAGTCAACACTGATAAAGACGGAGGGTTGCTTGGTACTGAATGAATTCAGAGGCAAAATACATGAAACCGTACAATGAAAGCACAACATACAAGGCAAGTGCTATGGTGATTCAAAAGCAGGAAATCAACAGAAGAAAGCTTGGGTTTGACAAAAACCCCTGGGGTAAGTGGATCACAGGCGTTCTATATTAACAAGATCATCCATCATGGAAGCCTCGGAATGATGGCAAGGTTTACAATATTCGCCAAAAGTTTCAAATATACATATATAGATATGTTAACAACACTAAAACATTGGGAAAACAAACATGCAACCAGTTTATAGGTCTGATCCATGTTAACAGCACTAAAACATGAAGAAAATCACACAACCAGGTCTGATCCATCTTAATAGATTAAAAAACAACATGCAGTCAATTTGCAGGTCCAATCCACATTAACACTAAAACAAAAAAATGCAACCAGTTTATGGGTCTGATCTATGTTACCAGCACTATAACATGATGAAAAGCACACAACCAGGTCTGATCCATCTTAATAGCACACATAGATTAAAAAGAAAACATGCAGTAAGTTTATAGGTCCAATCCACATTAACACTAAAACATAAAAATGCAACCAGTTTATAGGTCTTATCAATGTTAACACTAAAACATTTTTAAAAAATGCAACCAGTTTACAGGTCTGATCCATGTTGACAAAACAAACATTTAAACCATCCAACCATTGTCTAGACCTAATCTACATTTAAAATAAACAATTCACATTAAAAAACAAACATAAGTCAAAGATATTTTTTGAGTAGTAAAAGATATCATATCTCCAACTGGCTAGATTAGTGGTTCTCAACCTTTTTTGGCGATGGCAGCTGGCTATGTCCCAGAGTTGACCGGTTTTTGCCTTATGCAGAAATGCGTGGCTGGTGGGCTTCTGGTTGACTGCCACTGCCATCGACGATGAACTGTATTTTCGTGGACTGTGTGGGTGAACATCTAGGAAACATCCAGATGGGAAAATGACTGCCGATTCCATCAGAGATAAACTGGATGTTTCGTGGGGGACTACTGTGTTGACATTCTGGTGGCGGCATTATGCACAGTGTATCTGTGCGGGCTGTTGTTTGTCGAGACTCCTGTCTTTTTCACTTTTCACACTGGGCAGTGGGGAGCGTTTTATGTGATATTCACTGGCACAGGAACGGAGCATAATGGGGACGACCCGTTGCTGTGAAGTTGGAACCGCGACTAACTAACTAACCTTTTTTGGCCCATGCACCCCTTCACCATATATTCAGAATGTCATTCTTCCCTCCCACCCTCTTTTGTATTGCCTCCCTATAAATCCCCCCCCCCCCCCACACACACACAAAGTATACGTATAAATGCAAGCTAAATTTAAAAACACATACTAAAACTAGTCTAGACATCTACATAAAATGTGATTTGCGGGTCTACTTACGTTATAAAATGAATTTCAGAAGGGCGAGAAGTACAGAACCGTAAAAATATGAAAATATAGAGGGAAAGACAATATCAAGTAATCAGTTCTTGTATCAATGCGATCTTGAAGTAACCTTAATTTCCCCCCCCCCCCCCCCCCCCCCACCCCTGGAAGCCCTAAAATCCCCCCTCCCCGCTCCCAGCCCCCACGGAGAATTCCCTACCGACTGAGAACCACCGGCTAGATCATCAAAAGCTGACTAGTGACCAGCACCCATCCCTGCTACTTTGTCTTCCCAGAAAAACATTTGGTACCAATCTCTTGAGACTGGTCAATTATAGAACGGT
This sequence comes from Cepaea nemoralis, assembly GCA_014155875.1. NCBI lineage: Eukaryota > Metazoa > Mollusca > Gastropoda > Stylommatophora > Helicidae > Cepaea > Cepaea nemoralis. Next base: position 20,297 of record JACEFZ010011456.1, read on the forward strand.
GCTGCCCTGAACAAATCTAAGCGTCTCACAATTGTGAATTCAAACCCCAGACCAATATATACTGGTGGCCTGTTGCACTATAATCATTCATTCATTCATTCATTCAGTAGCATGTCCTTTGCAGAACCTCGCTCCCGTAACAACCTTCTGGAAAACTTCTCGATCACAAGCAACATGTCCCGCGTCTGATACACCCATCTGGAGATCATCCACCATATCCTGCACCCATCTTCTCTTTGGCCTTCCTCTTCCTCTCTTCCCAGGCATATACCCCTCCATTATTGTTTTCTTCAAACTTTCATGACATTTCAAGTGACCAAAATATTTAAATTTTCTCTGTTTTATCGTCTTTAATAGCCAACCCTCTTCAATATTTAGCTCCTGAAGTATGGATGCATTTGTTCTTTTCTTTATCCAAGATATTCTTAGAACTCATCTATAACATTTATATTTAAAGGCATTTATGCTCTGCTCAGCTTGTTTAGTAAGTGTCCAGGTCTCACAGGCGTATGTTGCAATGGGAAAGATGCATGCTCTTAAAAATCTAATTTTTGTAGTTCTATCTGTCCCACTCCATGATTTATTCAGTTGTTTCAGTCTTTGAAGAGAAATTGATAGTCGCCATTTAATTTTTTTCATTGTGTCACCATTGTTGGTAATCAATGACCCAGGATATTCAAAATTTTCCACCACCTCCAATTTTTTCTCATTAACATATATTTCTTTCTCCATAGTAGTTTTATCTGTATGCATTATCTTTATTTTTGCTATGTTCAGATATAAGTTGTGATTTTCACTATTTCTTTGGCACTATAATCACCCTGCCAAAACAACCCACTAGCAGCAGCCAAACTTGGCAGTTAACTATGACATCATGATGTGCCAGTTTGGACTTTTGGACTGGCTTATCCAGAGCTTAAATTCCACAGAAAGTACCAGTAGTTACAAAATGGCAACTAATTCTACAGGCAGCTGTATCTGTGCAGTAGCTAGCACACTAGGCACTGTGGTCCTGGCTCCAAAGCCCTCTTTCGGCAGGGATTTTTTCACGAACTACAACACAGGTTCAAAAATGTTCAAATTATTTTAATTCTAAGAATGAACCAATGTTAGTTCACCAAGAACAAATGCAAAATGTCCAATCTATTCTAGCAGAATACAATGGATGTGGATTCTGACTGATCTTACTTCACACTCTTTTTATATGTTCTAAATCACATCAAATGAAATATACAAAAAAGAGTAAATAATACCCAAAAATATAATTATGAATACAAACTATTACAAATGTCAAGTTTTTAATATGACTATTACTTGCAAGGTGAGAACAAATTGCTTAGCCAAGTTTGACAATTTTTTAGTTTTTAAATTTATAGTAGATCCATGTTTTTATAACAATCAGTAAGAACCACATGTTGCTTGTTACTTGCGTTACATACTTGTTGATGGTTAAGCAAAGAATAAAGGAATGATGTCAATGTATGGATCAAAGAGAATTATGATGTTGTATCAAAGTCCCATTCTTGTCCAAAGGCATCCCCCAACAGCACCAGCAAGTGCTGGAGGACAGGCAATACAGAGATGTGTGACAATGCAGCTCTGGGGCTCGAGTATCCACCAATATAAATGGACAACTCTGCAGCTGAGCAGGGCAGGGCACTGCCTTGACCCGAGAGTTGGAAATTGCTGTCAAAGGCAGAGGTAGTATATCCCCAGATGGGCGTGGAAGACGCAAGGAAAATACACCCCATTATATTATCAAATTTTTATGTATCAACGCAGATCAGAGTCGGAGAATGATTTTTTTCTTTTTTTCTCTTCGCTCGTTTTGATCTCAAGCGTAGTCCGTACACATGCTCCTAATTCTAGTGTACTGGACTGATTTTCTGCATGTGGATTAGCTTTCCCTATTACCAGTGTCCCTCACCATCAGGCAAACTCACTCCGACTCCTGAAGTACATGTAATTTCCTTCCCCACGTCGAGGATGAGAAGTCAACATTTTAGTCCAACTGACCGGTGTAGGGGTTGAACCCGCTACCTTAGCATCAGCAGACCAGATCTGTAAAAGCGAGTGCTCATATCCATTCAGCCAGGCTGACTCCAGAGAATGATGTTAAACATCCTCAATAGAATTGATACAGAACAGCAAGACCAAGGTCCATGCAGAGACATGACAACTAATGCCATCTGGCACACAAAGATGGTCACTATTGCTTATCTGCCACATTTATTTCCTCATTGTCACAAATATCAGTTTCTCACAATAAAATAAAGTATTCATTCATTCAGTAGCAGGTCCTTTGCAGAACTTCGCTCCCATAACACCGTCTGGAAAATTTCTCGGTCATAAGCAAGATGTCCCAGCATCCAATACACCCATCTAGAGATCATCCGCCACATCCTGCACCCATCTTCTCTTTTGCCTTCCTCTTCCTCTCTTCCCAGGCATGTACCCCTCCATTATCATTCTCTCCAAACTACCATGACATTTCAAGTGACCATACAAATTATACTCTGGTGTTAAATGGAGAGAAAAAAGGAAAAACTGAATAAAGCAATAACAATGCTCTGTGAAAATAATAAGTTACATGAATATACTATACAAAATGTAAATTTATTCATCGGTTGTAGATCACCATTGACATGAACACAGAGAAAAATAATGCTTGGCTGGGTAAATAATTGCACAAAAAACATACTAAATGTACATCATAGTAATATCAAGGAATCACAATATTTATATACCATGGCATCTGGAAAAGATAACTGGTGTTGTAACAGTTACAATAACTCAATGTTAGTCAACTGGCTACAAAAAATAAGAGATGGCTGGTGTTTCAATTTATACATTAGCTCTATCAAGTTTGGTGATTTGACCACAGAAATAACAGACAGCTGGTGTTCAAACTGTTAAAATAATTGATTCAGTGTGAATTCTTCAACAGACAGCTGGTGTTCAAACTGTTAAAATATGTGTAATTGATTCAGTGTGAATTCTTTAACGTTCAAACTGTTAAAATAATTGATTCAGTGTGAATTCAAGCCGGTCTCTCTGGCTGTGGGGTTACAACACTTTCTCTCTGTAATCCCGTTTATCACGCAGAGTCTCGTAGCGGAGCGAGAGCTGAGGCGGTTCGACCCCCGCTCGTGACTTGCGGGATACTGAGCCGGCCGCTCAGAAAGCAATGGCAAACTACTGAGCGTAATCTTGCCAAGAGATCAACATACAGCTGAAAGATGCTGGTGTTGACAGCTAAGTCCTGTAAAGGATATGCTAAAAAAAAAAGAAAAAAAGTGTGAATTCTTCAACAGATAGCTGGTGTTCAAACTGTTAAAATAATAGATTCAGTGTGAATTCTTCAACAGATAGCTGGTGTTCAAACTGTTAAAATAATTGATTCAGTGTGAATTCTTCAACAGACAGCTGGTGTTCAAACTGTTAATTGATTCAGTGTGAATTCTTCAACAGACAGCCGGTGTTCAAACTGTTAAAATATGTGTAATTGATTCAGTGTGAATTCTTCAACAGGCAGCTGGTGTTGAAACTGTTAAAATATTTGATTCAGTGTGAATTCTTCAACAGGCAGCTGGTGTTGAAACTGTTAAAATATTTGATTCAGTGTGAATTCTTCAACAGACAGCTAGTTTTCACTGTTAAAATAATTGATTCTGTGTGAGTTCATCAACAGACAGCTGGTGTTCACACTGTTAAAATAAATGATTCAGTGTGAATTCTTCAACAGACAGCTGGTGTTCACACTGTTAAAATAAGTCATTCAGTCTGAATTCTTCAACAGACAGACAAACAAACTGTTAAAATAAATGATTCAGTGTGAATTCTTCAACAGACAGCTGGTGTTCACACTGTTAAAATAAGTCATTCAGTCTGAATTCTTCAACAGACAGGCAAACAAACTGTTAAAATAACTGATTCAGTGTGAATTCTTCAACAGACAGCTGGTGTTCACACTGTTCAATCCTCTCCAGAAGTAAAGAGCATCCCCTTGACAGATAATGCCCTAGCAGTGTGTCATATATGATCTTAACATGCACAGTCACAACACAATAAGCCCAGGAGACCTGTAACCTTTCTCCTCATGAACCTGGAGGCTAGGTCAACCTTAGAGCTGAACCAGCTACGCACAAAACCCCCACCACTACATGAAATTCAAGTGGTTAAAGGTCAGTGGATACATTTCACTGAACTGGGTTTGACCCCCATCTAGCTTGGCCTCTCCCCACATAATGGTGCTTGTGGATGCAAAATGCACAGTTTTCAGACTTAAAACTGTTCGTTTAACCCGAGACAGGCATTTGTTTTACATCAGACAGATAAACAAATCCTCTGCCTAAGCGGAGCTTAGATCCTAAGTCCCCTGATGTCTAAGACTTGTATTCTAACGCTCCAGCCACTTGCTCCTGAACACAAATGCAGACTATAACTGACTGGAAGATTGTGTGCAGAAAACCAGGCTGAACATCTGTGAGGATGGAAGACAGATCTTAGCATAAACATTAACAAAGGCAATATATAATAAAACACCCAGATATGTGTGGATCCTGTGGACAAATAACCAACACACTCACATGCTTAACAGGAACCTCAGGTCTAGTGAGCATTCACAGTGAGAAAATGAATGACAATAACAATCAAAATAGAAATCATATCATAATGACTAAGATAAGTAATATAAGCTCTTGTAGGTGTGAAGACTGTGTCAAACAATCATGATAGAAGTATCCACATAGAACCATCTGGAACATTGCCTGAGAGACAGTTATTATGCATGACTTGTTGAATGGAGTCTCAGAAAGCCATCTTGTCAGTGAGTGCCTCCAGCTCCATTCCCATGTGGTTTTTGAGTGTTTTAGTCTGCTCTGCAATGACCTTGCTCCTACACCCAGCTGTGACACCCCCATCTCACCCCCACTGCACCATCAGTTAACAGAATCAGTGCCAAACGAAATGTAGGTTTGGACACCCAAAAATGGATGGCTGAAAATGGGAAGTAGGGTTATGTCACAGTTATGACTCAAAAGTTGTTAATATGGTACCAGGCATATATTACCGCAAAGGTTAACCTGGTCAACAAATGCCGGCAGAAGTCTGATGTGTCGACCGAAAGGTGCAAGTATCGCAGCTCTGCTGTAAACATGCACAACGCAACTATGTCTGAAAAAACACTCCGGACGAACGCTGTAGAAGAAATGTATTACATATAAAATTAAATGGGCCACATATGCAAAACTACTGTATATAAGCCATTCACAGATACGGAAAGTCGCTGAAGACAATTAATCATCTCATGGCACTACACCAGTTAAACAAATTTAAAGAACCCATTTCCACAGCAGGAATATTAGGGTATATGGTGCTAGCCCCACTTAAACCTGATTGTTTAACAAAGGAATTCTGTTTAACTTATCACTGTTTGTAACATATTACAGTTTATTCTGGATTTAACTGGCACTGTTTATAACATTTTAAAATGGATTATTTCTGCTATAATCAATGGACAATGTATCACTGGCTACTCTTCATGTGTATCAATCAACATGTCCTGTGTGATTATACTTCTTACATTCAGTATTTAGAATGTATTGAAGGAATAAAACAATTTAGAATGTAATGAAGAAATCAGACAATTTAGAATGGATTGAAGAAATCAGACAATTTAGAATGTATTGAAGAAATCAGACAATGTATTTCTATTTAAACAGGTGTGCATGTTTGTCCCTGTGAAAGTAATACACTTGTACTTAGCACATCTTGTGACATGTCACAGTTTACCATGATCTCACTTAGCACAGCTTGTGACATGTCACAGTTTACCATGATCTCACTTAGCACAGCTTGTGACATGTCACAGTTTACCATAATTTCACTTAGCACAATTTGATGTCATTATTTATAATTATTTCACCTAGAACATTATGTAACATTTATACATTTACCATGATTTAACTCAGCACAATTTGTAAAATGTCGCAATTTACCCTGATCTAGCTTAGCACAGTTTGTAACATGTCATAATTTACCATGATCTCACTGAGTACAATTTGTAACATATATACATTTACCCATGCTTATCAGCATGATAAATGATGATACATTTACAATAATCTCACTGAGCACAATTTATAACAAGTACACATTTACCATAATCTCACTGAGCACAATCTGTACCATGTACATAATTTATTATGATCTCACTTAAGCACAATTTGTAACACGTCATAATTTACCATTATTATACCTATCACAATTTATTACATGTATACACTTACCATGATTTCAGCAAAATTTGTAACATGTCATAATTTATCATGATCTCACTTAGCACAATTTATAACATGTAATAAATAACGATTATTTCATGTAGCACAACATGTAACATGCCATAATTTACGATGATCTCATGAGCACAACTTGCAACATGGTAAACATTTTTCATAGTCTCACTTGGCACAACGTGCAACATGTTATAAGTTTTTCCTGTTCTCACATGGCACAACTTGCAACATGTTAAAAGTTGTTCATGGTCTCATTTGGCACAATTTGCAACATATTAAAAGTTGTTCATGGTCTCACTTGGCACAATTTGCAACATATTAAAAGTTGTTCATGGTCTCACTTGGCACAATTTGCAACATGTTAAAAGTTGTTCCTGGTCTCACTTGTGGTCTCGAGGTATGGTGTCCACCTCGAGTGCTGGAGGTCCTAGGTTCAGGCCCCGGTGAGGACCGGGATTTATTTAAAAAATCCACCTGGACTTCTAGTAATAAAATTTCCCCTGGTCTCTGGGTAGTGAGATCGGATGCCCGTGTGTATTGTTGCGCATGTAAAAAATCCCTTGGCAGTTGGAAATCGAAAAAGAGTAGCCTAACGGCGCTGCCCGGGCAAAATTTCGAGTTAAAAATCTACCGAAAGTATTTCAGGGTCCTCGCCGATGCAACGGAGTTCGTGCATTGAGCTGAGTTTCTCCAGACTCAGGTTTGAGTCGGGAGGAAAAACGGAGCACTTATGGGTTAAACCGTGTGCCGTGATGTTGATCCAACGACTAAACGACTTGGCACAACTTGCAACATGTTAAAAGTTGTTCATAGTCTCACTTGGCACAATTTGCAACCTAAAGTAAATTACATGTCCTTTACAGGATGCTGATATCAACCCCAGCATTTATTGGCTGTTGGTGATTTATCAGACAATTTAAATCCAGCAATCTGCCATTGCTTTGTTCACGGCCGTCACTTCATACCAATGAAATCAATGCAGAGTGGTCTACGTCCGAATCTCCTGTGATTGATTTCAAACCTTCAACTCGCTATGTCAGGTCATAATGAAACGGTGCATTTCATTATCACCTAAGCCACATGCGCTGGTAATTTGCAGCATGCTAACAGTTTTTCTTGGCTTCAGTACAATATAAATTTTACATTGACTTTTCATCAATTAAAATGGGAACTAACCAAATACAATGGTCTAAGCTAATGTGAAAAAAAATATCTACAAATCTGTAATACTGAAACAGATTTATACAGGAAATACTGACACAAAAATTGAAATATTCAAGATAAGAACACAACAGCTTCTGTGAGTGTATACATTTCATACCAATAACAGTATCTGAGTGAATCAATGCACTAATGATCACTGATAATACACAAGGACTAAATGATCCTAATAGATGTTTTGATATGTTCTATAATCTTCAGTATCTGTGCTATATACTGATGCAATTTTATGTTGAAATGATAGCTCAAAAACTAGTCTGAAAGAGATTTTAAAAGCACACAAAAAGAGCAGAAAACAATTGCATTTAAATATGATACCCTTCAAAGGCTCAATCAAGTTAATCTAAAATGGGATACAATGAAATGCTGTGTGAATCAGATGTTCTCAGCTGAATTATAATTATCACAAATACATTTATATGTCTGATGGTATGTTATTAGTACAACTTATCTACTACAACAACTGTGAATATTAGAATGTGATATTCTGAGATCAACTGTATTTACTGTAACAATTCTGTATATCAGAATGTGATATTCTGAGTTCAGCTGTATCCTCTGTGACAATATCTGTACATTAGAATGTGATATTCTGAGCTCAAATGTATCCTCTGTGACAATATTTGTACATTAGAATGTGAAATTCTGAGATCAGCTGTATTTACTATAACAATTGTGTATATCAGAATGCAATATTCTGAACTCAACAGTATCAAATTTGTAATCTTAAATAATTTCCATAGTTAGCAGTATCCGTCCAAGCCACACGACCAAAACTGCAGCAAAGCAGATGACTGGCAGCCTATCAACAATGCAGACAAAGGAATTTGAATGACATAAAGCATCTATTACAATAACGATTTTGGTTACATTACAAATAAAATAATTTCATCAAGTGGAACATCCAGAAGGAAATGGGAAGCTTAAACACAACAGACACGTGAGGCTGGAGTTCCAAGCCTAGGCTACACTTGCCGCTGAGCGTTCAATGTTTTAGAAAGTGAAGTTACTTGATAATGATCAATGCTGAATATAAGCGAGGAAATACTTTTGTCACTTTGCGGAAAACATGAACATATAATACTGAAGTGAACATGAATGTTATGGTGTGGGATCACCAGGTGAACACATTATCCATTAATGGGAAGAGAAGACTATTCACTTTCTAAAAGTTTTTGTTATCTTCTTCATGTCATCTCTATGTAAATATTTTAAACATGAGATAGGATTATAATCATTTACAAAGTCTTAATCTCCACTCTTAATCTTCTCCCTGTCTTCTCTGTGATGTTCTGCCAAGAAATCCTTTGGATTATAAATCCTTCTCAAAGTTATCATCATCTTCTCCTTGTCTTTTCTACTTTTCTCTGTGACTTTCTGTCAAGAGATCTTTTGAATTATAACCCTTCTCAAAGCTCCCTGTCTTCTCTACTCTTCTCTGTGACTTTCTGTCAAGAAATATATAAATCCTTCTCAAATATAATCCTTCTCAAAGTTATCATTATCTTCTCCCTGTCTTCTCAACTCTTCTGTGATATTCTATGTAGAAATCTTAAATATGAGAAATGATTATAATCTGTCTCAAAGCTCCCTTCACATATCATGACCACGGTCCTTGGATAAAATACATTAATCAATCTCAAAGTTATCATAATCTTTCCTCTCTTCCGTATAGCACTGCATATAAGATAGGATTATAATCATTTCCAAAACTCTAAAAATCTTTCCTCTCTTCTATATAGCATTGCATATGAGATAGGATTATAATCCTTCCCAACACCCTAATAATCTTACCTCTCTTCTACATAGCTTATACAAGATAGGATTATAATCATTCCCAAAGTTCTCATAATCTTTCTTCTCTTCTCTGTAAGAATCTATGAAAAACACGCCAAAACGAGATAGGATTATGTTTATCAAAATTCTCATAATCATTCTGTGTTCCTATGTGATACTGTAGGATAGATACATAAATACGAGAAATGGTTACAATACTTCACAACATTCTCACAATTGTTCTACTCTTCATTACACACCACTAATACTAAAACACACTCTTTGAAAGAAGAACACAGAGGATAAAACTGCCAAGTTTTAAACCTCGCCCCTGCAATATTTTACATGACAAAAATACACAAGGTTAATTCACTAGACATTTATAAAACTAAATGCACGAACTCAACTATAAACAACTTGTGGTTTAAATCACTCAAGTTCCCTGAAATTCTCTTTTCTCATAAATCCAGATTTTAACAATATCTTTAAGGTATGGACAACAACAATTCATAAATACATTCAAATATTGCCAGACAATTGACTTGTTATCAAGTACAACCATTTCTATTCTGAAGCTGATATTTACGGAACTTTGCAAATAGGCTTAGTGATGTGGAAGTTACTGATGCCTTCTGTTACAGTCTGCGGGGTATAGAGTCACACACAGTCCTCCATTGACATGAGTAAAGGATTCACATATTCAAACCCTTCAAACTCTGACTGGTCGATGTTACCAATGGTTTTCCTGAAATAGACAAGTTACAGTCAGCTTTATTTTCTCAAACCAGCTGTCTATGAGCTTCTTCATGTGCTCTCAAACAATCACATCCACATGAAAACAGACAAGGTAGCAGTCAGCTTTGCTATCTATGACTTCTTCATGTGTTCTCAAACAATCACATCCACATGAAAACAGACAAAGCACAGTCAGCTTTGCTATCTATGAGATTCTTCATGTGCTCTCAAACAATCACATCCACATGAAAACAGACAAGGTACAGTCAGCTTTGCTATCTATGACTTCTTCATGTGCTCTCAAACAATCACATCCACATGAAAACAGACAAGGTACAGTCAGCTTTGCTATCTATGACTTCTTCATGTGCTCTCAAACAATCACATACATCAGAAACTAAACACCAGAACAGATGGAGTTATCAAAGTAAACACAGGAACAGATGAAGTTATATAGAGTTATCAAAGAAAACACTAGAACAGATGGAGTTATCAAAGAAAACACTAGAACAGATGGAGTTATCAAAGTAAACACAGGAACAAATGAAGTTATATAGAGTTATCAAAGAAAACACTAGAACAGATGGAGTTATCAAAGAAAACACTAGAACAGATGGAGTTATCAAAGTAAACACAGGAACAGATGAAGTTATATAGTTATCAAAGAAAACACTAGAACAGATGGAGTTATCAAAGAAAACACTAGAACAGATGGAGTTATCAAAGTAAACACAGGAACAAATGAAGTTATATAGAGTTATCAAAGAAAACACTAGAACAGATGGAGTTATCAAAGAAAACACAGGAACAGATGAAGTTATATAGAATTATCAAACAAAACACTAGAACAGATGGAGTTATCAAAGTAAACACAGGAATAGATGAAGTTATATAGTTATCAAAGAAAACACTAGAACAGATGGAGTTATCAAAGAAAACACTAGAACAGATGGAGTTATCAAAGTAAACACAGGAATAGATGAAGTTATATAGTTATCAAAGAAAACACTAGAACAGATGGAGTTATCAAAGAAAACACTAGAACAGATGAAGTTATATAGTTATCAAAGAAAACACTAGAACAGATGGAGTTATCAAAGTAAACACTAGAACAGATGGAGTTATCAAAGAAAACACTAGAACAGATGGAGTTATCAAAGAAAACACTAGAACAGATGAAGTTATATAGTTATCAAAGAAAACACTAGAACAGATGGAGTTATCAAAGAAAACACTAGAACAGATGAAGTTATATAGTTTATCAAAGAAAACACTAGAACAGATGGAGTTATCAAAGTGAACGCTATAACAGATGGAGTTATCAAAGTGAACGCTATAACAGATGGAGTTATCAAAGAAAACACTAGAACAGATGGGGTTATCAAAGTGAACACTAGAACAGATGGAGTTATCAAAGTAAACACAGGAACAGATGAAGTTATATAGAGTTATCAAAGAAACACTAGAAACAGAATGGAGTTATCAAGAAAACACTAGAACAGATGGAGTTTATCAAAGCAAAACACTAGAACAGATGGAGTTATCAAAGCAAACACTAGAACAGATGGAGTTATCAAAGAAAACACTAGAACAGATGGAGTTATCAAAGAAAACACTAGAACAGATGGAGTTATCAAAGTGAACACTAGAACAGATGAGTTATCAAAGTAAACACAGGAACAGATGAAGTTATATAGAGTTATCAAAGAAAACACTAGAACAGATGGAGTTATCAAAGAAAACACTAGAACAGATGGAGTTATCAAAGCAAACACTAGAACAGATGGAGTTATCAAAGCAAACACTAGAACAGATGGAGTTATCAAAGAAAACACTAGAACAGATGGAGTTATCAAAGAAAACACTAGAACAGATGGAGTTATCAAAGTGAACACTAGAACAGATGGAGTTATCAAAGTAAACACAGGAACAGATGAAGTTATATAGAGTTATCAAAGAAAACACTAGAACAGATGGAGTTATCAAAGAAAACACTAGAACAGATGGAGTTATCAAAGTGAACACTATAACAGATGGCGTAAACTGTCATTTACTGCCAATATACTACCTTGCGGCGTATGGCAGAGGGTTCTTTGAGCCTGAGGAATTAAGGCCGCCTGACTAGTGCAGTCGCCGCGAACTGTGCAGGTTAGGATTTTCTTTTTACCCCCGACAGAAAAAAATCCCACATCTTACTGAGGTATCGAACCCAGGTTTCCCGAATGAGAGTCTGGCGTTCTAGCCTCTCGGCCAGCCGCTTCACAGATGGAGTGATCAAAGAAAATACTAGAACAGATGGAGTTATCAAAGTAAACGCTATAACAGATGGGGTGATCAAAGAAATCACTAGAACAGATGGAATTATCAAAGTAAACACTAGAAGAGATGGAGTGATCAAAGAAATCACTAGAAAGATGGAGTTATCAAAGTAAACGCTATAACAGATGGAGTTATCAAAGAAATCACTAGAACAGATGGAGTTATCAAAGTAAACGCTAGAAGAGATGGAGTGATCAAAGAAATCACTAGAAAGATGGAGTTATCAAAGTAAACGCTATAACAGATGGAGTGATCAAAGAAATCACTAGAACAGATGGAGTTATCAAAGTAAACACTATAACAGATGAGGTGATCAAAGAAATCACTAGAACAGATGGAATTATCAAAGTAAACACTAGAAGAGATGGAGTGATCAAAGAAATCACTAGAAAGATGGAATTATCAAAGTAAACGCTATAACAGATGGAGTTATCAAAGAAATCACTAGAACAGATGGAGTTATCAAAGTAAACACTATAACAGGTGGAGTGATCAAAGAAATCACTAGAACAGATGGAGTTATCAAAGTAAATGTTATAACAGATGGAGTGATCAAAGAAATCACTAGAACAGATGGAGTTATCAAAGTAAACGCTATAACAGATGGAGTGATCAAAGAAATCACTAGAACAGATGGAGTTATCAAAGTAAATGTTATAACAGATGGAGTGATCAAAGAAATCACTAGAACAGATGGAGTTATCAAAGTAAACGCTATAACAGATGGAGTGATCAAAGTAAATACAAGAACAGATGGAGTGATCAAAGAAAACATTAGAACAGATGAAGTTATCAAAGTAAACACAGGAAAAGATGGAGTTACAAAAGTAAATACCATGAAGACTCAAGGAAACTCAAGCCAACAAAAGACCTAAGAAAGCAAGGATCATTCAAAAGTAACTTACGGATCATCAGGGGTCAGCCGAACCGGTTCATTTGTGAATGCGGGATCAAAGTGTTCCAAGTCTCGTTCGTTCTCAATGTGGGGCTTGTAAGGGGGAATGATCTGCTTCTCTTCAAGCATTATCCAGTCAATGGATCGAAAGAATGGATGAGACTGGATGTCAGAAAATCCAGTTTGAGGGTGGCAGCCCAAGCGCTCCGCTGGTACCTGGTCAAATAAGAAGCATTTAAAAAAACAACAAATTCAACAACTGATTATGAAAACTCATTGGTTGTTTTATTCTATATATGTTAAAGTTTTAAATGTTAGCTGCATATCCTTTACAGGATGTAGCAGCCAACCCCAGCATTTTTTAGCTGTATGTGATTTCTTGGCAAGTTTACATTCAGTAGTTTGCCATTGCTTCTGAAATGGCCGGCACTAAAACCATTATATGAAAACTAGCGCAAGGCGGTCTGCTTCCAAATTGGCAGCAGCTGTGTTTCGGCCGCGGTAAGCAGGATTGCGATTTGTGCCTGTAACCCCTTTGCAATAGCAGCTATATATATGAGGTAGCCGCAAAACATTCCTGGTTTGGTGAGTTCTGTTTGAACGACTGATTCTGTCTTGGCAACTATTTCTGTCATATACGATGGTACTGACCTTGGCAAAACAATATCGGAAGTTTAGTTTATACAGCATCTCAAAGTCTTCAAAACAATGTGGGAAGTTTAGTTTATGCAGTATCTGGAAGTCTTCAAAACAATATTGGAAGATTAGTTTATGTTCACACCAATTATGAGTTAAGTAGATGCATATCATTTACAGGACGTGGCAGCCAACCTAAGTTTTTTTTGGCTGTTTGTGATTCCTGGACAAGTTTATGTTCAGTAGTTTGCCATTGCATTCTGAACGACCGGCACTCATACCACTGTATGAAAATCAAAATAAGGCAGTCTGTTTCCTAATCGCCTGCTGCTGTGTTCTGAACGCAGTATGCTGGCTTACGAACTGCGCTTACAACTCATTCGCCACAGAATTAGTGAATAATGAGGCAGATATAGAATATATTCAGGTCGCAATCCAGCAGATGCCAGAAACAAAATATTGCAGGATTTCTTGCCTGGCATATCTTGCTGCAGCTCATCAGGTGCATGCTGTGGGGTTATATATCATATGAAGTAAACAAACAAACAGTACTTTGGCTGACATACTAAGTACACAGCCATCTTAGAACTCACGGCTCCATACTTTCAACCCCAGTGGATGAAATGAATGGTCATCATCACTCTTGATGGACAAACAACAAGTACATAGACGCTTATATTGTTCGAATGTGGAGAAACTTCTCCCCACAGGAGTCTAAGATTTAACAGGAAGTCATTCTCATTGCTTAGCAATGGCTGCAATCACCTAACAGATATTGCTTTGATATATTTGAACAATCAATTATTGCTCGTTGCATCATGTAGTTTATACTATAGTTTATACTCTAACACTTCTGGGGGGATAACATTTCTCTACATTCAAAGAATATCAGTGACTATGTACTTAGATTTACTCAAACATGGATCCTTGCCAGTGTGGCAGAGTTCATGCACTGAGCTGAGATTCTCCTGGTGTGATCCATGGAAGGAGACTGCAGCACTTATGGAGACATTCTCGAACAGTTGAGTTGAGTTAAGAACCGACATCATTAAACTAAACACCCAGTTTTGATTTGTAGCCTCTGGACCACTCACACATCTTACCTTGTTTAAAAATCCTTTGAGTAATGCAGCAGCTTTGACAGACAGAGATCTAGGAATCCTGATGGGTTTTTCCAGGATTACTGAGAAATGACAATACTTGTGTTTAAAATGTTGCCCATGTTCTTGATTATAATCATCATCATAAGAAGTTAAGGAACACATGTTGAAATGTTGCCCATTGTTGAACACATGTTGAATTCTTGATTATAATAATAATAAATTAGAAACACATTTTAAAATTTTAGGTATGTTCTTGTTTTTTTTAAAATAATAATAATAATGATAAATTAAGGAACACATTTTAAACTGTGTGACTATTGTGGCTTGACAGTGAGTGCTGTCATTTCCTAACACAGTGATATACTATTTCAATCCCAGTAGTAGTGTGATGCCGGCTTCCTGGCCTAGAGGTTAGCGACTTTTTTCCGTAATCTCGTATACTCTCGAAAGTAACGTGACGACGGTGAGAATCAGCAGTGGTTCGAATCGCGTCGGTAACTTACGGGGTATGTGAGCCGGCCGCTCAGAAAGCAACGGCAAACTACTGAGCATAATCTTGCCAAGAAATCAACAATCAGCTCAAAGATGCTGATGTTGACAGCAATGTCCTGTAAAGGATATGCAAATAATTAAATTAATAGTGTGATGTTGATAATATGGTGGATAGACAGTGAAGAAAACTAACACCGAGATGTTGAGAGCTGCAGTGACATCTTGCTTATGATCGAGAGGTTTTCCAGAAGGTTGTTATGGGAGTGAGGTTCTGCAAAGGACATGCTACTGAATGAATGAGTGCTACAAGCCAACCCTATGCAACCAAAGTCAAACGTGGACATTATCCAAATCACACGTACGCAAAATCAACACCTGTGAGTTGAGATGCCCGAGGAGAGCTGCCAACTTAACTATCAGAGACCGAGTAAGAAATTCTGTTATCAGACAGACAGTGGGATCAACATCTTGTGCCACATTTATTTATTAGACAGAGAAGATCAAATGATTCGGCCATCTTATTAGAATGCAACATCATCAACTACCAGCACTGGTGCTATATCAAAGAAGATCTGATACAAGAGCAAGAGGACGCCCAAGAAGAAAACAGATCCATGACATCAAAGACATTGTACAATCACATGGAATAACACAATCCAGTGCCACTCTTCGGGTGCTGGACCATCAGCTATTCTTCCTCATGATGATTGACGGCAAAAGTGGAAGAATAAAATGATGATGATGATGAGTGTTACAAGACCACTCATAAAAACCATAAGGAAAAGACAAAGGAAACTGAAAATGAAAAGACAAGAAACTTGCTTTTTGTGGGGAAAGACTAGGCATGAGATGCAGAGGAAGACAACGAAAGACGTAAATGTGGATACATTAAAAAGTTGAGTAGCAAATAATAATAACAGCATTCATAATTCCGTAGCATGTCCTTTGCAGAACCTCGCTCCCATAAGAACCTTCTGGAAAATTTCCCGATCATAAGCAAGATGTCCCGCATCCGATACACCCATCTGGAGATCATCCGCCCCATTATGCACCTATCTTCTCTTTGGTCTTCCTCTTCCTCTCTTCCCGGGCATATACCCCTCTATTATTGTTCTCTCCAAACTTTCATGACGTTTCAAGTGAATAACAATATTAGGTGACAGAAAGGTATTGGAGAGTCATGACTGGCAATGTCTCCAGACTTAAAGAAACAAAGAAATGAAAACAAAAACTCATAAATACACTTTTGGATCACCACTACCATGTTTTAGTTGCCATATTTAAATTGCCAGTTAAGTCTTTTTACCTCCCGTTTTTTGGTCAACTGAAAAAGACTGGCTGAAACATCTGCCTTTGCACAAGAATATTGCTCATGGAGATTCTTGATTACATTTTACTCTCATCTGCCGCAGTGTTAGCTCACTAAGAAAAAAAAAGCAACTGTATCTTCCCCAACAAACTGTATTGGCACCTTGCTGTGCTGACAGACAATAATTTGTTACACTGTGCATCAACAAAAATAGAAAGGCATAACGACCTGTCCATAGCACAAAGCCTGGGCTGAATTGTAGAGACCATGTGTTGTCCATGCAGCATAATCCCTTTCTTGGCCTGCATAGCCTACTCCAGAGGAAAGGTAACACCAATACATCTGGAACTAAACAAGCTGTAAAAGCTGCGGGATCAGCAAAGCAATGATCTAACTGTCAATCTGTCGGAGCTTCCATCCTAGACCAGTTGCGTACTAAGGCTAAGGGCTTGGTCTGCCCTGAAATTTAGTCTTTAGGTTTAATTTCGTCACACCAGGATAATGCTTGTACTCTTCCCGTCCAACTGCGCTCCTCCGCCAAAGCCATTGGCACAATGTGGGGTGTCGAGTTTGGTAAACGCAGCCCAACATTCAGCGCTAACAGAAAGCAGGTAGTACAGTAGCTCAATCATATCTGACTAAGACCTGACTAACCTCCAACGACAACAACAACAACAAAGCACTAAAAAAATTTACTCTGGAACAGGTAGTCCTCGGTGTTCTGGTCTGGATTATCAGCGTTGCCAACGGCATCAAAAGGTGACCTCCCAGCCAACATCTCGTACATCAGGACACCTAGTGCCCACCAGTCAACACTGAAATCTATTAAATGGAGTAATAGTTGAGCAGACTGCAATCATCATTATTACAAAACTCTACAATACAACAACTCTAAAGACATCAACTGTCCACCAATCAACACTATAACCATTATGACAGTCTTAAAAGGGTATGACACCATTTGCCTCGCGCTCCAAAGGCTGTGAGTTCAATTCCGGGCTACGTCTTTCGGTTCACGAATGCATTCTTCTTGGAGACTCCTGGGGGTCATCGCTGGAGTTACTGAGTTTGTGCTTTGTGCGACACTTTCAGCAGGCCACCCTGTGGAAAGAGACCGAGCCATATCCTCTAGACTTTTAAGACTTTTTTCTTAAAGACCATTAAGACACAGAGTGTAGTGCAGTGGCTCGCGTGCCGCTCTGTTGGCTTGGTGGTCATGGACTCAAACTGCCACTGAGGCAGGTTTTTAAACTGACCTGACAACCCAGCGTAGACAATAAACAGTCAAGCTGAAAGAATACCATGGACAGACAGAAGAACCAATGAACAAGTCCTTCAAGAAACAAATGAAGATCGTAAACTGATTAGAGTCATTAGACATAGACAGTCAAAATTTTTTGGGCATGTTATGAGAAGAAATGACTTGGAGAACTTGGTGACAACTGGCAAGATCAAAGGGAAGAGACCAAGGAGACAGAGAAGTAAATACTTGGATGGCTTGGCCATGTGGCATGGTCAAGACAGGAACACGGAGCTGATCCACGACTCTGGTGATCGAGATGGCAGAACATGACCGCCCACACTTATCGGCATGGCACATGATGGATGGATGTACAACCCAGCCATAAATAGGTATCAGGATTTGCTCTGGGAAGGAAAGGTGGCCGGCCAGATACTCACATCTCCCTTGGAGTGCCACTTTGTTCATTCAAATATGAGGCCAGCACCATATGCCCAGAAAGCCACAAGGCGTGTAAACAGGCTCCTTTTTATTATTGTAAAAGCTGTTGCTGTTAACAGTTCTGTTCCAAGCAGTTGTTGCTGTTAACAGTTCTGTTTTGCTTGGGAAAGAACTGTTAACAGTAATAGCTGCTCAGCTGTTTGGGACAGAACTGTTATAGTAATAGCTGCTTGGGACAGAACTGTTATAGTAACAGCTGCTTGGGACAGAACTGTTATAGTAACAGATGCTTTTCCACAATACAACATCTTAGACATAAGACCTCAACTGCCCAACCCATCAAGGCAGAAATCTGTTGAAAGCAGCAGTGGTTGAGGACATTATTATTATTATTATTATTATTATTATTATTATTATTATTATTATTATTACAAACAATCTACAAGACAAGATCTTAGACACAAGACATATACTGCCCAACCAACATACAATGAAATCTGGAGGAATCAGTGTTGGCTGTGACATAGGGAAATATTTACTCTTTCTGAACAAAGCAACTGACTATAAGTTTGACTGTTGTTTTGTCTCAGCCAGTTGTTATATTAATCATCAACATCTACACCCTTTAACTTCTGCAGGGAGAGACTGATCACTTATAGGTCTATCCTAATGTCATGACATAGATTCTTCATCATAATCATAAGCCTGCTGTTGTATCAATCCAATCTGTTTTAGCTATTGAACTCCTCCTGTTCCATACAGTTTTCTTCAACATCTTTATTCACTTGTTCCTAACTTCTCCTCTAACGTCTAGTGAATTATTCACTGACCTCCTTACACACATAAAGCAAAATACTAACAATTTGACACTTAGCAGAAAGTTGTGAATGGTGTATTTTTACTGACTGTGCAGTGTTTGAAAATATTGCCGGTCCAACTTTTGTATTTATCTATTATGTTGCATGAACTTTACAGAAGGGTAAATACAAAACTTGGACCATCAATATTTTCAAACACTGCACAGTTATTAAACATACACACTATATATATAAAAGCAGACATATAAATATATAAAACTTAAATAATATGAAACATGAAACAGGAGCATACAACATTACACATTCATACAGAGAAGAAAGGAAGAGGGGAAGGGAGAACATAATATGAAATATAACAATTCTTCAATAGGGCATGAATAATCAAACATAAGCATGCATAATATAAGATAAAAAGAATTTAATATATCTCAAATATAACCCAGAAGGGTTGAACAGGATTTGAGCTATTTAAATAAACATGTCATTTTCTGATCTTAACAGTTGATAATTAACTTGTCTGAGGCAGAATGTGGTTTTATTATTATTATTGTTATTATTATTATTATTTATAAAAAAGTGTATAATACAGCATGTCATTGTCTGCTAATTGATACTTAAATCTGTTGGAGGTAGTGCATGTCGAAGGAGGAGAGGGCAACATAATTTTATTACAAAATTATATACTACTCATACATAATTACTCATTATAGTTTACAGTATTAAATCACGGGCTGTATAAATATATATATAAAATACGTGATTTGCAGTGAGAAAAAAAGTGTTAAAATGTTGTATAAAGGATATAATATTATATGCATGTGAAATATAAAAGCAGACAAGCTAAAAGAAACATCGCATGACAGACAAAATGTGGTTTCGTAGGAAAATGTAAGGAATACCAAAACAGACAGAACAACAAATGAGGAAGTCCTTCAGGAAACAGATGAAAACTTTAAAAATACTTAAACAAATTAGATAGTCAAGATTTTTTGGGCTTATTATGAGGAGAAATAAAATTGAAAGCAGCGATAACTGGCAAACGTGATGGCAAAAGAGTTCAATGAAGACAAAGAGATAAATATCTGAATGGTTTGGCCATGTGTATAATCAAGAACAGAAAATAGCCCTTATCTGAGATAGCAAACCATGAATGCCTACCAACACTTTACAGCATGGCACATTATAATGATGATGATGATGAGGTATTTATATTTTCTTTTACTACATTGTGATAAAACAAACCATATCATCAATACAAATCATATTATCAGATATCTTCAATATTGCAAAACAAACATGTACAACAATTGATACAAAAATAGCACTGTTCAAGCAAAGCAGTCTTTCTATCAATATTGTGTTATAGATGTCATACTTGGACAACAACAGCGAACATAAAAATACAATTAAAATTACAGATATGAAATATCAATGACAAAGTTTAAATGTAATGAAAAGATAACATTAAAAATGATAATTTCAAAAAGCAAGGAGGGACAACACCCGTCTTAGACTATATTAAAAAGAGAAAAAAAACCAGCAAATCAGATAGTTTGGCCATGTGATAAGATTACACAAGACAGTAGCCCAAGCAGAGATTTAGCACTTAGACTACGGCTGCTAGATTCAAATGTCATTTTAATGGCAAAAAATACTAGAAAAAAGCCAAGCAAATTAAATGTATTATTTGTTACATACATATCACATAAAAAGCAGTCACCCCAGCCAACCCCGCCAGAAGTCAAGTCGTTAGTCGCGGTTCCAACAACATCACAGCAAAGGGTTGTCCCCATTATGCTACGTTCCCGTGCCAGTGAATATCACATAAAATGTTCTCTACTGCCCCATGTAAAAAGTGGAAAGGAAAGGAGTCTCGACAAACAATGGCCCGCTCAGGCACACTGTGCATAATGCCGCCGCCAGAATGTCACCACAAAAGTCCTCTACATAACATACAGTTCATCCTTGATGGAATTGGCAGTCACTTTCCGAACCAGATGTTCACCTACAAAGTCTCGATGTTTCTAGATGTTGTTGTTCCGTTTCTAGATGTTTCCAAGCCAGCCATGACATTTTTCCTCCGAAATGCAGTTCATGCAACAAAATAACCTTGGACAGATGTAAAAACAATTCACTGTACATAATGCCATCGCCAAATTGCCACACAAAAGTCGAGAAGTCAAGTTTGTTGGCATTTGTAAAGACAGTGAACTCCATGCAACAACTGTTTGAAGTGAACTCCATGTAACACCTGTGTAGAGTGAACTCCATGTAATACATGTGTGAAGCGAACACTATGTAACATCTGTCTGAAATGAACTCCATGTAACATATGTTTGAAGTGAACTCCATGTAACACCTTTTGAAGTGAACTTCATGTAACATCTGTTTGAAGTGAACTCCAAGTAACACCTAGTTAGTTAGTTAGTCGAGGTTCCAACTTCACAGCAACGGGTCGTCCCCATTATGCTCAATTACTGTGCCAGTGAATATCACACAAAATGCTGCCCACTGTCCAATGTAAAAAGTGGAATAGACAGGAATCTCGGCAATCCAACAGCCTGCACAGGTACACTGTGCATAATGCCACCGCCAGAATGCCAACACAAAATTCATCCACAAAAACCACAGTTCATCGTCGATGGACTCGGCAGTCACCAGAAAGACCTCACTGACCCGGGTTTTCTCACATGGCTCGGTCTTTTACCGCAGGGCGAACCGCCGAAAGTGTCACATAAAGCATGAACTCCGTGAAAAATGCATTCGTGAACCGGAAAGGCAAATCAGTCAATTCAGCAACAGCCGGTACACCTGTGTGAAGTGAACTCCATGTAACATCTGTTTGAAGTAAACTCCATATAACAACCGTTTGAAGTGAACTCCATGTAACCTGTTTGAAGTGGATAACACCAGATTGAAGTAACTCCATGTAACCTGTTTGAAGTGGATAGCACCTGTTTGAAGTGAATTCCATGTAACATCTGTTTGAAGTGCATATCACATAAACTCTATGGACCGCTGTGTGAACTGAAAAAGACAGTTCAATTCATACAAGAGACAGCATTGCAGTTATAGACATATTTCAAGCGAACGAAAGAAGAAGAAGAAGTGCATGTCACCTGTTTGAAGTGAACTCCATGTAACACATGTTTAAAGCGAACTCCATGTTAAATCTGTTTGAATTGGACTCCATGGCAGAGAGGTCAGCATAGCTGAATGGATAAGACACTTGCTCTTAAGCTTCCAGTGAGCTGATGCCAAGGTAGTGGGTTCAACCTCTACACCGGTCAGCTGACCAAAAATGTTGACTTCTCGTCCTTGACTTGGGGATGTAAATTACAAGTACCTCAGAAGCCAGATGGTTCGTTTGATGGCGAGGGACACTAGTAATTAGTTAGTTAATTAGTTAGTCTTTCCTCTTGAGCCTAAGGCGGCGCATAGGGCAGAAGTCCTGTCTCTCCATGCTTGGCGGTTCGCTGCTACCTGTTGTAGATCTTGGATATTTACTTGGCCATTGAATGAGCCTTCTCTAAAGATGGTTCTATGAAGGGTCTCTCTTGGTCTTCCCCGTTTTCTTTTCCCTACTGGTGACCATATGAGGGCTTGGTAGGGGAGTCTTGACTTGTCCATTCTGAGTACATGGCCGATGTAGTTCCAACGGCGTCTTCTTATGAAATTGGATACTGTATCTTGCTTAGTCTCTTGTCTTATTTGCGAATTGGTTCTGAAGTCTGTCCAGTGGATGTTTAGAAGTCTTCTAAGACATTTGTTCTCAAAATTGTCTAATTTTTTATCTAAAGCTACCGTTGATTTCCAACTTTCACATCCATACGTTAACACTGGAATCACACAAGAGTTGAAGATTTTAAGTTTTGTGTGTTTGCTGAGTGTCTTTGACTTCCAGATGTTTGACAGTTTATTGAAGGCACTAGATGCCAGTGCGATTCTAGATGATATTTCTGGTGTTGAGTCCCCTGTAGATGTCATTTTGCTTCCTAGGTATGTGAAGCTGTTGACTTTTTCAAGAACGTAGCTGTTCAATTTGGTGTCATCTGAACTGTTGGTAAGATCAATAGTCTTTGTTTTTGTGGTGTTAATTTGGAGACCAATTTGCCCTGAAACATTTTGGAGGTGGTTTATTTTCTCTTGGGCATCCGGCTGTGTTGAACTCAAAAGCACTATGTCGTCGGCAAAGTCCAGGTCTTCTAGAATTTTGTCAACCCAATGGATACCCATATTTGTGTTGTTTGTGCATTTGCGCATGACCCAATCGATAGCTATTCCAAAAAGCATCGGTGATAAGACACAACCCTGTTTCTCCTGTTTCGACTGAGAACCAGTCAGAGTTGCCTGTTTCTGTTCTTACGCAGCAACGTGTTTCTTTGTAGAAAGATTTTATGACGTTGGTATATTTGGTAGGAAAACCATAGATGTTAAGTAGATTCCAAAGTGAAGGACGGTGGATACTGTCGAAGGCTTTTTGAAAGTCGACAAAGTTGGTGATTAATTTCGACTGGAATTCTGCGGAGTCTTCAATGATTATTCTGAGGGTGAAAATGTGGTCTATGCATGACCGTTTTGGTCTGAAGCCTGCTTGTTCTTCTCTGAGCCTTTCATCTATCGCCTTTTTCAATCTCTCAAGTAGCATGCTACAAAAAAAAAAAAAAAAAGTTTTCCTGGTACTGACAATAGAGTGATACCACGCCAATTATTGCAATCAGACATATCGCCCTTTTTAGGCAGTTTGAAAATTACACCATCTTTCCACTGTTGTGGTGGGGATTCGCTTTGCCAGATTTCATTGATCAGCTGTAACAAACGTTGTAAGGTGTTCTCATCTGCTGCTTTGAGCATTTCTCCTGAGATTTCATCTTCACCAACAGCTTTGTTGTTCTTAAATTTTTTGATGGCTGCTTTAATCTCTTCCATTTTGAATGACTCGCAGGAGGAATCTAGTGGGGGCATAGTAATTTCTCCAAACGGGTTCGGAACAGTGTCAGGCTGTGGTCTATTTAATATTTCTTTGAAATGTTCTGCCCATCGTTGCTTTTGAAGGTCATCGGATAGCAATTGATTGCCTGGTTTGTCTTTGATGGGTATATTTGGTGTAGGTGAGTGATTGCATAGTTGCTTCATGATATGGATACACTAGTAATAGGGAAAGCTAATCCACAAGCAAAAATCAGTCCAGTGGACTAGAATTAGTAGCCCATGTGTGGATTACGCATGAATTCATTGAGAACGAATGCAAATAACAAATATGCTGGCAGAGAAATGTGGTTTCATTATGTTAATCTATCTGTAGATATATATCTGACTTCTTTCTTCATATTAGTCTATGAGTAGATTATATATTTGAATACTATCTTCATCAGCATAAGAAAAGGATCTATCATGTTTTTTTAAATACAAATAGGAAGCAATCAGGAATTACTTTTATAACAGATTGCTCAAAAGTCAACAAGTGTGTTCTTTAATTATGGAAATTGCAAGCAGTAATTATAAGGAAATATAATTTAGAAGTGAGGTACCAATACATAAAAAAAAAAATAAGAATCATTTAGAATGGTGCTGGGTGAAATAAAACAACATCATCTTTCTGTGGCAGTATCTTTGCCGAATGTTAGTCTCATCACAGCTGACTGAAGAGATTCTCAAAAATAAAACATAGAGGGAAGACATATAATTTAGAATGGGATGTGGCACTAAAACAGAGGGAAAACATACAATTTAGATGGGATGTAGCACTAAGACATAGAGGGAAGAAATACAATTTAGAATGGGATGTAACATCCAAAACAAACATGATGAAATATCACTAGCAATGGCATGGGGTGAAACAAATAAAAATAAGAATTACACCTGGAATAGAGTGGGCACAAAAAACAATTAAGAAAGGCATATTGTACATACATGCATACAAACAAAGGTAAGTCAGTCAGTATGTCATAAAATAATATAAGACTGTTGGTAGTTGATAAAGGTGTCATTATGTGGTACATCCATCTAGTTTGCTGTCTATGTATGGCAGACGATAAATGCCACACGTGTATGCACATATCAGGTTTCACATGCACAAAACTATGATTACTACCTACAGTATCTTGCGGTGTAGGGCAGGGGGAGGGGGGTGTCTTGAGCCTGAGGAATTAAGGCCGCCTGGCTTGTGAAGTTGCTGCAAACTGGGCAGGTTAAGGTTGTTTTTTTGCCCCTGACAGAACAAAATCCATGACCTTACAGAGGATTCTAAATCAGGTGTCCCGAATGGGAGGCCGGCATTCTAACCACTCGGCCAGACGCTCCTCACACAATGATGTATTGAAAATGTCAGCCACATTTAAGGGGAACACCCCCCCCCCCCCCCCCCAAGAACAGAGTGCTGTTGTGAGGGTTTTTATTTTTGTCAGAAGACTTACTGCCAAAGTATACTTATAAGGAAATGCCAGTTTATGGCTGTCAGCAACTTGCTTGCTACAGGTCTTTCAGGACTCCCCTACTTTTGCACCGCACGAAATAACAACTCGTGTCATTTGCAAAAGGAATGCAATTTATTGAGAGCTGGCAATTTAATAGCTCTGCGAGCGGTATGCTTCATTACCATTAAACAACATGAATGCAATGAAGTGGTGAGAAATGATGCTAGTAATCACAATCTAAATCTACAGCCTAATATTTAACTATTGCCTAGAAACCTATAGCATTTGTCAAGAACACGTCTACTCTCTACCGTCTCCAGTCGGGTCTGTCCACACGCTACACATTGCGTGGACAAGCACGGACGCTGTCCCCTCCGTGCAGTAGCTAGTCTTGCGTGCATGGACTCCCAAGCACGCTGGCTCGTGAGCTCGAGTAACCGGGCACTTCACGGTTACTCGTAAGGCCAAGCTTCCCAATGGCTTGGGGAAGCCCTCGCTCACTTGTCCTTATTGCCCCCTTGGCTGACACAAATGTGTCCCCTTGTGAAGCTATTTATAGCGCTGGTGTCTCTCCTGTCTGGTGTCTCCCTACTAGACTTGTGTTAACTATTATTAACTCTCTAAAGCCTTATTGGAGATTCTGACAATGGCAATAAGTGTTTGATGTGAAAAGCAGCACACAACTTGGTGGAAAACGATTCGCTTATGATGAAAAAGTTGAGTGTGAGGCAGCAACCCAAAGACTTTTATGGTGCATGTAATGGGGGGGGGGGGGGGGGACTGATAAAACAATGGGATAAATGCATCAATATTCTTAGAGACAATGCTCAGATATAGGGGGCGATGTTGTGACAACCAGGAAGACACATGAAAAGAGAGATATAGGAAGACAGCGTGAGACAATTATTGACAGTCTTGTGTCATTGCACACGAACTGATCCAAGCCGTTGGAGTTTGCAACTTGTGGAGAAGCATGATCGCCCATGCCAGCCTGCAAGACACTGGATGATGATGATGATGATAGCGGAAGATGTAAGTACAATAATAAATGGTTTTCAGATTCCCATATCATATAGGTTTTTTTACATACTATTTTATGAATTACTTACTGACTTTCCCTAGTTACACACATATATAGTATATATATATATATATATATATATATATATATATATATATATATATATATATATATATATATATAAAGTGCTAAAATTGTAATGTTCTGTCTGATCACACACATAAATAAATTACCAGTGATCTAGGATACAAAAAAATCTATTCACATAAACAAGAAATGTCCCATATTTCTGTTCTAAGAAACATAATTATTTAATGTTTGAATAACTATGAAGATTGCTAAATAAGAAATGTCCCATATTTCTTTTCTCAAATACTATTCACACAAACAAATAAAAAACTACTCACACAAACAAGAAAAGTCCCATATTTTTTTTTATCAAAAACTATTCACATAAACACAAAATGTCCCACATTTGTTCTTAAAAATTATTCACATAAACAAAAAATGTCCCATATTTCTCTTCTCATAAACTATTCACGTAAACAAGAAATTTCCAACATTTCTTTTCTCAAAAACTATTCATACAAACAAGAAATGTCCCAAACATCTGTCCTAAATGTCCCATAATTCCGTTCTAAAAATACCACTCACAACATATGAAATTTAAAATACAGTTTTATTGGATATTTCTTTACACACACACAATTTTCCCATATTAATCTCCACCCACTTCTAATGCCTTACAATAGTGTGAAAAGATGACACACACACCTTCCCTGAACAAGTCTAGAAAACTACATTTTATTTCTAAGACCCTAAAATCATCACTTAAATAAAACCGTACAAAATAAACAAACTCATCAATGACTAAGATATAACAAGCGTAAAACTGAGCACAATCAAATAAGCTGGGGCTGTTTTCTAAGCAATAAAAGAAGAAAACATTATCCACGAATGTCCACTCTCAAACAAGGCAGGCTATAAATATGGCGAGGAGGAAACATGAAATGGCGTCAACAGTCTAATTTTTAGGCGGGCCACATGATGGTAGTGTAGCAGCTTGGCTTGCTTGCCTACCTTCTTGGTAGTCATGTTTTTATTTTGGTGCTTGCTCATTTTGAACTCAAGCGTAGTCCATACAATCTACTTTTTTTTAGTAGAGCTGGACTGAATTTTGTGTGTGGATTAGCTTTCCTTATTAACAGTATCCCTCACCATCAGGCGAACCTGCTCTGGCTTCAGAGGTACTTGTAATTTACATCCCAAAGTCAAGGACAATAGGTCAACATTTTAGTCCAACTCTCCAGTGTAGGGGTTGAACCCCTTACCTTGGCATTTGCGCGCCGGATGTTTAAAACATGCGATTGTATCCATTCGGCCATGCTGACCTACGGTGGTCATGTATTCAATTTCCCCTTGGGGGTGGGGATTTTAAAATTTGACCTGGGCTCCTACTGAACACAAGGTTGGTAATCAATCTACCAGAAGTCTTCCAAAAAACAAATCAATCAATCAATCAACCAACCAATCAGTCATTCAAACAATTAACTGTCCTCAATTTGCCATGACAAGGACAAAAATAAATCAATCAACTAACCAATGAATCAATCATTCAAATAATCAACCCTTTCCATTTTACCATGATCCCATTAGGAAAAAATAAATAAGTAAACCAATCAATCATTCAAACAATCAACTATCCCCAATTTACCATGACAACATGGACAAAAATCAATCAATCAAATACCAACCAATTAATCATGCAACTAATCACAATTTGCCATGGCAACATGGAAGCAAATCAATAAATCAACAAAACAATCAATCATTCAAAAAATTATCCCCAATTTGCCATGGTGACATGAAAAGCAGTCAACCAACCAATCAATCCTTCAAACAAACTATCCCCAATTTGCCATGATGACATGTAAATCAATCAATCAACCAACCAATCAATAATTCAAACAATCAAGTATCCCCAATTTGCCATAACGACATAGAAACAACCCTTCATCTTCTGTCTTTCATCTCCCGATGCAACACAAGGTTCTCAAGCTACTCAAACCCAGCCCTTTGTAGACTGGATCATGGTTAGTTGGGTTTTGCAACTAGGTTTTTTACAGGATAAGAGAGTTAATCACGTGCCAACCCTCCTTAGTCTTCTCTTATGACATGCATGGTAGGTTACAGAGTAACTATTCTTTCCTTCTCTTATGAAGCCTGATAACACATAGGTGAACATTATTATGCTTAATTTAAAAGCCCTGAAGATGATTTCTGCTATAGGACTGTTGTAATAGCACCATCACAATTTGTAGGCCTGAATGAATGGTTCCCTCACGCGTCCGATCCTTTACCTTTCTTTAGTTAATTCTTCGGTAATACAGCAATATAAGTAGGTCAGCATGGCAGAATGGATAAGAACACATGGTCTTAAAATGTCCGGTGTGCTGATGCTGATACACCGGACAGCTGGACTAAAATGTTGATCTATAGTCCTTGACTTGGGGACATAAATTACAAGTATCTGTGAAGTCGGAGTGGGTTTGCCTGATGGTGAGGGACACTGTTAATAGGGAAAGCTAATCCACATGCAAAATTCAGTACATCACTACTAGAAGTAGTGTATGGTCTACGCTCGAGTTCAAAGCGAGCGTGCGCGCACACACAAAAAAAGCAATATAAATGACAACCCATTTCATGTAACCTCCACACAGAAAACAAGCCAAATGTCTATTGACAAACAATACCATAGTCTTCTCCCTTCAACACTTCAGGAGCAATGTAGTTTGGTGTCCCACAAAACGTGTTGGTTTTGTCGCCTGGTCCCAAGTTTTCCTAGAAATGGTAATAAATTATCCAATTTTCAAGAAAAAAATTGGTCAAAGGATAATTACACCAGAGATTTGAGTAACGCAGACACCGCAGTTCACCTAAAAATGAACTATAGAATATAACCTCAGAAATAAATACATAGGTATTTATTTGCACTCATAGAAGAAAAAAGCAGAAACAAGAACACACTGGATTATAAAAAATATTGAAAGCTGTAAGGCTAGATATTGACCTGCACTCACAGATCGAACCCTGCCAAAAATATGTAGCAGGAAATCTTCTGGGAAGTTTAGTTTAGTTTAGTTTAGTCGATGGTTCAACATCACGGCACACGGGTGTGTGCTCCGTTCTACTCCTAACTCAAGCCTGAGTCTGGAGAATCTCAACTAAGTGTACAAACTCCGTAGCAATGGTGAGGATCCTGAAATACTTTGGGTAAATTTTTTAATTCAAAATTTTGCCCAGGCAGCGCCGTTAGGCTACTCTTTTTTGATTTCCAACCACCAAGGGATTTTTGTTTACGTGTGCAACAATACACACGGGCGTCCAATCTCACTACCCAGAGACCAGGGGAAATTTTGTTACTAGAAGTCCACGGGAAAAAATCCCTGGTCCTCACTGGGGCTTGAACCTGGGACCTCCAGCACTCGAGGTGGACACCATACCTCGAGCTCCCCTGAGTAGTAAAGACAAACCTCTGGGAAGTAAAGGCATGATACTGACGACATCAAACACTGAGTGCCGCAAGGTTATACAAATATGGAGCTAGCACAACACAGCCAATGCACCCTAAAACATGTAAATGGGTTCCTTACTTTAAATTGTGATCATGGACCCAGTCTGCCCAAAGGTATGGAAAAGGATACCCAAAAGACATAATTTTTCGTGAATTACAGATGAGTAAAGGATCTCGGAGTCAGCCTCTACTACAGTATGAAGATGTGTAAGTGGGACATGGCTGATAGAGACATTGATACTGCATCTTGGTAGCAAGTCGTGTGCGTGAGAGATGGTGCGTGATGGTGGAAATTACCATTTGTTCACATGCATCCATTGTAGACAAACATTTACAGCGTAAATTGGTCTGATCAGTTACATTTGCTACCGAATTGTTGTAGTTATTATGCTTTTTTTCAAGCACAATGTAACAAACCATCGTCTGTCAAGAGGGCAAAGTGTTAGTTTACAGTGGAAAGGGATTCTCTACCTATTTAACATGTCTATCACTATCTGTGACTGTACACGAAAGCTAAATAAAACAAACAGGCAAGCAAGCACTCACACACACATATGATGCACTGGCAAAATATCAGAAACACACAGCAAACAATGGAAAAATTAAGATCGTGTTGACGGAGACAAAGTGAGTGATCAGAGCATGAAGCGCACGCGCGCACAGAGAGAGAGAGAGAGAGAGAGAGAGAGAGAGAGAGAGAGAGAGAGAGAGAGAGAGAGAGAGAGAGAGAGAGAGAGAGAGAGAGAGAGAGAGAGAGAGAGAGAGAGCCACGCCCACCCACACAATTTCAGCATTGGGGGGGGGGGGGGGGGGAGAATTATTTTCGCTGGAAAAAACAAGCTATGCAGGCTAAAAACAATTATTGTAATGCTTCCACATTCTAGAGATGTCATTTGTTTCTATCTGCAACTGAAAAAGAAATTAATTTGTCCCGGTCTGGACAAAAAAGCATTGACAACATTAATAAGCACACTTCCAAAGATAAGTTCTGGCAACAATAACTGGCCAGAACTGGGAAGCATCTCAAACATCAAATTCAATGCAGCGAAGGCAGTGAACCAACTCACAAGGCCTTTGTAGACTTTCTCATTACTGATTGGATGTTGCAGCTAATCTTTTCTATGGGATGAGGCTAGAACGTGTGTTTCTGTGGCAGTACTTGCTATGTGACTGACTTTATAACATTACACCCGACGTTTGGAACACTACATCTTTCTCTATGTTAATTAACCCCTTCTAATGCAGACAGATGCAACTTGCCACCAATAGTTATCTAAGCCAGAATGAGCTCAAGTAACTGTTTGCGACAGAGTTAAAGAAATAACTAGAATATGTGGGTTAAATTACATAGGGTAGAGTGTGTGTGAGTAATAACCAGGACTTCAATGATTAATATAACAACTGGGACATGGTGGGTTAAATAACATGGGACAGGTGGAGTTAAGAAAAATCTAGCTAGAAAACACATAATGATGCGCAAGGGATGTTCACTCAAGTATGGTAATGAGGTTTAATAGTAGTAACTGACTGATTGATTGACTGTTTGACTGACTGATTAATTAATTAAAATTGATTTCACTGGACACTGATAAAAGTGGTTCTTGTAAAGAAGCATGATCCAAAGTTGGGGGATGACATAGTTGAATTCACAAACAGTGCGTTACAGAGAAAATCAGCATTCCTAGATTCCAGCATAACCTGAGCGAGGATATGCCCGTATGGGTATGTACTGAGGCTAGTTAAATCAATTAATGTTGTCTCTACACTTGTTTTCTTTACCCTCTACCACATGTACATAATTTTCTAATGTAGTTTAGCAACTACATACGACAAATGTAGATACACACTGAAAATTGTTTTTTTTTCTAATTTGTAAAAATGACATCCATGTTGTTGTTTTCTGTTCACTTGACATTACAAGTTACGTGTTTTGTCCTTCCAATAAATGGATTTTGTACTAGTGATATTTGTTTTCTGTTCACTCGACACTACTAGGAGCGGCTGGCCGAGTGGCTAGAACGACGAATTCTCCTTTGGGAGACCCGGGTTCGAATCCTCGGTAAGGTGTGGGAATTTTTTCTGTCGGGGGGCAAAAAGAAAATCCTAACCTGCACAGTTCGCGGCGACTGCACTAGCCAGGCGGCCTTAATTCCTCAGGCTCAAAGACCCACCCCCACCCCCCCTGCAATACACCGCAAGGTACTATATTGGCAGTAAATGACAATTTTGAGTTTGACAGATATTTCTGTTTTCTGTTCACTTCAAACTACAAGTTACGTAAGGTGTCCTTTCAGTAAGTGGATTTTGTACTAGAGATACTTCTATTTTCTGTTCACTTGACACTACAAGTTACCTGTATTCTAGTAAGTGTATTTTGTACTAGTGATATTTAAGTTTTTTGTGACATTATTCATTTTCGTGAAAGAATCTTTGGATATGATATATCTTTTTTTTAAAATCCCTGTGTCACATCTTCCACCAGATGTCAATGTATAGCCTAGATATTGAAAACGACTGACACAAGACACACACCCAAAAGTTTCACATGCACAAAAAATCACTCAGACCTTCAAAGTCAGTCAGTAAAGGAACATTGACCTTAAGGTGCATTAGGCTTATGGTCCTCGACCCATATTTGTATGATCCAATCGGCATTCAGTCGCTGATGTGGTCATTATCATGTTGGTCGTCTTTACTTCCAATACATTTCTTGGTATCCATTTAATGCAGGGCAATTTTGAAACATTCAATCTGCTCCTGTGTGACTCAAACCCTTGTCCACTGGGCCAACAGGCAGAGCGGTTAGCCAGTACAATATCATAGCTCCCAGAAACTAGATTTAGTTGCATATTCTTTACAGGATGTTGCAGTCAACCCCAGTATTTTATGGCTGTTCGGGATTCCTGGGCAAGTTTATGTTCAGTAATTTGCCATTGCTTTCTGAATGACCAGCGCCCATACCATTTCATAAAAACCAATTTAAGGCGGTCTGCTGCCAAATTGCCAGCAGCTGTGTTACGGCCGCGCTATACGGAGCCAGCAGAAGCTGGATTAGGGTTACACAATAGTATAACTGAGTCATTAATCAACTTTACAAAATGTTTAGTCTGACCAAAATGTTGATAAAGAAACATTTACTCTTATCAGACAGTCTCAAAAAATTCTTTCTTAACTACAATGTCTATCCAAAATGTGTAGTTTGACTAAAATCTCTCTCCAAAATGTTGGTCTATACCTAAAATGAGTTTGGGTTAGCTTTCCCTATTACCAGTTTCCCTTACCATCAGGTGAACCCACTCTGACTTCAGAGGTAATCATGTCTTTTGAATTCACGTGCATTAAAGCATTAAAGAGATAAGCCGCATAAAAAGTAAATAAACTAAACACCAAAAAAATGTGTAGTATAAGAAGTAACAACACAGAATACACACATTAGAAACAAACAAATCGACTGATAAACAAAACGGAAAGAAACAATGGCTTCATTATTGTCTCCCCTGGAATCTTACCATACTCCTCTCCCCTTAATATTTCTGGTGCAATGTAGTTTGGTGTCCCACAAAATGTCCCAGTTGTATCGCCTGGCTTTAACCCCTCCTGAATGTTTGTGATGGGTTTAGCAACATGAAATGGTTTAATGAGAACTCAAATAATGATGGTGAAGCATTGCATGGGTTAATTGATAAGTAACAGGGCATCACACATTAAAATAAGGGCTGGGGAAGGAGCAGAAAGTGGGCAGTGCATAGCACGCCAAAAACCCTTTGATCCTTAATCCTTCAGATAGCCTGTAAAGAAACTTCTAATGAGAACAGCTCACATTTCATGTCATTATCACATCATCACCTCATCTTGTTCCTCTTGCACCTTGCGGTGTCGGAGGTGAAACATAAATGGCAGGAGAGTGCCCATTTATTGGCTTCATATTTTGAGATTCCCATGGACTCTGTTATTTCCTCTGTCTATCATTTACATGGTCAGCCTCTTGTTCTGC
The DNA here is from genome assembly GCA_014155875.1 of Cepaea nemoralis. Lineage (NCBI taxonomy): Eukaryota > Metazoa > Mollusca > Gastropoda > Stylommatophora > Helicidae > Cepaea > Cepaea nemoralis. The sequence continues at coordinate 54,583 of JACEFZ010011456.1, forward strand.
TTCCATTTGGTCTGTACATCATTGCTTGTCATGGTATACTGTCAGTTGGTAGCCAAATCATTTAACTTGCTGTTTTCGAATGAAATCTAGTGCTACTAAACTGCGCTGCTCCACTGTAGTCCTGATTTCATCATTTATGATTTTTCTCTCTTCTTGATACAATGAGTATTCTTCTCAGGAATCTCATTTCCTCTAATGAGATCAGTACCATGCTGGACACCTGTAATTTCCAAGTAATCTCTAGTAGACAATTTATGATTTTAGGTGACTCACAGTCATCATGATCATCATTATAAGCATCATGTGCCACAAGGATAACTGTAAACATTCATGGTTCCCCATTTCACATGATTTTCAGAGCTCCAGATCACGTCTTATCATCTTTCCTCTATAATCCCAGTAGCTAATTCATCCAGGTGTAGGGTGTATTTTTAATGACTGTGTAGTGTATGAAAATATTACCGGTCCAATTTTTGTATTCATCCTCTGTAAAGTTCATGCAACATAACAGGTAAATACAAAACTTGGATCAGGCAATATTTTCAAACACTGCACAGTCATTAAAAATACACCCTGTATTTATCTTTCTTTGCTGGCCTGCCAGGCTTGGTGATCAAGGGTTCAAATTCGCATCAATGCATATGTTCACAAAGTGGTCCCAGGCTGACCTGGTCTTACATGAATACCAGGAAATGTCTCAAGAAGTAAAAGTGGGATCACCTCTTCAGTGCTGACTGGTATAACAATATGAGGCTAGCATCTTGTGCTTCAGGGCATGCAAAATGGATCCATTACATTGTTTACTTACCTATCTTTCTTTTTAAAGTCTAAACAATGCTTTTTGTTCCATCCATCCATCATGTGCCATGCCTGTAAGCGTTGGCAGTCATGTTTTGCCATCTCACTCGATCACCAAAGTCGTGGATCAGCTCCGTGTTTCTGTCTCGACCATGCCATGTTGCCAAGCCATCCAGGTATTTGCTTCTAGGTCTTCCTCTTGGTCTGTTCCCTTCGATCTTACCAGTTGTCACCAAGTTCTCCAATTCATTTCTTCTCATAACATGCCCAAAAAATTTTGACTGTCTATGTCTAATGTCTCTAATCAGTTTACGATCTTCATTTGTTTCTTGAAGGACTTGTTCATTGGTCTTTCTGGCTGTCCATGGTATTCTTTGCATTTTCCTCAGAAACCACATTTCTACAGCCATCAGATGTTTTTCAGCTTGACTGCTCATTGTCCAAGCTTCACATCCATATAAAAGTACAGGTTCTATGTAGCACCTCAACACTCTTTTTCTTGTTTCAATTGACATCTTTTTATTGGTCAGTATGTTTTTCATCTTGCTAAAGGCTACTTTTGCCATGGCGATTCTTGTTCTAATCTATCCAAGGCATCTCCCATCAGATGTTATTACTGTTCCGAGATAATTGTATCTATTCACTTGTTGAAGAATATTCCCATTTTGTTACCAGGCATAAATTTAATAAATCTTTAAAATGCCAGGATTTGAACCAGAATCACTGTGTGGATAAGTCAATACATTAACCATTTCACCACCATGGAGTATATAAATCATTTGTTAATAGCTGTTGTTTTTTCCCTTCAAAACTACCATACTGAAACCCTTAGTTAGTCAGTTCCAACTTCACGGCAAAGGGTCGCCCCATTATGCTCCTTTCCTGTGCCAATGAATATCACTCAAAATGCTCCTCACTGCCCCAAGTTAAAAGTGGAACAGACAGAAGTTTCGACAAACCAACAGTCCGCACAGTAACTGAAACACTTTATTTGTTATAATCATTGTAATACTTGCACTCTCTGATCTCTATGAGTCTGTAGTAGCTAGGGTTCACTGTACGAAATGGCAGGAGATTTTACGCTGGGAAAACAGATATTTGGTGAGAAAAAGAATATTTGTGAACAGATACTACTGGCAAAGGTAGTCACAGCATTAGGTATGAATGAAGGAAAACACACACAGTACGATGGATGCACGCACACACACAAAGATACAGATAATATTGAGTCTATGTGTGTGTACTGGGTGTGTTAGCAAAGTTGATAGGGAACTGTGTTGATAATGTTAAGAGCACGGTCGGACGGACGGGGGTTTGATGCAAGGGCTCGTCTTCTGCTAAGGGTGGAAAAGACTAGTCACTATTCCTCCGTGCACTCAGACCTACAAACTGTGATGGCTCCAGCACATCACCGCTTCATATCTGGAAGCTGCTGGGGGAACAAATGTTGTGTGTGTGTGTATGGGAAGGGAGGGAGGGGAGGGGGAAAGGAGGGGAGAAAGAGACAGAAAGATATACAGAGAGAGAGAGAGAGAGAGAGAGAGAGAGAGAGAGAGAAAGAGAGAGAGAGAGAGAGAGAGAGAGAGAGAGAGAGAGAGAGAGAGAGAGAGAGAGAGAGAGAGAGAGAGAGAGAGAGAGAGAGAGAGAGCAAATAGCCGCTCAAGCAAGGATACAAATGAGTAACCTTACTACTTTCATGTAGCATCTTTCGTGTATTTGTTTGTCTATTTTTATTTGTTTGTTCTGTTGCTGACAAAGGCTTTGGCCGCAACGTCCATTTTGTTTCTTGTAGTCGTGCTCCAGTAAAGCTCACAATCTACTTCTCGTTTTTCAGTGATTCATTTATTGCTTTTTAAGCTTTACTGCAGTTCCCCTCATTCTTGTTAGCTACAACTTCTAGTGCATTAGACTGATTTATGCATGTGGATTAGCTTTCCCTATTACCAGTGTCCCTGGCCATCAGGCGAACCCACTCCAACTTCTAAGGCACTTGTAATTTACATCCCCCCAACTCAAGAATGAGAAGTCAACCTTTTAGTCCAACTGACCGGTGTAGGGGTTGAACTCCCTGCCTCAGCACTAGCACACCGGATGTTTAAGAATGAGTGCTCTTATTTAATCGCCTCGCTGACCTCTCATCAAAATGATGTTTCTACCAGATGATGTTTCTTCTGCACTTCACGTAAAATAAATGCAGTTCCCACAGCAGATACTGCCACTGGAGCGTGAAGTGTTAATCCTTCACATATTTTAGGGTACAACATAATGTAGTGTTAAGCCCTCACATATTTTAGGGTACAACATACTGTAGCGTTAAGCCCTCATATATTTTAGGGTACAACATAATGTAGTGTTAAGCCCTCATATATTTTAGGGTACAACATAATGTAGCATTAAGCCCTCACATATTTTAGGGTACAACATAATGTAGTGTTAAGCCCTCACATATTTTAGGGTACAACATAATGTAGTGTTAAGCCCTCACATATTTTAGGGTACAACATAATGTAGTGTTAAGCCCTCACATATTTTAGGGTACAACATAATGTAGTGTTAAGCCCTCACATATTTTAGGTTACAACATACTGTAGCGTTAAGCCCTCATATATTTTAGGGTACAACATAATGTAGTGTTAAGCCCTCATATATTTTAGGGTACAACATAATGTAGCATTAAGCCCTCACATATTTTAGGGTACAACATAATGTAGTGTTAAGCCCTCACATATTTTAGGGTACAACATAATGTAGTGTTAAGCCTTCACATTTTTTAGAGAACAACATAATGTAGCGTTAAGTCTTCACATATTTTAGAGAACAACATAATGTAGCATTAAGCCCTCACATATTTTAGGGTACAACATAATGTAGCATTAAGCCCTCACATATTTTAGGGTACAACATAATGTAGTGTTAAGCCCTCACATATTTTAGGGTACAACATAATGTAGTGTTAAGCCCTCACATATTTTAGGGTACAACATAATGTAGCATTAAGCCCTCACATATTTTAGAAAACAACATAATGTAGCATTAAGCCCTCACATATTTTAGGGTACAACATAATGTAGTGTTAAGCCCTCACATATTTTAGGGTACAACATAATGTAGTGTTAAGCCCTCATATATTTTAGGGTATAACATAATGTAGTGTTAAGCCTTCACATATTTTAGAGAACAACATAATGTAGCGTTAAGCCTTCACATATTTTAGGGTACAACATAATGTAGTGTTAAACCCTCACATATTTTAGGGTACAACATAATGTAGTATTAAGCCCTCACATATTTTAGGGAAAAACATAATGTAGTATTAAGCCCTCACATATTTTAGGGTACAACATATTGTAGTGTTAAGCCCTCACATATTTTAGGATACAACATAATGTAGTGTTAAGCCCTCACATATTTTAGGGTACAACATAATGAGGTGATGTGGCCACTTCCCTTCCTCATAATCTTTCCTTCCCAGAAAATTCTGAACATTGACCGGTACTTGATTTTATGAGGCTGGGTCAAAGCCAGAGCAGAACTGACCAGGTAACAAATCATGTGGCCTCTGCCAGGCTTGGCAGCCGACCCCTGTCTTGACAGGCAAGTGCTAATAAGGAACATAGATCCAAACTACAGTCAACAGTGGTGAGCATGAGTACTCAGTCTGAGAGCAGATGTTGAAATCGGCGGCACTAGGTCAGGAGGTGTATCAGCAACCATGGCACTATGCAATCCATCCAGTCTGTAATGTCTTCAACAAAAAAACTATCAAACACGGTAACACCCCCCCCCCCCCCCCCCCCCCCCCCCTAAATCACAGACTTAGATGAAGAGAATTTGGTGTCGTCAGTCACAATGTGCTGAAGGAGATAATGAGGAGAGGGTGTGAACACTCATGGACTAATAGATGGATGTGCAATGAGGACAATCTGTTGACTAACTAAAACTAAAGATGAACAGAAATGAGAAAGCGAAGAAGATGACTCAGCTAAGTTTGTGTTATACAGTTGCTTGTGTCATGCAAAGAAAATGTCAGCAGTATTCACGATCTTCTTCTTCTTCACACACCTTTAGACATCAAGAAACATCAGAAAAAAATGTAAAGAAAGCAACAGTCAACTTGTGCTTTTTGACATCTCCATAGGGTTTAGCCTCACACGTCGTGAGTGTAGGCCAGAATAACTTTCTCTTATAAACATTTGTTGAACACTCCTACAGCAAATATGTAGCCATAATTGTACCTGTCCCACAGTTACATTCATCAGTATCTAATATCTTTAGTTTATTAAACAAGTCTCAGGTATGACTGAGCTACAGTAAAACAGTAGACCAGTGGTTCTCAACCGGGGGGGGGGGGGGGGGGGGGGGGGAATTCTTAATATTGTTTTTCCCTTCATACATTACAGTTATGTACGTCTCATCCTTCTAAAATTCATTTTATAAAGTAAGTAGACCCACAAATCATGTTTTATGTGGATGTCTAGACTTGTTTTAGTATATGCTATTAAATTTACCTTCCATTTTTACGTATACTGTGTAGGGGTGGGGGATTTTTAGATAGGAAATATGAAAAGGGGGGGGGGATGACGTTCTGAAAATATGGTGAAGGGGAGCACGGGCCAAATTTTTTATAGGAAGGGGGGGGGGGGGAATGACATTCTGAAAATATGGTGAAGGGGGGCACGGGCCAAAAAAGGTTGAGAACCACTGCAGTAGATGGTACTACCTGCTTTCTGTTAGCGCTGATTGTTCAGTGGCGCTCACCAAACCCGACACCCCACATTGTGGCAGCAGCTTTAGGTGGAGGGGAGCAATTGGGAGTGTACAAGCCTTATTCTAGTGCCAGGAAATAAAACCTAAAGACTGAATGTCATGGCTGGGTAAGGGATGGCCAGGCCCCAAGCCTTGGTCGGCAACTGGTCTAGGATTGAAGCTCAGACAGGCGGACAGTTAGAGCATTGCTTTCTGATCCGCCAGCTTTTAAGCTGGTATTGTTCCAGATGTATTGGTGTTACCTTTCCTCAGGAGTAAACTAGACAGGTCAAGAGAAGGATCACGCTGCATGGGCAACAGTCTCTATAATTCAGCCCAGACTTTGTGCTATGGAGAGATATAACATTTGCTGCCGCCATGGGTTATAGTTATTATGCCTTGTTAGGAGCACAATGTAACAAACTTATCGTCAGTCAAGACGGCCAGGTGCCAGTGAGTGTGTCCCATAAGGAGTCTGGAAGTTGTAACCTGTTCTCTTCGCTGCAATATGCACCATCTTTCTGGTAGTCTGGTTGTTTTGATTCCCGCTTGATTCTATAAGCATTTCCTAAAAATCTCTTATCCCCCATCATAGGTATTTTCTTTAAAATCGGAAAATAAATGTAAACAAATATCTCACAAAAGGGAAAACATATACAAGTTAAACAAGGATTAAATGTACCACGTACCTTACACATTCCATAGTCGGTCAGTTTGATGTGTCCCTCACCATCTAACAGGACATTGTCCAGTTTCAGGTCCCTGTACACAATACCTAATGTGAAAACAATATATTATGGTATTATATATAAATACTGGATGGCCAAAATGAGTAATCTAAATATTTTTTAACGAGGCTAAGATACAAAATCAACTTATCACAAACATCAGAAAGAGGCAGTCAACATTTCTAGTTACATTATGGGACAAGAGAAACTGGAAATTGTTGTGACAACTGGAATCATTTTTAGAAAAAAAAGAAGAGGAAAACAGTGAAAGAAGATTATTCACAGCCTTGTATCATAGCACTGAAGGGTGTCAGTGGATGAACTGATACATGCTGCAGGAGGCTGCAAAGATGTGGAGAAGCATGGTCACACATGCCAGACGAGGCACTTGATGGATGATGATGATGATGACTCTCAACGTATGTTTTTTCTATGTGAGTGTAACATGCACAATAGATGACTGATGTATTAAATATGAGTGGTTGGAAGAGACGAATGTAAGACGGGCCTGAGTGCCCAATTTGTGACCCTTTGAAAATAAAGTTTGTTTACCTCGCACATGTATAAAATTGAGTGCCAGATTAAGATAGCAAAGGAAACAGTTACTGATCTATCCAATACGTGTACACAATTGAATACCAGATACAGATAACACCAGCAGAAAGTAACTCTCCTACCTCGCACGTGTAGAAAATTGAGTGCCAGGCAAATTTCAGCAGCATAAAACCGTGCATGTTCCTCTGGAAGCCGTCTCTGTCTTTGCATGTGATACATCAGATCACCTCCATTTACAAACTCAATGACAAAGAACAGCCTGCAAGAGATCACAACAGTTAGTATTGCATTTTTAACATAGCTTGAAAGAAATGAACTTGGTAAGTAATAACTGTCTGGAACTGCAGTCACAACTAGAAAAATTAACATTTCAGCAATATTCTGGAATTGATGTAACTAGGCAAAAGACATTTAAAGTAACTGTCTGTTATTTTATGTTATGTTGTGTTATCATATGTTATATTATCAAGATCAACATTCCCGCACACCGGTATTCTCAGGCATTCCGCTTCTGATAGTTGCCCTCCATGCAACATGTTCAGCAGCGACTAGCTTCCAATGTGCATTATCAATGCCTGTATCAATCATGTCCCGCTTACACACATCTTTGTATCGTAGTAGAGGCCGACCCTGGCCGACTAGGGAATAAAGATTTAAAGTAACTAACTGAAATTGAAGTAATAATTTTAAAAAAAATAAATTTAAAGTAACTGTCTGGACCTGAAGTAATAATTAAAACACTAACATTTAAAGTAACTTTCGTGTCTGGAACTGAAGTAATACTTAAAAAACAAACATTTAAAGTAACTGTCTGGAACTGAAGTAATAATTTTTTAAAAAAAAACATTTAAAGCAAGTGTCTGGACCTAAAGTAATAATTAAAACACAAACTTTTAAAGTAACTATCTGGAACTGAAGTAATAATTAAAAATCAAACATTTAAAGTAAGTGTTTGGAACTGAAGTAACAATAGGGAATAACAATTTAACAATTAAGGAATAAACATCTAAAGTAGCTAGCTGGAAGTCACAACTAGAAAATACATATTTAAAGTGACTGTCTGGAACTGAAGCAACATGGGTGGCACTGGACAGTGTCTCTCCGTGTGGCTGTACAATATCTTTGATGTCATCATTCCATTTTCTTCAGGGGAGTAATCTTGCTCTCGAATCAGATCTGCTGTGGCGTAATGCCAGTGCTGGTAGCTGATGGTGTTGCAATCTAACAAGATGGCTGAACCATCCAAGATATATGGTCATAAGGTGTTGATCCCACTGTCTGTCTGATAACATTTCTTGCACTTGGTCTCGGATAGTTAAGTTAGCAGCTCTTCTCACCTTGCCAGTGTTAATTTTGCAGTGTAATTTGGATAATTTCCAAGTTTGAATTGGCAGCATAATTATCTGTCATGTGCGGGTCCGCATGGCTGAATGGATAACAACGCGTGTTCTTAAACATCCGGTGTGCTGATGCTGAGGTATGCGGTACAACCCCTACACAGGACAGCTGGACTAAAATGCTGACCTGTCGTCCTTGACTTGGGAACGTAAATTACAAGTACCTCTGAAGTTGGAGTGGGTTCGCCTGTTGGTGAGGGACACTGTTAATAGGTAAAGCTAATACACATGCAAAATTTCAGTCCATCACTACTATAAATAGTGTGTATGGACTATGCTTGAGATAAAAGAGAGCGAGCGAAAAAAAAAAATATGTCATGTCATTTTGCGAGCATAGGTATAATTGGATGTTTCAGAATGGGTGATAGTTGATATAAAAGCGCACTTGCTTTTTGACATCTGATTTTGATTTCTCTGTATATTCTGCCTTCGTCTGTGATCAAACTTCCAAGATATTTAAATTCTTTAACTTATTTCATAGGTGTACTGCTTATCAGTAAATTTGGTGGGCCAATAAATCTGCTAACCTGCATTATTTCAGTTCTGGTTGTATTAATAAAAACTGAAGTAACAACTGGAAAATAAACATTAAAAGCAACTGCCTGGAACTGAAGTCACGACTAGTATTTAAAAAAATATGCCGCATATCTTTTACAGGATGTTGCAGTCAACCCCAGAATTTTAAGGCCATTTGTGATTTCTTGGTAAGTTTACATTCAGCAGTTTGCCATTGCTTTCTGAATGACCGGCACTCATATCATCATATGAAAATCAGTGTCAGGCGGTCTGCTTCCAAATCGCCCGCAACTGTGTTTTGAACATCGTATGCGGGATTGCAAAATGCGTTCTGATTCCTTTGGCACAGCGCGGATCTGCGACTAGAACAACTAGAAAATACATATTTGAAGTACTAACTGCCTGGAACTGAAGCAACAACTAGGACATAAATAGTTAAAGTAAAAACTGTCTGGTACTAAAGTCATAATTGGGGTATACTCATTTAATGTAATAACAAGACAAACTAGGTAACAGCACAACTGGCCAAGAATGAGTAAAACCAGCTTAAAGTAAGAAGTAAATGATTAAAGGGTGGTGTGTGACTTGGCACATCATGAGTTAAGATATATTATTTCTGTGCGGCTTGGCACATAGCAACTTAAGATATATTCTTTCTGTGCGGCTTGGAACATAATGAGTTAAGATATATTCTTTGTGTGTGTCTTGGCACATAACGAAATAAGATATATTCTTTGTGTGTGGCTTGGCACATAATTTGTTCAGACATATTCTAATATACTCAAACCCACCTGCTCTCTGTCTGGAAGCAGGAGTGCAGGCCCACGAGGAAGGGGTAATTAGTGGCCGCCTCAAAGACATGCTTCTCTGTTTGCACCCAGTCAATGTCCTGCAGACAGACAGGCTCAGGTTCAACTACGCCAGGTAATATGTGAGTAGGTGTGTATATCTATATATTATAGATCAGGTCAGTCAATCTCTCACTCTCTCTCTCTCTCCTCCCTATGTGTGTCTTACATTCTCACTCACTTGTCCGATTAATTCCAATTCTTTCTCACACACTCGCGGTCTATGATACTTGATCTCCCTCACTTACAAACATTAAAAGAAAAATAAAGAGCCCATTTATATGCCTTGAGGCACACTATGTATATATGCACACATATAAGGGGCTGCGTGGTCTCGAGGTATGGTGTCTGCCTCAAGTGCTGGAGGTCCCGGGTTCAAGCCCCGGGGATGACCAAGATTTATTTCACGTGGACTTCTAGTAATAAAATTTCCCCTGGTCTCTGGGTAGTGAGATTGGACGCCCCTGTGTATTGTTGCGCACATAAAAAAATCCCTTGGCAATTGGAAATCGAAAAATAGTAGCCTAACGGCGCTGCCCGGGCAAAATTTCGAGTTAAAAATCTAAGCAAAGTATTTCAGGATCCTCGCCGGTGCTACAGAGTTCATACACTGAACTGAGTTTCTCCAGACTCAGGTTTGAGTTAGGAGTAGAACGGAGCACATATGGGTTACACCCGTGTGCAGTGGTATTTATCCGTCGAATAAACTAATCACTGGGTATATGGTGCTAACTCACCAGCCACCTTGACTCCCCCGGTCAGTTCCTGGTACCCATTACAGGCTGGGTCAATCCGGGAGTCCAGATCCATTTAAAAATCGGTCTCGAGGATTCAAAAACATGACTACCGGGCCAGCAGGCAAGTGCTCTAACCCATGAGCCACCTTGGCTCCAACTTACAACCATACTAACTTATTTAGTCACACTCATGTATGCACACATAGAAAAACACTGAAAAGATATATAGACCAAAGAAAAGTGACAGAAACAACAAAAGACACAACTCATCATCATTGATCAGCTCTGTCTTGATGACTTTCATGGCATAGATTCTCTTGGTTTTCTTATGCTCCGCCTGCAATACTTTGGCAAAGCTGCCCCAGCCTATTACCCTCAACAATTACCACATACATACATAAAGTTGAATGACAGATACGGATAGCCTAGGAGACATATCTGGTATCCTCATACATGTACAAAGTTGAATGCCAGATATGGATAGCCTAGGAGACATATCTGGTATCCTCATACATGTACAAAGTTGAATGCCAGATACAGATAGCCTAGGAGACATATCTGGTATCCTCATACATGTACAAAGTTGAATGCCAGATACAGATAGCCTAGGAGACATATCTGGTATCCTCATACATGTACAAAGTTGAATGCCAGATACGGATAGCCTAGGAGACATATCTGGTATCCTCATACATGTACAAAGTTGAATGCCAGATACGGATAGCCTAGGAGACATATCTGGTATCCTCATACATGTACAAATTTGAATGCCAGATACGGATAGCCTAGGAGACATATCTGGTATCCTCATACATGTACAAATTTGAATGCCAGATACAGATAGCCTAGGAGACATATCTGGTATCTTCATACATGTACAAAGTTGAATGCCAGATACAGATAGCCTAGGAGACATATCTGGTATCCTCATACATGTACAAAGTTGAATGCCAGATACGGATAGCCTAGGAGACATATCTGGTATCCTCACACATGTACAAAGTTAAATGCCAGATACAGATAGCCTAGGAGACATATCTGGTATCCTCATACATGTACACAGTTGAAGCCAGATACAGACAGCCTGGGAGACTTATCTAGTATACTCATACATGTACAAAGTTGAATGTCAGATTCGGACAGCATAGAATCCTCACCTCATCATCATTGACCAGCTCTTTCTTGATGACTTTCATGGCATAGATCCTCTTGGTCTTCTTGTGCTCCACCTGCAGCACCTTGGCATAGCTGCCCCGGCCTATCACCCGCAACAGTTGAAAGTGGTCAAGATTCATCTGACCGCTGTCAGGTTTCCCAGGTGCCTGTAAAGAGAGATTTTCATAATAACAGAATACCTTACAATAACTCAGTGGGTGCGTTAGTGAAATTGAGAGGGAACTGCACTGATACCCATGAAACTGATGAGTTCAGGCTAGCGAGACAATATACATGCTATAAAAAGTTAATTGCATATTCATTACAGAACGTCGCACTCAACCCCAGCACTGTTTGGCTGTTTGTGATTTCTTGGCAAGTTTACGTCAGTAGTTTATCACTGCTTTCTGTATGACTGGCACTCATACCATTGTAAGAAATACCAATGCAAGGTGGCCTGCTGCCAAAACGCCCGCAACTGTGTTTTGAACGCGGCATACAGGAATTAAAAACTGCAGCCATAAGCTCTTTGCCACAGAACCGGTACACCTCATACACACTATATGAGCTCGTTTCATGAAACACCTTGTAAAAATTCTGCCATAAGTCATTGTCATACATCACTGATTTTTTTTTTGGGGGGGCGCTCACTTGCTTTGAACTCAAGAATAGTTCATACACACTATTTCAAGTAGTGCTGGGTTTAATTTTGCATGTGGATTAGCTGTCCCTATTAGCAGTATCCCACGCCATCAGGTGAACCCACTCTGACTTCAGAGGTACTTGTAATTTATGTCCCCAAGTCAAGAACATTAGATCAACTTTTTAGTCCAACTGTCCAGTGTAAGGGTTGAACCCATTACCTTAGCATCAGCACACCAGATGTTTAAGAACACACGTTCTTATCCATTCGGCCATGCTGACCTACAGCAACATCACAGATAAATGGCCACCTTATTTTTTAGACTAACCGGCTCTTGAGGGCTGTTATGTTGATATCTTGCCAGCACTTTTACTTCCCAAGGCATATCATGGTACCCATTTGAGGCTGTTATGACCTGGAAGGTCAGGTCAATGCATAACAAATCTGCCAAGATGAGGGATTCGTTCACATGACGAGCAGGCAAGTCTGTTATCCACTGCATTATCCGGCTACCCCTTCAGTTGACTCAAGAACTGACATCACAGCTCTCAGGACATTCCCTTACGTGCTCCATCCTCATCTGACCCAGCCAGCGAAGAGTCCCAATATTAATGGCAGCAGTAGCAGCCCCCCATCAGTATTACCAGAGCAAAATGCTGATGTCCATCCACAACACTAGCCATAATGGTTTGATTCTTAGCCTTTCTGAAACGGTTTATCTGGCACCACATCTTCACAGCAAGGCCTGAGTAGACTGTTGAAGTCAAGTAGTGGTCGGCTCCTCAGTGTGGTGTGTGTAGTGTCTCACTAGTCTCAACCCTTTCAGTTCCAAGCAATCATCATGTGCCATGCCGGCTGGCGTCAGTGCTATGTCTTTCCACAGATCTTGGTTCATTGTGCTCTTGATCAACTCTGCTGAAGCTATTCCTCCATGCCACTATTTCTGTCCATCCAGTATAATTTTTCTTGACCTGCCTTTTTCCCCCACAGATCTTTCCAGTTTTCATGATATTCTCTAAAGCATCTCTTCTCATCACATGACCAAAGAATTTGTTAGTCTGTTTCATATTGTGGTATATAATGTTCTATTTCAAAAGCCTCTTCAATGCAATCATTGTTAGTTACTCTGGCAGTCCAAGGTATTCGCAACATTTCTCTCAAGAGCTACATCTTCATTGCTTCCAAGCTTTTCCTAATTTGTTCATAACCATTCCATGATTCGGTGACATACAGCAAGACAAGTTCTATATAACTTTTCAGCACTCTCTTTTGTACATTCAATGATACTGATTTATTCCAAAAGATACTGTTCACTTTCTAGAGTGCATTCAGTGATACTGACTTATTACAAAAGATACTTTTTATTTTCTGGAATGCATTCAGTGATAGTTATTTATTACAAAAGATACTTTTTTATTTTCTGGAATGCATTCAGTGATAGTTATTTATTACAAAAGATACTTGTTTATTTTCTGGAATGCAGCTTTTACTTGATGTTTCTGCTCTTAAACTCTGTCATCAATAATGCATAGTATGTTTTAAACAAACATCAAACAATGAAATCATTCATACATTTAGTGAAAATGCAACGAGACCAACCAGAAGCTGGAATGTTCTATATAAGAACATCGGAATACAAGACGAGAGGACAGCCCAGGAAGAGATGGCTAGACAGAGTAAAAGTGACATTGGAAAAAAAAATAATATGACATTAGCACAAGCAGCAAGACAATCAAACAAGAGAAAATTAAATCCACTCTTCTCTGTGAAGTTTCCCAGCAAAAGCAGTAGAATAAAGATGAAGAAGTGTAATGCATTCAGTGCTATGTATTCCACTCCTACATGTTCCCTTACTTTCCTACCAGGAGAACATTTAATCAGATAGTGGTGGGAACGATGAGTAGTATGACTCTTCGCTGGCTGTTGAACAAGGGGACTGCGCACATATGGGAATGTCCTGAGTGCAGTGATGTCGGTTCTTGACTCAACTCAACTCCCTTACTTTCCTCATTTGGACTGAGCATACTAAAGAAATCTGTCTTGCCATATGGCCATTCCCACTGTATATTTAGCCTCTTTGAAAATCCTTCAGTACCCGCTCAATAAAATCCCATCATCAACTAAGAAGTGGTTGACCTTATGTTCCTGGCTGGACCTACACCTCATTCTCGGTCCTATCCATCCGTGTCAGTGACATTGAAAGACCCATATCCATTCCACATTCATGAACTATTCCCATTATTTGAAATCATACCCAACCTTGTGCCAAATGAACATTGAATTGACTATGTAGAGAAGTCCTCACAAACCAGTGGCTTTGATTCTACAGCGGCCTGTTGTTAGTCCAACGTTCCGGGAAGGAAAGAACTGAAGACTTATTCGGTGAGCTGTATGTGGACGGAACGGACATTGAATTAAGCTGGGTCTGTGAAGAAAAGCTATATGAGGCTCTATGCCTCAACTGAACTGAACTTTATCCTTGTGTTTTGTAGAGAACTCTTGGTTTTAACTGCCTTGATGTTTTCCTGGGCTGTTCTTTATTAGGTTATTAAAATTACGTTATATTTTACTCTGTCGATCACCATGTTATCTATGCACCAGCCAGAAAGACACCTCAGGGAATAGGCCCCGAGGTCGAAAGAGAGAGTGACAGTGAGTCCGGGGAACGGAGGAGGGTTGGCAAGCAAAGACCTATCCCAGCCAGGGCGAAAGAATAGTATTGAAACATTGTGACAGGTGTGCCCCTTGGAGAACATCAGGCGAGGAGAGGAGTGGGTCAGAGTGCCAGCCGTGCAGTCAGACTTGTGCAGAGTTGTAATAACATTGAGCCGGGAGTGCAGGGAGTGGCCAGCAGGGGCCAGAGAAGTGGAAATTCAGCAACTAATTCAGGAAAATTCTCGCCCGGGTGATGTGATTATCTACACGGATGGGTCAGTGTTGAGAGGTAGGAGAAGTGCCTGGGGGTTCTTGGCAAAAGCTAATGGTCGGCGTTTGGTGCAGGAGAGCCTGGCGTATGATGACACTACATCTAGCTTAAGAATGGAGGTGGAGGCGGTCAGTGCAGCTTTCCGCTGGATAGAAAACACGATACATACACACATTGTGATTGTAACTGACTCAGAAAGCATGCTGAGAAGGGTGAGAACAGGCAAGCTTCGTGCAGAGTGGCTTGCTTCGCTTCGGAGGTCACGGGTAGCAAGCATCACCTGGATCTTTTCTCCTGGGCATGCCGGTGTGCTGGGGAATGAACAGGCGGACAGATTGGCTGGCTCGGCAAAACTTGGTGGAGTATTGATGCATGACAAGGCAGACGTGGTTGCGGCCTTGTGGGAGCACGTGTACACCTCGGAGGAGCAGATGGATCACCATAGTCTGGTAAGAATGAGACAGCGAGGTGTGACGAGGGGATCTGGCCGACGCTCGACGCTCAGAGGAAAGGCAAGACGGACATATAATCAGATTGCTACTGGAACTATTAGTGTTGGAACTCTTCGCTGGCTGCTGGGGATGGGGACGGAGCGCTTATGGGAATGTCCCGAATGCTGTGATGTCGGTTCCTAAATCAATCAATCAAAATTTGTGATGTTATAAGAAGAACAGAAAAAAGCAGTCCCAAAACAGGGACTTGCCATGTGTCTGAGATGTGCTAAGACCATCACATTTTATAGGTATGAATTTATTAAAGAATAGTTGGCTAGTCTATTCCTCACTTTAGCAGACGACGAACACAAGCATCGAACCCTCATCCAACCATTTCCATGACATTATCAGAACAGCTCCATACAGCGACTACACTAAAGTACCCGCTATTATGATGATGTTATGGTCACCATTTTCTTTTCAATTGTGATCTGATTTCTGAAAGAGGAAGAGCACTGTGTTTCACGAATTTACTGCACAGAGGAAGATTAAATAAACAATAATCCATAATGAGTAAACTCCAACAAACAAACCTTACCTCTACTTTAGCAGTCTGCCACAAACAGGATGATATGAAACAGAAAACAAGAAATTGAAACTTAAATATGCCATAAGGACAGAAACTGAACATTTCTTGGATGTAAAATAACTTTGTCTGTAAATGTTTACAAGAATTTAAAGAATTTAAACAGAATCCTTCAAATTATAAACAATATATAATAACATCACTGAAATCTTTATTTAAAACACAAACTACATGATACATTCAGCATGGGTCTTTAAAAGAAAGAAACAAATAATCCGTCATTTAAAATTAACAAAATTAAATTGATTCTCTTCCTGAAAATCTTAATGTGTTCCGATGCGAACTATATAGCTCAGTCCAATATAGCGCAGTCTATGTTTTGTTTCATGTAATATAATGATATCCATTGTTATTTCAGGCATTGTCAAACCAATAATATACATTTTTATTTCATAAGCAGCAATATATAAAATAAGAACAACACAAATGTTAGGATATTAACATCTGACATGGTATTCATGACAATACAATAGTTTATGACAACCACCATGCAGATACCTCTACAAACATTTGCTGATTACATGTTGCAAATATAAAATTCAAAGTAAAAAACAACAACTATACACACAGCTGTTTTAAATGTATAAAACATAATCTCTCAAGTTATAGTTGCATTGTTTCTGTAAATAAGTAAAAGATTGTACAGGATACAGTTATATGTTCAAAAACATTATACCAGACTTCAAACTGGTATCAGGTAAAAAAAAAAAAAAAGTAGTGCTGTGTGTGTGCACTCATCATTATGGCCTACTCTAAACTCTTTAAGTTTCAGATATTTATTTATTACTTTAACTTTTCTTAACCCGTGGAGTTGAACTTTAAAGTAATACAAGACTGCACCTGGCAGAGTGAAGTAATAACACAATGTGGGCGGCAGAAGAAATCAAAGTAACAATCAAGGTAGAGTAGGTGTGTCTGTTCTCATTACAGCAACCATATCACTGCTGATGTGTCTTCTTCTTTGGCTTGCCCCCCCCCCCCCACCCCCAGTGGAGTATAGGTCTTCAACAACCTCATGTGAAGCTGTACAACCTTTTGCTATCTCCTGCAACTTCCTCTATGTCCTCTTCATATTATTCACTTGTTTCTAACACTCTTCTCTGTGTCTTTTTAGGGTAACTTTATCTTGTTTACCTGCGCTGTGGTGAACGGGTTACGAATGCAATTTCTAATCCTGCAGACCGAGTTCAAAACACAGCTGTGGGCAATTTGGAAGCAGACCACATTGTGTTGGATTCCTTCTTACAAAGGTATGAGTCCGGTCATTCAGAAAGCAATGGCAAACTACTTAATGTAAATTTGCCAAAAAGTCACAAACAACCCACACAAAAAAATAACAAACAAACAAACAATGGGGTTGGCTGTCTCATCCTGTAAAAGATATGCAACTGACTTAACTATCGTGTTTACTGTGTGGGTTCCTGAGAAAGGACTTTCTAGCAGAAGGAATCAAACTAACAATCCAGATAGAGTAGATGTGTCTGTTTTCATTACAGCAACCTCCCAGTGGAGTATAGGATTTCAACAAACTCACATGAAGCTGCCCAACCTTTTGCTATCTCCTGCAGCTGCCTTCATGTCCACTTCATATTATTCATCTGTTTCTAATGCTCTTCTAAGAGTCTTTTTAGGTTAACCTCTATCTTGTTTGCTGTGTGGGCTCTAATTATACATTAATCAGGCTAAAATGGTGTGTGCTGAAAGAGTTTTTTCCAGAGCTGAGACATATAGGGCGCTTGTCCAAGCAGTTGACACATAAACACCTTTGTCTTCATAGACTCAAAGTCAGTCTCCAAACCATCTCATGCTCCTAACAGGACATCATCCATAAAATAAAAGACAAAATTAGAATGCCATTTACAAAAACAGAACTAGTCTTGCAGTGGACACCAGCCGACTGTGGTTTCCTTGGTAATTAAAAGGCAGATGAGTCTGGCAAAGGCTGGAGGAAACCTCGCATAGCCTGATCCATCATCCCAAGGCTTTAGGAGGGTGAGAGCAATCCTTAAGCAAACTATGAGAATGATTTGTAGGAAGGAAAAGAAACTACAGACCAGAACACAACAGCATCAATGAGCATAGCATAAATGCACAAAACAGAATTGCCAAACTCAGTATGGGACATTGCAGATTCACAACACACCTCCAGTGAATGAGTCTCACAGACTCTGCCACTTGGAAATGTGGAGCACTAAAGCAAACCCCAAGACATGTACTAGAAGGCTGCCATGACTTCGCCGACCTGGGGAAGGAAATCTGGCTGACAGGAGCAGCCCTTCGAGAAAATCTCTGGGACAAGGAAGTCTGGCTGACAGGAGCAGCCCTTCGAGAAAATCTCTGGGACAAGGAAGTCTGGCTGACAGGAGCAGCCCTTCGAGAAAATCTCTGGGACAAGGAAGTCTGGCTGACAGGAGCAGCTTCTCGAGAAAATCTCTGGGGGACCATTGAAAACCTTAAGCCAACCATCATGTTTGTGGTTCGTGCTGGAAAAGACAGAAAGCAAACACTGATCGCTGAAGGAGAAACAAAACAGGCAAGTACAGCCTTCCCTGGGATCGAACAATGTATGAGGTGCATATTCAGATCCCTCAGTCTTGGGAAGGTTACTCTGGTCAACAAATGCCTGAAGAAGTTGGATGTGTCGGCCGAAAGGTGCAAATATTGCAGCTCTGCTGTAAACAGACACGAAACAATAATGTACAAAACAACATTCAGGATGAACACAGAAGAAGATCCCTCGGTCAATCTGTAGGTTAATGCAACAACTGTCTCAGTCAGAAGGGATTCAGAAAAGTTTATGAGGCAAGAAGTAATCAATAAATAAAAGAGAGTGCTCTGGTACTGAATGAGATTACCAACTGCCAGAGGATTTTAAATGTGGGTAAAGTTAATGTGGGACCTTGAAGTTTTCGGCCATTGTGTGAGTGGGCTAGGTTTCTGATCCATTTTCCAGGGATCAGGAAAGGGCATTTATAAGATGTTGCTCTAATGTTACCTGGCATGGCCACAAGAAAGTAATGGAGAAAACAAGTTAATTCAGAACCACTAGCAAAATCTGAAACGGTTGACTTAAACTGGTGGACAGTGAGGGGGGAAATAAAATGTGAGCGATGGTCAGAAAGAAAATGTGACAATGAAGATAAAAATGCCAGTGGAAGAAAGAAAGACATGCAGAAAAATGAAAAGAGAGAAAGACAGAATGCTAGAGAAAGAAAGAAAGAATAAAACAGAGAATGGAGAGCATGAGGTAGACAGAAGAGAGACACACACATGAACATACATAGAGAGAGACACACAGAGAGAGAGAGAGAGAGAGAGAGAGAGAGAGAGAGAGAGAGAGAGAGAGAGAGAGAGAGAGAGAGAGAGAGAGAGAGAGAGAGAGAGGAAATAAAAAGACAAAGAGATAAACATCTGGGTGGCATAGCCACACAGCAAGTCAGCACAAGAACACAGAGCTGATTCAAGACTCGTGATTGTGTGAGATAGTGAACAATGACCCACACGCTTTAGTTTAGTTTAGTTTAGTTTAGTCGACGGATCAACATCACGGCACACGGGTGCAACCCATAAGTGCTCCGTTCTCCTCCTAACTCAAACCTGAGTCTGGAGAAACTCAGCTCAGTGCACGAACTCCGTAGCACCGGCGAGGATCCAGAAATTCTTTGGATAGATTTTTAACTCGAAATTTTGCCCGGGCAGCGCCGTTAAGCTACTCTTTTTCGATTTCCAACTGCCAAAGGATTTTTTACGTGCGCAACAATGCACACGGGCGTCCGATCTCACTACCCAGAGACCAGGGAAAATTTATTACTAGAAGTCCACGAGAAAAAATTCCGGCATCACCGGGGCTTTCACCCGGGACCTCCAGCACTCGAGGCGGACACCATACCTCGAGACCATGCAGCCCCCCACGCTTTACAGAATAGCACATGATGATGTTGTGAGAGAATGAACTAACCACTATCTTACCCTGATTTCATTTATTTCAACAATATCTTAATATGTAACATCCACACAAAAGGACCCTGGCATATATTATAGGTTGAATAAAAGTTAAACATTTACATCAACAAAATGAACATAATTAACTTTTAATCCTGAGCATTATGTGACATATGATTGATTCTTCCCAGTGCATCCCAAGCACTGCTTCATGAGTCTACTTATTGCTTACATTTTGTCAGAACATTCTTTAAAAATCTGGCTACTCCCGCTGCAATTTCATTTTTCTTAATTTTTCAACAACACATGTGGAGTTCAGCTGTTTGATAATGGGGATTTTTTGTGAAAAAATTAAGATTTTTTAGTTGCTATAAATTAGCAACACACCGAGTTAGAGCTAAACAATAACTGCCTGGGACAGAAGGAGTTAAAGTAACAGAAACAGTTTAAGTAACTCATGGCAATGTTTTCCTGTTGCAAATTTGAACAAAGAAGATGCAAACTAACAGATTGCACAATTTATTGCTTGGCATATTTTGCATATTCATCAACATCACACCATGATGTGTCATGCCAAAAAAGCGTAGGCAGTCACGATTCTCCATCTCACACGATCACCAGAGTTTTGTGAGTTGCCGAATCATGGGTTACCATGCATATGTAAAGTAGGAAGTCTGCCGTTGCTTTCCTTCCTGGCAGTGACTACACTGGTTGGTGATTGCAGCTAATGTCTCTATAAAGAGATCATCAACCTACTATCATGAACTTGGGACCATAACCAACAACTATCCGCTGGCGGCTCTCCAGATCAATCTACCTCCTGCCCTTAAGGTTTCCCAATATCTTTGTGAGGTTTAAATATTGAGCACAACCCACTACTGGCAACGCTGATCATATTCTGGTATGAACCTAAGGCCTATCCACGTCAATATGGAAGCACTATACTCGAGTTTCGCTCTCGTTTGAGCTCATCAGTAGTGCATATCCTTGACAGGATCCAGAAACAAGCCCCGGATCACCGGCGTGTGAAGCGGGTGTGTAACCACGCGGCACACGCTGGATACGGCCAAATTATCATTCATTCATTCAGTAACATGTCCTTTGCAGAGCCTCGCTCCCATAACAACCTTCCGGAAAACCTCTCGATCATGAGCAAGATGTCCCACGTCTGATACACCCATCTGGAGATCATCCGCCACATCCTGCTCCCATCTTCTCTTTGGCCTTCCTCTTCCTCTCTTCCCAGGCATATACCCTCCCATTATTGTTCTCTCCAAACTTTCGTGACGTTTCAAGTGACCAAAATACTTCAATTTTCTTTGTTTTATCGTCTTTAATAGCCAACCCTCCTCTATATTCAACTCATGAAGTATGGATGCATTTGTTCTTTTCTTTACCCAAGATAAAGGCCAAATTATCACAACAGAATATTACAACGTCACCCATTATAGGCTATAGCTCAAGATTCTTGTGAGGAGTTGGGAGAGAGAAAAGCTAACCAGGTACTTCAACTTGCCCAATGTGCCCCATTGATGAAACAATCGGATGAATCTTTTTTTGGGGCTGAAATGCACAACATGCATAGCCACTAACATTCCAATGTAACTACATGTGTTACCAGTTAAGTTAGTCACATATCCTTTACAGGACATAACCCCTTCGCTACAGCGTGTTACCAGGATGGCCATAAAAACCACTGTGTAAGCAGAAAGACATGTTGGTCAATTTTCAGGCACTGGTAACACACGCAGTTACTCTGGAGTATTAGTGGCTATGTGTATTGTATATTTCAGCCCAAAAGTATTCATCAATTTTTATCACCTTAGTTAGTTAGTCATTACTCCTCATGGCCCCATTCGCATCACCTTATTTTGTTTTTCATCAGCCTACCCCAACGAACTTGAGACCATAACCAACAACTATCTGTTGGCGACTCTCCAGATTAATTCACTTCCTGCTCTCATGGTTTCACATTTCTCTTATGGAAAAAAAAGAGGCTAAGCATGTACTCCAACTTGCCTAAGGTGTCCCATAATCTTCCTTGGTGAAGAAATTTCAGGGAAAAGGTTACTCCACAATGCTCTGTTCCTGTACCAGTGAATATCACACAAAATGCTGCTCACAGTTCCATTTGCATCATCTTATTTTGTTTTGTAGCATGTACAAAACAAACAAGTCATATTACAGGAACCTGCTGTTGGCATGTGAAGTATTCAGACCATCACATATTTTAGGCCAGAGTGCACAAAGGAATAGGTGGCCAGTTTTTCCTTCAGTGGTGAACGGCGAGTGCAGGCATCAAACCCTCATCCACCCTGGAAGGTTAACCCGGTCAACAAATGCCCGCAGAAGTCGGATGTGTCAACCAAAAGGCGCAAACATCGCAGCTCTGCTGTAAACAGGCACGACGCAAGTACGTCCAAAAAATATTCCGGATGAACATAGAAGAAGAAGAGGAAACCCTTATCTGACCTTATCATGCCATTCAAAACAACATATTCTCTTAGTGAATTTATTAAACACATAAGCCATAAACAGTAGCAATTAGACGGTTCCAGCCAGTTTTGTGCAAACAGACAGAGTTTGTGTTAAATATAAAATTATACTGTGGGGATAACAGATGTTTCACATTCGAATAATACCTGTGACGATGTGTTCTAATTGTGTCAGCTAAAGCATTATTCACTTTTCACTGTATCTGATATATAACTCTGCAGTATGCACCTGACCAGATGTAGTGAAATATGCCAGGCAATAAATTGTGCAAACATATTGTTTGTGGCTTCCGTGTCTAAGCTCATGCCATGGTCAGTTTAACTTCCTAACCATTAAACCGACACAACTGCTCACAGCAAAGTATGCCAGGCAGTCAACTTTGCAATCTGTTCTTTGTGTCTTCCGTGTTCACATTTGAAGCAACATCTAGGAAATACTGGATAAGAAGAACTCTCTGAGGTTGAAGGAGTTAAGAGAACGTATTGTGTTTGGTTATGAGAAGGAGAAATGAATTAACATAAGGTGAGTTGCTTGGTATAGAATGAGTTCATCAAGATGCACAATTTATGCTAGGTAATTATCTTAGCTTGAATAATAGAAAGACAGAAGTCATGGAGATATCAAAGAAACAGATTGTGCTTAAATGTACAATTAAAGTAAATGATGTTATTTTGGGGCAAGTGAAGAAATTCAGATATATATGCACATGGATAACAGGTGGAAGATGCATCAGACAGATAAAGAAAAGAATAGGACAAGCAAAAACTGCTTTCCATCAAATGAAGAACATGCTATGCAATAAGTCCTTGTCATGTTATGTGAAACCAGTTTTGACATACGGCTGCACATCCTGGACAATTAGTAAACAGATTAAAGTAAACAGATTAAAGTAAACAGATTAAAGTAAACAGATTAAAGTAAATAGATTAAACAATCCCCAGAAGCCTTGGAGATGTGGTTTTACAGAAGAATGCTGAAAATTCACCGACAGCCAAAATGAGCAATCTGGACATTCTGAGGGAGACAAAGTCGCACATACAACTTATCATAAACATCAAAAAGAGGCAGTCATCATTTTAAAGGCCACTTTATAAGATTCTGAAACCCAAAGGGCACTAGAAACAGTAAGCAAAGCTAAAGTAATGGATCCTTTACAATAATCTTGAGGCATTGTGGTTATATGGTTTAGTTTAGTCGATGGATGAACATCACGGCGCACGGGTGTAACCCATAAATGCTCCGTTCAACTCCTAACTCAAGCCTGAGTCAGAGAATCTCAGCTCAGTGCATGAACTCCATAGCACCAGTGAGGATCCTGATGCGGTCATTTGGTGCTGGCACCATATTTGGATAGACCAACTGGCTCTAGAGGGGTGATATGGTTAATACCACGCTGGCCATGTTTGCTATCCAAGATATATTCTGGTAATCATTTTAACATGACCACCCACGCTTATCGGCATGGCCCATGATGATGATGAATCATTTTAGACTGCTGACCTGGGAGCCAAGGTCAATTTTTAAGACATGGGTCGAAGAAAATTTTAACTCATTGATCACCAGGCCGGCAGCGCGCGTGCTGGCCGCTATACTGCCATGATCCCAAACAAAATAGTGGGTAGGCTTGTAACAACACATGGAGAAGAGAATTACAGATGCAGATGAACAATATGGAGAGAACACGGTTGGAGCTGCAGACAACAGCAAAGGACTGGAGGGCCTGGGTGAGTTGGTTCAAGCCCTATGTTCCATTGGGAGATAAAATTCAGATGCAGAAAACAGAATGATCTTTAAAACTCAGAGGCAGAAAACAGAATGATCTTTTTCAGCATCCTTACACTTTGATACCTGTTGAGGGAGAAGTAGCACTTACATGGAGATGTTACTGTATCTGTTGAAGGGAGATGTAGCTATTACATGGAGATGTTACTGTATCTGTTGAGGGAGATGTAGCACTTACATGGAGATGTTACTGTATCTGTTGAGGGAGATGTAGAACTTATATGGAGATGTTACTGTATCTGTTGAGGGAGATGTAGCTATTACATGGAGATGTTACTGTATCTGTTGAGGGAGAACTAGCTCTTACATGGAGATGTTACTGTATCTGTTGATGGATAACAAGCTCTTACATGGAGATGTTACTGTATCTGTTGAGGGAGAAGTAGCACTTACATGGAGATGTTACTGTATCTGTTGAGGGAGACATAGCTCTTACATGGAGATGTTACTGTATCTGTTGAGGGAGACGTAGCACTTATATGCAGATGTTCCAAGAACCAGAACTATGCCGTCTCATTTGTTAAGCAATAACCAATAATCTTTTCTGAATATTTAGTATTCATCAACATTCATTCATTCATTCAGTAGCATGTCCTTTGCAGAACCTCGCTCCCATAACAACCTTCCAGAAAACCTCTCAATCATAAGCAAGATGTCCCGCGTCAGATACACCCATCTGGAGATCATCCACCACATCCTGCACCCATCATTTCTTTGGCCTTCCTCTTCCTCTCTTCCCAGGCATATACCCTTCCATTATTGTTCTCTCCAAACTTTCATGACATTTCAAGTGACCAAAATATTTCAATTTTCTTTGTTTTATCGTCTTTAATAGCCAATATCTTCTTCAATATTCAACTCTTGAAGTATGGATGCATTTGTTCTTTTCAACACTAGCAAATTTTAAAAAATGGTATAGGTGGCGTGCAACCAAAATCAGGTGGATGTGGAAAGCCAGAGGAAGCCACAAAATTATCTCCCATGATTGAAGCAACTATGTTGTTGCCATTGAACTGAACTGGCAATTATGAGAGTTTGGATGTGCTAGGTATTAAGCCAAGCAGGTGAAGAAAGAAGGCTCCTCAGATCATAATCAAACTATACCACTGTATAAATTTGCTGAAACAAATGGAATTAAAGAGAGTGGTAGAAGACAGACAGATATGGAATGGAATCATCAGGAAGCTTCATGGCCTATGCAGCTGGCTGAAATAGTGATGAAGACACAAAAGAACAAAC
This sequence comes from Cepaea nemoralis, assembly GCA_014155875.1. Classification (NCBI taxonomy): domain Eukaryota; kingdom Metazoa; phylum Mollusca; class Gastropoda; order Stylommatophora; family Helicidae; genus Cepaea; species Cepaea nemoralis. The sequence continues at coordinate 80,171 of JACEFZ010011456.1, forward strand.
TGCATACATGATGCGTGCTTTCTGTAACGTTATTAAATAACAATATATGCCAAAATTAACAAATGGGAAGAACAGCTGTATAGCTTAAGCCTTAAGCTTTGCAAAATAAGTACATAACAACTTATTTAAAAGAAATAATGCGCAAAACATTCTTCTCAACCAAGAAAATTAAATGGATGACAAAATCTAACATGATGAAATAAAAATATAAAACATCAAAGTGAAATTATATATTAAAAAATGAAATTTAAATTTAAATAATAAGGGACAATGCAATTCCTGAATAAAAGTCAGGATATAAATACAAAATACACTTTGTTGATGCATGAATAAATATATGGTAACTTACAACAGGCATAACAAGCACAGAACTAACTAGAAGTGATTGCTGGATTCAGAGGGGGAGTAGTTGTTTATGCCACTAAAACTTAGATAAAATAAAAGAAATAAAAGGGAACGTTTGATTAATTAAACCAGCACTTAATAAATTACAGGGAATGTTGTACAGACCATAGTAAAGTAAAGGTGTCTTGTTTTACAGACCACAGTAAAGGTCTCTTGTTTGCACCTTTAGGTGTATATGGTAGACATTGCTAGAACTACATGGTTACAGACTAATGAGCACTCATGGCCGCCATTCACTTCCCAAGACATTTTCTGGTACTCATTTTAGGCTGGGTCAACCTGGCAGCCTAGGTGTATTTTCAACATTTGAAACCACTGTAATGTGGATCGAACCCTTGACTACCAGGATTATAGGCGAGTGTCTAGAAGCTATGCTACCGCGGCTACCTGTAAAGACTATACAGAACAATAAATAAATATGGGGAAAAGGTTAAATTAAACAAGTAAATGTGTTTAGGGAAATGTTTGATAGATCAAACAAAACCACCAATAAAAAGGAGATGTTTGAAGGACCAAATAAAACAATAGAGAAATAAGGGAAAATGCATAAGACTAAACGAATCAGTAAATAAATTAGACGACATGTTTTGAAACCAAAGAAAACAATAGAGAAATACGGGGAAATGTATGAAAGACTAAACAAATCAGTAGATAAATTTAAGGATATGTTTGAAAGACTAAAGAAAACAATAGAGAAATATGGGGAAATGTATGAAAGACTAAACGAATCAGTAAATAAACTGGAGGGCTTCTTTGAAAGACCAATTGTTTATAGCCACGGCCTAAGTTAAAGTGATATTTATATTGAAATTTTGAAGATACGAAGTGTGGGAGAATTATAGCAGTTTATTGAGAACATAAATTTTAGACAAGAATCCTGCGGTATTTGTATCATCTCCGTGGCAGCACACCCGCCTGCTACAGTGATGGTTCAGAATTCCATTCCCACGAGGCACCTAATTAGTCGTGAATCAGCAAATTGTGACAGTGTGTTTGCTATTATGACAAATATACAATACAAAAACAACAAAAGACAGTAGCAAAACTGCTACCAGTGCCAAACATGGATACTGTCTAAATAGATCTAACATGGACAATGTCCAAACAGATCAAACATGGACACTGTCTTAATAGATCAAATGTGGACAATGTCTAAATAGATCAATCGTGGAAAACGCATAAATAGCTCAAAACATCACACAAGGACATTGTCTAAATAGATCAAACATTAACACTAAGTCAAACATGGACACTGTCTAAATAGATCAAACATGAACACTGCCTAAATAAACATGCACACTGTCTAAATATATCAAACATGGACACAGCCTAAACAGATCAAACCATGGACACTGTCTAAATAGATCAAATATAGGCACTGTCTAAATGATCAAACATGGACATTGTCTAAATAGATCAAACACGAACACTGCCTAAATAAACATGCACACTGTCTAAATATATCAAACATGGACACTGCCTAAACAGATCAAACATGGATGCTGTCTAAATAGATCAAATATTGACACTGTCTAAATGATCAAATATGGACATTGTCTAAATAGATCAAACATGAACACTGCCTAAATAAACATTCACACTGTCTAAATATATCAAACATGGACACTGCCTAAACAGATCAAACATGGACGCTGTCTAAATAGATCAAATATTGACACTGTCTAAATGATCAAACATGGACATTGTCTAAATAGATCAATCTGGACACTGTCTAAATCACACGAGATTTGACACTTGAGAAAAGCTTCCAGCTTCACTAAGAGATACAGAATTAGAAATGGTATCATTCTAATATATGGGAGATCTAAAAACTCAAAGGGAAAAGAAAATGAAGAGAAACAAAACCAAGCAAATTATAAACCGATCTCCGTTGGTGAAACCTCACTTCATATGGTGGAATCAAAAACTTCTTTAGGTAGCAATCTAGGTAAAGATGGAGAACAAATAAAGATATTAAAATAAGATTTAAAAAGTGAGAGGAGCTTTAATAAAACTGAAATTTAAGGGAATCAACAGAAATTAAGCTTAGCACCAAACTTACAATTTTTAACACTAATGTTGAATCAGTACTTTGTATGGATCAGAAACATGCTTAACGACTAAAACAATTGCTAATAAATTATAAACATTCATTAATTGGCATCTGAGCAGAATAAAAGGTATGGTATGGTATGACAGAATCATGAATGTGGATCTCATGGAGAGAACTAAACAAATACATGTGAATCCAGAGAAGAAAACAAGATGCACTGCTGGTAGGACACATTGTGATAACTGGCAAACAGTAGAATCAGAAGGTCGTTTGTCTGGAACCCACAAGGGCAAATGTAACAGAGGGAGATCTAAAAACATAACCCACAAGGCAAATGTAACAGGGGGAGATCTAAAAACATAACCCACAAGGCAAATGTAATAGGGGGAGATCAAAAACCATAACCCACAAGGCTAATGTAACAGGGGGAGACCTAAAAACATAACCCACAAGGCAAATGTAACAGGAGGAGACCTAAAAACATAACACACAAGGCTAATGTAACAGGGGGAGATCTAAAAACATAACCCACAAGGCTAATGTAACAGGAGGAGACCTAAAAACACACACAGACGAGAACTGGAGACAGAAATTAATAATGTGAAGAAGAAGAACAACAACAACAACATCTAGTGAGATTGAAGTCGAATCAGCTTTTTTTTTGGTACCTATAATTCAAGGTCAAGCTACAGTGCTAGAGGATGCCAAACATTCAGATGGGGTAGACTGTATCAGGGGTATCTTACACACACACAAACTTAGGGTAGACTGTATCAGGGGTATCCTACACACACACAAACTTAGGGTAGACTGTATCAGGGGTATCCTACACACACACACACAAACTTAAGGTGACAATTGGCTCAAGATTAATCACTTCCCTTACACTTGCCGGCTCCATGGCGAACGAGTTACGGATGCAGTTCATAACGCCCGCGTTTGAACACAGTTGCTGTTGATTTGGCAGCAGATCGCCTTGCATTGATCTTTTACTAAATGGTATGGGTGCCGGTCGTTCATACAGCAATGGCAAACTAATGAACATAAACTTGCTAAGAGATCACAACAGCAAAATAAAAATGCTGGTGTTGACTGCGACATCCTGTAAAGGATATGCAACTAACTTTTTATTTTGCAAATCCTTAGCAGAACACTGCCCTGACCATGGTCTGCTGAGAACATTCTCCATCCTATGCCAGTTCCCCTGATTCATGCATTTTAATGCGCCAGGTATAGATACCTCTGTCCTTCTTTGTTTTGGTTGAATGCTGCCTTTTCTTCCAGGAACCATGTCTTCCATCACTGTCCTCTCCTAACCCCAATGATATCTAATACTGTCCTCTCCTAACCCCAATGATATCTAATACTGTCCTCTCCTAACCCCAATGATATCTAATACTGTCCTCTCCTAACCCCAGTGATATCTAATACTGTCCTCCCCTAACCCCAGTGATATCTAATACTGTCCTCTCCTAACCCCAGTCATATCTAATACTATCCTCTCCTAAACCCAGTGATATCTAATACTGTCCTCTCCTAACCCCAGTGATATCTAATACTGTCCTCTCCTAACCCGTGATATGTAATACTGTCCTCCCCTAACCCCAGTGATACCTAATACTGTCCTCTCCTAACCCCAGTGATACCTAATACTGTCCTCTCCTAACCCCAGTGATACCTAATACTGTCCTCTCCTAACCCCAGTGATACCTAATACTGTCCTCTCCTAACCCCAGTGATACCTAATACTGTCCTCTCCTACCCCAGTGATATCTAATACTGTCCTCTCCTAACCCCAGTGATATCTAATACTGTCCTCTCCTAACCCGTGATATGTAATACTGTCCTCCCCTAACCCCAGTGATATCTAATACTGTCCTCTCCTAAACCCAGTGATATCTAATACTGTCCTCTCCTAACCCGTGATATGTAATACTGTCCTCTCCTAACCCCAGTGATATCTAATACTGTCCTCTCCTAACCCCAGTAATATCTAATACTGTCCTCTCCTAACCCCAGTGATATCTAATACTGTCCTCTCCTAACCCATGATATGTAATACTGTCCTCCCCTAACCCCAGTGATATCTAATACTGTCCTCTCCTAAACCCAGTGATATCTAATACTGTCCTCTCCTAACCCGTGATATGTAATACTGTCCTCTCCTAACCCCAGTGATATCTAATACTGTCCTCTCCTAACCCCAGTGATATCTAATACTGTCCTCTCCTAACCCCAGTGATATCTAATACTGTCCTCTCCTAACCCCAGTATATCTAATACTGTCCTCTCCTAACCCCAGTGATATCTAATACTGTCCTCTCCTAACCCCAGTGATATCTAATACTGTCCTCTCCTAACCCCAGTGATATCTAATACTGTCCTCTCCTAACCCCAGTGATATCTAATACTGTCCTCTCCTACCCCAGTGATATCTAATACTGTCCTCTCCTAACCCCAGTGATATCTAATACTGTCCTCTCCTAACCCCAGTGATATCTAATACTGTCCTCTCCTAACCCAGTGATATCTAATACTGTCCTCTCCTAACCCCAGTGATATCTAATACTGTCCTCTCCTAACCCCAGTGATATCTAATACTGTCCTCTCCTAATCCCAGTGATATCTAATACTGTCCTCTCCTAACCCCAGTGATATCTAATACTGTCCTCTCCTAACCCCAGTATATCTAATACTGTCCTCTCCTAACCCCAGTGATATCTAATACTGTCCTCTCCTAACCCCAGTGATATCTAATACTGTCCTCTCCTAACCCCAGTGATATGTAATACTGAGTTCCCCTAACCCCAGTGATATCTAATACTGTCCTCTCCTAAACCCAGTGATATCTAATACTGTCCTCTCCTAACCCATGATATGTAATACTGTCCTCTCCTAACCCCAGTGATATCTAATACTGTCCTCTCCTAACCCCAATGATATCTAATACTGTTCTCTCCTAACCCCAGTGATATCTAATACTGTCCTCTCCTAACCCCAATGATATCTAATACTGTTCTCTCCTAACCCCAGTGATATCTAATACTGTCCTCTCCTAACCCCAATGATATCTAATACTGTCCTCTCCTAACCCCAGTGATATCTAATACTGTCCTCACCAAACCACAATGATATCTAATACTGTCCTCTCCTAACCCCAGTGATATCTAATACTGTCCTCTCCTAACCCCAATGATATCTAATACTGTTCTCTCCTAACCCCAGTGATATCTAATACTGTCCTCTCCTAACCCCAATGATATCTAATACTGTTCTCTCCTAACCCCAGTGATATCTAATACTGTCCTCTCCTAACCCCAATGATATCTAATACTGTCCTCTCCTAACCCCAGTGATATCTAATACTGTCCTCACCAAACCCCAGTGATATCTAATACTGTCCTCTCCTAACCCCAGTGATATCTAATACTGTCCTCTCCTAACCCCAATGATATCTAATACTGTTCTCTCCTAACCCCAGTGATATCTAATACTGTCCTCTCCTAACCCCAGTGATATCTAATACTGTCCTCTCCTAACCCCAGTGATATGTAATACTGAGTTCCCCTAACCCCAGTGATATCTAATACTGTCCTCTCCTAAACCCAGTGATATCTAATACTGTCCTCTCCTAACCCATGATATGTAATACTGTCCTCTCCTAACCCCAGTGATATCTAATACTGAGTTCTCCTAACCCCAATGATATCTAATACTGTTCTCTCCTAACCCCAGTGATATCTAATACTGTCCTCTCCTAACCCCAATGATATCTAATACTGTTCTCTCCTAACCCCAGTGATATCTAATACTGTCCTCTCCTAACCCCAATGATATCTAATACTGTCCTCTCCTAACCCCAGTGATATCTAATACTGTCCTCACCAAACCACAATGATATCTAATACTGTCCTCTCCTAACCCCAGTGATATCTAATACTGTCCTCTCCTAACCCCAATGATATCTAATACTGTTCTCTCCTAACCCCAGTGATATCTAATACTGTCCTCTCCTAACCCCAATGATATCTAATACTGTTCTCTCCTAACCCCAGTGATATCTAATACTGTCCTCTCCTAACCCTAATGACATCTAATACTGTCAAAGTGTTTCAGAAAGTCAGACCTGATGTTCATGTTTGATGTTCACATCTTGTCGAATGTCAATATTTCTCTCCTTCTTGGTCCAAAGTATTCTCAGAACTTGTCTATAAAATTTAAGTTTACAAGCCTCAATTTTCTTCTTCAGTCCATGACTCACTTCCATATGTTGCCAGAGGAAAGATGCATGTTCTAAGTAAATTTTACTTTATTTTGTTCATTCACTGGCTTTGAAGTGTAGTCCTTACACGCTACTACGCCTTGTGCACTGGACTGATTTTGTGTGTGTGGATTAGCTTTCCCTATTACCAGTGATTCCTTCCTATCAGGATGAGAAGTTTACTTTAATTTGTATGTTGGTGTTGTATGAGAGTTTCTTAACAGATTCTGTGCCACACAAAAAATAGGTTTGAACCAAACAAAACTGCATGGCAGAAAATGGGAAGTAGGGATGTGTCACAGTTATGACTTACAAGTTGTTAATATGGTAGCAGGTATGTTGTATTATAACGCAATATATAAGCCCGTGGAAGATACAGGAAGTCATTTAAGACAATTTATCATCCCATGGCAATGAATCAGTTAAGACTTAAACTTCTGCACTGCTATAACCAGTCTAAACCTGCCTTCTTTGGAACAGTCCTCATACATGTTAAAATAAATAAAATATAATAGACAGTACAAATACATCCATATGATAAGATCTGAATGTTGAAGAAGGTTGGCTACTAAAGACGATAAAACAAAGAATAAAATATTTTGGTCACTTGAAACGTCATGAAAGTCTGAAGAGAACAATAATGGAGGGGTATATGCCCGGGAAGAGAGGAAGAGGAAGGCCAAAGGCTGTAGCAGAAGAAATCCAGATGGGTGTATCGGATGCGGGATATCTTGCTTATGACCGAGAAGTTTTCTAGAAGGTTGTTATGGGAGTGAGGTTCTGCAAAGGACATGCTACTGAACTAGTGAATGAATAGACACGTTTAAAACAAGATCAATACATCACAAAACAGAAGAATAAAGTTTTGGATAAATGAAATTTAGTATGTCAATATTTCTCTAATTCCAGATTTGTTTTACAATGATAAACATATTACATTCACAGCTATAACAAATTATCTATTTTACTGGGTGTTTTTTTTTTTCAAGGCAGTCTTTCATCATTTTATTTAAAATTTACCTGAAATGTAATGCTGCCATTTTATGTTATAATATTTAAACTTTTTATAGATTTTTAGGCTATACACGTGGCATTTATAATTTACATCACACACACATACAAATCTAGCAGTAATAAAATATATTAGAAAAATACACTCCAAAAATAATGTACTATTTGGACAGGCCATGCCAAACACGACTTGCAATAATCACAAACGGCTAAAAAGAAAAAATATATATATATATATAAAAGCCATTGCCAATAACCATTTTTCTGCAAAGCATGACCAAAGAAAAATAACACTTGGCTTCGTTTTTTTTTTTACCAAGTTAGACTCCGCATCATGAAAAAAGTCTTCATCTTCATCATCATCATCATCACTTTCCTATAAGACCAAAGTTCATATGAATTAATTCAGCGACTGACCAGATTTTTGTAAACAATAACTTTGAACAGCATCTGGGTAACTTCATTTTTTTATAAGGGAAATTCCCTTTTTAGCTAGTTCAAACTGGCAAGAACCACTACAATACTGTGGCGGAGTCAATTAGAGGTATAGTATCTATCTGTGGATTGTGAATCCTCTGGTAGACGAGGTTTAACTCTTAAGTCAATTCATTGATGTTATAGGTTGTCTGAGCCCTGCGGAGGACTTACACCTATCAGAAATAGTTGCATCCTTCAGTTCACTGGTGCATTTTTTCGGAGACTCCTGAGGGTCGTCACTGGATCTACGGAGTTCGTGCTTTGTGTGATGCTTTCTGCGCTGCAAAAAGAGACTGAACCATATGGGATAAAAACCTGATGCAATGAGGTCGACCCTGTCGACTTTTAAGCAACTTTTTTTTTTTAATTGGCTGATGTAGAGCCTTTCCTTCCAACCTGGTACTAAAATATCATCCCCCCAGGGATTGTATTGAAGAGATCTTCTGTTTCTTCTCAAAAGTCTATGCAGGTCGCTACTGGAACTTCACTTCCGCCAAGAGGCATATTAGCATATGATCAGGTCATGGTTCAGCCTAGCACATAAAGACAGCTGAGTTGAGCTGAGTTGAGCTGAGCTGAGCTGAGCTGAGCTGAGCTGAGTTGAGTTGAGTTGAGTTGAGTTGAGTTGAGTTGAGTTGAGTTGAGGTGAGGTGAGCTGAGCTGAGCTGAGCTGAGTTGAGTAGAGATGAGCTGAGTTAAGTAGAGTTGAGCTGAGTTGAGCTGAGCTGAACTTAGTCAAGAACTGATATCCTTGAACTCTGGGCATTCCCATAGGTGTTCAGTCCTCATCTTCAACAGCCAGTGAAGAGTTCCAATAGTAATGGTGCCCATGGCAATCTTGCTTTACCTCTGAGTGACGACGTCTAGCAGATCCTCTGACCCCTTGCTGCTGCATTCTCTCTAGACCATGATAGTCTATCTGTTCTTCTGCATTATTCACGTGCTCCCAGAGGACCTTCACCACATCTGCCTTATACATCAAATCACCCCTTAATGATGCTGCACCACCCAATCTGTCTGCCTGTTAATTTCCAACCACACCAGTGTGTCCTGGAGAAAAGATCCAGCGCATGCTCACAACCTGTGACCTCTGAATCAATGCATGCCATTCAACACGAAGCATGTCAGTCTTCCATTTTGACAGCATGCTTTGTGAATCAGTTACAATCACAACAAGCGAATAGTTTGTTCTCCAACCAGTGGAAAGTTGCAGTAACCACGTCCATCTCCATTATCAGGCTTTAGGTTGTGGTATCAAATGCCAAGCTACGATTAGGCCTAGGTTAGTCATGTTCCCTCCACAGGTTTTAGGTATTTCATGGCCAACAGACCCAACACCCAAGAGAACATCCATCTCCAGTTCCAGAGAACTGGGTATGAATTAAACTGTGGATGTTTATAAAATAAGGAATTTGAGCATGTGTTGTCATGCAGCTTGTGGAGTAATTAAATCTTCTACCTTCAGTAGGTAGAAAACTCTGTTTTGCCAAGGTTGTGAACCTAAACAAAAGGCCAAACTTTCAATTGGCTTCTCTAAAGATAAGAGCTATACCATGTTTTTAAATGAGAATATTTTTTAAATTTCTTTTTCCCATGTGGGTTCCAAATTAGGAGTTTCAAAGTGAAACAACAGTAGTTTCAAAGTGAAGCTACAGTAGTTTCATAGTGAAGCTACAGATGAATACATACAGTCATATGTGAAGTTTCTAGAGTATTATCTTGGCAGTATAAGGTTTAATTGTGCATATGTACAGCTTGTGCTGGATCAGATACCTGCTTAGTAAACCTGCTAATAGTGTAACAGAAAGTTCTTTCTCTGGAACCCACACGACAAACAGAATAACATCACCATCAACAGGTGCTTGGCCAAATGGCATAGGCATTCACATAACCCAACAGAGCTGAGTCTTCTGTGCTTGGGATTAATTGTATTGATATTTCTCCAAACCACGTCTTTATTTTTAAACACATGAACACCATCTAAATCACAAGTGAGGAAACTCATTACATGAGATATGACATGTTTGAGAAAGCTTCCAACTTCACAAGGGGAGACAGAATTAGAAATGATGACATTCTCATATATGGGAGATCTAAAAATTCATAGGGAGCCCTAAAGTGACGTGGGGAATGATATAAATGAACAGTGGGAGAAACTGCAAGAGACAGCAAAGGATAGAAAGGCTTGGCATCGGGAATAAAATGGCAGAAGAGAATCATTGTGCTACAAAGGAAAATGGGGCAAATAACACACAATATTAAATCAAATGATAGCTGGAATCAACAAGATAGAAATTAATAAATATTTAAATGTATACTGAGGTCTTCCCCTGTGGGAATCATTTGGAGACTGTTGACAATGAAATATCCAAAACCTGCAGAGGAAACATGGCCACCCTTGGTTGGTTTCATCACAGCCAAACAAATTGTGCAGTGCTGCTTGATTGATAACCTATGAGAAGGTACATGGCCACCTGGCAGATGTGTGAAGTTCCAGTACTAATCTTCTACCACCTGTTGGGTCCTGGGCTTGGACAAGGGATGGACAACTCTGTAAGACAGTCCCTACAGCAATGGTACTTTGGTACCAATTTGACAGGTAAGTCTCTACAATCAACCTCACTAAAACAGATGAAAGCCCTTCTCAGGGCTCACAACTCATTTATTTCTCATCACTAAAAAAAGAACTTAACTAGAGAGAGTTAATTTTCTTTGTGAAAGTGTGGGCCCAAATTAAGTTTGAAAATAAATTATTTACGCTAACTGACATGTAAGACATGCAATAACTGTGGAAATAAATTATTTACGTTAATTGCAGATAAGATGTGCAATGACTGTGGAAGTAAATTATTTAGGTTAATTGAAAGATAAGATGTGCAATGACTAGTGTCACCCATTTGTTACCAGAGTCCATACAGGAAGCCAAGAACAGTGGCAATGTAACCTCCATGCATGTCATAGGAGGCAACAAAGGAGGGTTGGCATGAGGCTGGCCACTTATCTCATAGAAAACTTTATTGCAAAAACCAACCAATCATTAACAAGTTTACAAATGGCTTGGCATGATTGGTTCAGGGCCTTCCCCCACTTTTACCTCTCGATGAGATTTGAGTTTATATTTGGTATCATACTTGATTTCATTTCATCTGTTCCAGTAAAGAAAGATTTTAACTGTTTCATTTGGTGATGAAATGTATAAGAAGTAGAAAATGACTAGATTAGAACATTAAAACAAGTAGCGGTGTGAACACAATTTATAAACAAAGCAAAACACTAGGAGCAGCAATGTTGAAAACAAAACAAACAAACAAACAAACAAATCTAACAGCAAACAGAATATTTATATACCTCAACAAACTCTTCAACCTTCATTTCCTTTTGTGCAGCATTAATGAAAAATTAAATAAGGAATAATAAAAGAAAGCTAAACTAAAAATTGTAAATTATCTGAGTAAGAAGTCTATTGGTAAAGGACATGTATCAATGCATATACAAAAAGAGAATATACAAATGTTCAAACAGTACCTCAGTGACCTTGGGGTCACTACAGTATCATGTTGTGCCACCAAAAAAAGTGTTAAGTTCAAACTTGAGTAAAGGAAGATAGCATAGCCAAATGAATAAGAGCATGTGCTCTTAAACTTCTGGTGTGCTGATGTCGAGGTAGCGGGTTCAACTGCTGAACAGGTCAGTTGGACTAAATTACTGACTTCTTGTCCTTGACTTGGGGATGTAAATTACAAGTACCTCAGAAGTCAGAGTCAGGCTAATCTGATGGTGAGGGACACTGGTAACAGGGATAGCTAATCCCCACGCAAAATCAGTCCAGTGCACTAGAAGTACTAGCACGTATGTGGACTACACTTGAGTTCAAAGCTAGCAAACAACAGCAAGAAACTTGAGTAAACAAAAGTAGTCAAGGGCTCTTCACCACACATGGAGGAATACTGGGTACATGGTGCTGGCCCCATATTTGTATTGACCAATCAGCACTTGATGGGTGATGTGGGCAATATCGCACTGACCACCTTTGCTTCTCAGGACATTTCCTGGTACTACCCCAGGTGTCAGGGAAGGCAACCAGGCCAACAAATGCCTGAAGACGTCGGGTGTGTTGGCCGAAAGGTGCAAATATCGCATCTCTGCTGTAAACAGGCACAACACAAATAGGTCTAAAACAACATCCCGGACGAACGCAGAAGAAGAAGTACCTGGGAAGGTAACCCGGCCAATAAATGCCTGAAGACGTCGGATGTGTTGGCCAAAAGGTGCAAATATTGCAGCTCTGCTGTAAACAGACACAACACAAATAGGTCTAAAACAACATCCCGGACGAACGCAGAAGCAGAAGTACCCGGGATCGACCTGCAAGTGAAGGTCCATTTTTAAACACCTACTTGATGGGGATTCAGACAGATGACCACCAGGTGGACAGGCAAGCCTGCTGGCCACTGTGCTACCACGGCTTCTTCTACAAGAAGTAAATCAAGAATACAGGAAAAGGATAATACAAGAGTAAAATAGAAGAATTATCAAAATACTCATACTCCACATCTGGTAACATCTGTGATTAGTAGAATAGTGATGGTTGGGGGGGGGGGGGGGGGGAAAGAGGGGGGAGAGAGAGAGAGAGAGAACATAAGATGTAAAGAACATATGATATAAAGAACACTTTATTTAAAGACTGTATGATGTAAAGAATATATGATGTAAAGAATATATAATGTAAAGCACATATGATGTAAACATATAAAATAAATAACATATTATATAAAGAACACATAATATAAAGACCACATGATGTTAAGAACATATAATGGTAAAGGCAAGATCAAGGCAGCTACATCTGTATGGACACAAAGTGTTAGGAGTTACAAGCGTGCGTACAATGACTACATTCTCACCTCTTTCCCGTATTCCACAGGGTAACTTGTGTGAGGAGCTCTCGTGCCTGAAACAGAATGTCAGACATCTTTGGTTTTTTTCCACTCAATGATAACAAATGTTATCATTGAGTTGAAAAAACCACAGATTTATTAAATCAATTTCCAAGTTTGACAGTGGGATCAACACCTCGTGTCACATTTATTGAAAGACAGAAGATCAAGTGGTTTGGCCGTGTCACAAGAATGCAACACCAACAACTACCATCACTAGCCTTACATCAAAGATCATCTGTGACAAGACCAAGAGGACGTCCAAGAAGAAAATGGAATGACTACATCAAAGACATTGTACAATCACACGGAATGACACTATCCAGTGCCGCCCACCGGGCGATGGAGCGCAAATTATTCCTCCCCACGACGCTTGACGGCAGAAGTGGAAGATGATGATGATAATGATGATGATGATGATAACAATGTTCTCTACTGACAGATGAGAGATTTGTGATGACAGAAATTAAAAGGACAAACCCGGGAAGGTTAATACGGTCAACAAATGTCAGCAGAAGTCGGATGTGTTGGCCTAACGGCGCAAGAACGAAGCTCTGCTGTAAACAGGCACAACGCAATCACATCTGAAAAAAGTCTCCAGATGAACACAGAAAAAGAAAAGGACAAACGAGGTCAGCATGGCTGAATGGATAAGAGCGCTTGTTCTTAAAACATCAGGTGTGCTAATGCTGAGGTAGCGGGTTCAACCCTACAACGGTCAGTTGGACTAAAATGTTGACTTCTCGTATTTGACTTGCGGACGTAAATTACAAGTACCTTGAACTCGGAGTTGGTTCACCTGATGGTGAGGGACACTGGTAATGGGGAAAGCTAATCCACACAGAAAATTCAATCTAATGCGACTAGAAGTAGCCAGGTATCGTGATTGGATTTCAAAGCCGGGACAAAGCGATGGGGCGTACACACATTTAAAAAAAAGACAAACATTGCTCTATAAATACTGAGACTGGAATCGATGAAATTAAATCAAGTATGATATCAAATATGAAATCAAATCTCATCTAGAAGTCAAAATGGGGCACAGACCCTCAATCTACTCACACCGAGCCATTTGTAGGCTTGCTCATAATTAATTTTTTTTTATTTTGCAGCTAAAGTGTTCTGTGAGATTAAATTAGTTCAAATATCATGGCATGGACGAGACAGGAACACTGAGCTGATCCATGACTCTGGTGATAGAGTGAAATGGCGAGTCATGACCGCCCACGCTTTCCGGCATGGCACATGATTGATTGATTTATTGATCAAAAATGAAATCAAGAATCAACATCACTGTACTCGAAACATTCTCAAACATGCCCTGTTCTCTTCTTCAATAGCTAGAGAAGAGTGTCCATGCTTATGATACCAGTGGCAGCTTGACTGAACATCCTCCTGCCTCTTACTCCATGGGTTGAGTACTGACCAGACCCTCTGCTCACTGTCTGCTGTATCAGTCTCTCCAGGCGTGGGTCCTCTCATTGTTTTGTTGCAATTTCCATGAGGTGCCAGAGAGTCTTCACCACCTCATTCTTGTTATAATCTAGCTAGTGGGTTGAGCATCGATCACACCCTCTGCATACTGCCTGACGAATCAGCCTCTTCAGACATGGGTCCTTTCTTTGCTTTGCTGCAATTTCCATGTGATCAAAGAGGGCCTTCACAAACTCATTCTTTGTGATAATCTAGCTCATATAGGACAAAACTAAAAGGTGGTAACGGCAAGAGAATAGCTTTCATTGTACCGGGTCTTATCCCATCTGGCTCCGTCTTCAAAAGCATCACACATAGCACGAACTCCTAGACCAGTTGCCGACCAAGGCTTAGGGCCTGGTCTGCCCTGCCATGACATTTAGTCTTTAGGTTGCATTTCCTCACACCTGGGTCAGGCTTGTACCCTCCCAATTGCACTCTTCTGCCCGAAGCTGTTGGCACAATGTGGGGTGTTGGGATTGGTGAGCGCTACCCAACATTCGGCAAAAACAGACAGCAGGTAGTACCGTCTACTGTCATATGGTAGCTCAGTCATATCTGACCCAGTCCCGACGTTTGAGATTTGTAACAAATCAGCTTAAAATCTCACATGTCTTTGAATAGAAATGTTTCAGAAGGGTATTACAAATTTACTGGATGAAAAAGTGAACAAGGGGTATTAGAAATTTACTAGATGGAAAGGTGAACAAACAGATCTGTTCAACAAGAACCGTATAATGAAAAGGATTAGTTATTAAGGCAAAAATAATGCTTAAAAACGGTCTGTTGCATGTCCTTTCAAGAGGTTGCAATCAACCCCCAACATTTATTGGCTGATTACTAGGCAATTTTACGTTCAGTAGCCATTACTTTCTGAATGGCTAATGCCTCATGGCATTGAAATCAACACAAAATGATCTGCTTCCAAGTCACCTACAGATGATATTGAACTCTCAACGCGGGATGTTGGGGAATTGTGAAATGATGATACTATCCCCTAAGCCATCGACGCCGTCAATAACCAGGAAAATAAAATATTGTTGGTGTGTAAAAAGAATGACAGTCTAGAAAAGATCATTATGGGGTGAAGTCTCACACCAACCCTGCTTAGTTGCCTCATATTTATAGGTTATATTTATATAGGTTATAGTGGTACTATTCATTGATTTATTTGGTTGTTTCGAGAAGAGAGGTTTAAAGATTGAGCACAACCCACTACTGGCAACACTGATCGTATTCCAGTACAAACCTAAGGCCTTGTCCACGTCAGATTGGAAGCACTAAACTAGAGTTTCACTCTCGTCTGAGCTTGTCAGTAGTGTATATCCCTGACTGGACCCGGAATCTAACTCCGGATCACTGGCATGTGAAGCAGGTGTGTAACCACTTGACCACACGGCTCACGTTAGACGAGACCAAATTATCACACTAAAATGTCACAACGTCACCCATCGTAGGCAATAGCTCAAGTTTTGCCAGATCGCCGAGACTGACATCCGGCAGTCAGTATGGCCCCGAACGATCAGGCCTTCTCAATCTGGCAAGACACACCAGGCGCATAAAGTCCAACTAGCAATGAAAAGATTTATTTATTTTGTTGTTTCGGGAATAGAATTTTAAAGTTTGAGCACAACGCACTACTGGCAACGCTGACCATGTTCTGGTACGAACCTAAGGCCTTGTCCACATCAGATTGGAAGCACTATTCATTGCTTCCCTTATAGGCCAAGGTAACATCCAGGCAATGTCAAGGGTACTCACCTTTAAAATCTCCATTCACCGGTTGTGTTTCTCCTTGTGCTCCCCTCTCCCCATTCTGGGTACAGGGTTGATGTTCTTTTACATCCTGGCACAAACAAATGATATTAAACAGGTGAGCAAAGAAACTCTTAGTGGAAAAATTGGTTAAGTAACTGAAAAATTACCTCAGGCAAACAAGAAGATGAGAATCTTCATGGCACAAGAATATAGGGTGTATTTTTAATGATTGTGCAGTGTTTGAAAATATTGCTGGTCCATGTTTTGTATTCACCCTCTGTAAAGTTTATGCAACACAATAGGTAAATACAAAACTTGGACCGGCAATATTTTCAAACACTGCACAGTCATTAACAATACACCCTGTATATAAACAATAAGCCAATGTTTATGGTCCTTTCCTCTTCTACCCTACAGTGCAAATATACCTTGTGATTTTACATTATTTTGGGAGTCTCCGTGGCAAAGTGGTTAAACCACCTGCCTCATGCTCTGAAGATTGTGGGGTTGAAACCAGACTCCAGAAGGTTGTGGGGTCGAATCCAGACTATGTGATTCAGTTCACAAATGTAATTTTAGACTATGTCATTCTGTTCACAAATGTAATTTTCTCAGAGACTTCTAGGGGAAGTTACTGGAGCTACGGAGTTTGTGCTTTGTGCAAAGCTTTCGGTAAGCCACCATGTGAAAAGAGACTGAGACACGTGGAATCAAACTCGGCGCAGTGAAGTCAATCCTTTTGCTTTAACCCCCCCCCCTTATTTTATTGTATATTTTATGATGTACACTACTCTAAATTGGACAGAGGGAATAGCAGAGTCCATGGGACTCTCGAAACATGAAACCCATAAATGGGCACTCTCCAGCTGTTTATGCTTAACCTCCACACCGCAAGGTAAAAGAGGAACAAGATGAGATGAGATGAGTTTAAACCCTGATATGGCAACTGCAGCTTTTAATTGTTTTGTTGTCTGATGGGTTTACTAATCTCACTTCTTTCTTCTACTTCTACAATGCTTAGCACTACTTGTGAATTGTTTTTATATGCTAGTCAATTATTTAAGCTTCTGTGTGACATCTACCATGAAACTAGTACAGGAAACAGGCAATTCTTTAGGCAACTCAAGTTCATACAAGAGACAAAATTGCAGATATAGACACATTTCAAACGAACGAAAGGAGAAGAAAAAAAAGCAGTTAACAAAACAAGAAGCTTCTTTCCTGAAGTGAATTTGAATAAGAAAGTCACAAACAATAGCTTGCATGATTTATTGCCTAGCATATTTCACTGCATCTAGTCAGGTGCATACTGCAGAATGCACAGAACGTAAAATTAAGCAATAAGATGAAACCTATAACAGTTGAAAATTACCATGGTAGAAAATAAAAATTACTGTGGGAATATGTGTGTGTATATTTCAGCTTGAAGGATTTATCTCATTGCTTTAGTTTATGTTGTGTGATTTCTGAAGTATGCACCTGACGAGATGCAGTCAAATATGCCAAGCAATAAATTGTTTGTGTCTTTGTTATTCACAAACTCCTTTACTATTTAGTAAATTTGTTTTACAATCTCTGCAACAGGACTCTTCATTCTCCGCTGGTAGATGTGCTATATGAATGTAAGAGGAATAGAATGTTTAACTACATCATTGATAAATACAATCAAAGATGGAGGCCAGCATGCTCAAATGAATAAGAACGCTCACTCTGAATTTCTTGGCTTTTATGGTGAGTTAGTGGATTCAACAGTACACCTTCAGTTGAACTAAAACGTTGACTTCGTGTCCTTAATTTGGGCACATAAATTACAAGTACTTTAGAAGCTGAAGTTGATGGCTAGGGACCGTGGTAATAGGAAAAGCTGGCCCACACACAAAAATCAGTCATTTAAAGTGAGCCAACAAACAAACAAACCATAGATACATAGCATATATAAGTGTATAAAAATATGCATGCCAACAATTTCTCATATCTAAAACAGAAGAATACCAAATAAGTGGCAACAATAAACACATGATGTACCAAGTAACTCACCGTAAGTTGCTTAGCTAGCCCTTATACAATTTTATTTATTCTCTCAGTTATTTTTATCTGTTGAGCTGCGCTTTCAATATTCTGTTCTACTCATTGCTTCTGATGTTCTGCTCTAGTTGTTACTACCAATGTTTTATTCTATTTGTTACTGCCAATGCTTTGTTTTCATGGCTACTTCTTATGGTATATTCTGGCAGTTATCAATGTTCTATTCTAGTTGTTACTATGAACACTCTGTATTAGTTGTTAGTTTCAATGTTCTGTTCTAGTCGTTACTTTCAATTTTCTGTTCTAGCTGTTACTTTCAATTTTCCATTCATGTTGTTTCTTTCAGTATTCTTGTCCAGTTATTTTCATTATTTTGTTCTAGTTACTATCAATAATTTACTCTCTCGGACAATTATTAATTTTACCTATTGTAGATATTTTCAATGTATGTTCTAAGTGTTTTACTATAAATGTTCTGTTCTACTTACTATAACTCATTTAGTCCCACACTATTATTAATTGCACCCACTCTATCTTAGTTGTTACTTCCAATATTCTATTCTACTTGCTTCTTTATCCCCTTCAATTCCAGACATCTGTTAATTCTGACACTTTAGAAGCACAATATTCTCCTCCCATGGATGACAGAAGGAGGTTTCTCAACTCAGTGCACAAATTCTGTATCACTGGCAAGGATCCCAATATGTGTAATAGAATCACACACACACACACACACACGCACGCATGCACACACACACGCACACACCACACACAAATAGAGAGCATCTATTGGATTTTTCCCCCCAGGACATGCTGGTGTGGTGGGAAACGAGCAGGCGGACAGATTGGCTGGGTCTGCACCTCTTGGTGGGGGACTGGTGTGTGATACTCCACTGAGAGATGAAAGACAGGTTAAGGACATATGCTGCACTGGGAGATGAAAGACAGATTAAGGACAAATGCTCCATTTGGAGATGAAAGGGAGATTAAGGACATGTGCTCCACTGGGAGATGAAAGGGAGATTAAGGACATGTGCTCCACTGGGAGATGAAAGGGAGATTAAGGACATATGCTCCACTGGGAGATGAAAGGCAGGTTAAGAAGAAAACAGACCTACTGAGGTCTCAATATCTATGGAAATAACCCTCTGATTCTCTGAGCACAGAAAATCCTCTTAATAAAATTCCAATTCATATGGACCTTTCTTTTTTTTTTCTCTCCTTTCCTTTCCTCTTTCTTTTCTTCCCTCCCACCCTTCCCTTCTTTTTTCCCCTCCATTCCTTTACTTTTTTCTTCCTTTCCTCCCTCCTTTTCTTTCTGCCTTTCTTCCGTTCATCCATCCATCCATCCCTCCCTCTTTCTTTCTTTTCTTTCTTTCTTTCTTTCTTTCTTCAGGAAACATCTACCTCCAGTGTTCCGCATTGCTTTTTATAAAGCTTATGACAGCGTTTGTGTACCGTCACTCTGCAGTTTGTACACTTGTACCCCTGGCGACCCAGACCCCAGATCCTGTCCTGGCAAAATGCACATGCAGCTTTCTAAAATAGGAAAACAGAAAAATCACATCACTAGCACACTCATAAGTGAGGCTAACCTAACAGCAAGCCAAACATTCAGGTATGCTAAATATACCATTTCTGATTCTAATTTAGCATCATGTTTCCTTTACAGAATCTTAAATAAAAAGATACCATGTTGAGGAAACTATATATGTGTGATGCATAATGCTTATTAGTGTTAAGTGTATGATTTTACAATATATGTTAGTATTCACTTTGTGCTCAGTGGGGTCTGTAATGTCCATTGCTGTTCAGTATGGGGGTTCTGTTATGACCATCTGTGTTCACTGTGTGATCATTAGGGTTTATAATGTTTAGAATGGTCTAAAAAGTACTTGAGGTTGTGTATTAAATTGTGAAATACATGCCATTAAAAATAAGGCAAAACTAACAGAATATGAAATAAATACACCAGTGATAAACACATGATTACTCCATTTACATTCAGCATCAAACAAACATGGCATGACTTGACAGTAAAGCAACAACATGTGCTGTATACCTGATGATGAGGAGAAGGAGGAGGAGGAGGAGAAGGAGGAGGAGGAGGAGGGGGAGGAGAAGGAGGTGGTGGTGGTGCTGGTGGTGGTAGTAGTGGTGGTACTGGTGGTGGTGCTGGTGCTGGTGGTGGTGCTGGTGCTGGTGGTGGTGGTGGTGGAGATGGTGGTGATAACAATTTCATTGAAATGTTATTTATAACTTACTCTTCATTTCACTGTAACTAAACAGGCCAGATTTTTAATACAGATTAATTAATGGAAAAGATGATAAAAAGGGGTAAAGTAGATATTAGACTCACTGGTGATTTGTGTAGACATAAGAGGGTTGATATGCTAGCTTTGAAAATGTCTATCATTAGGACACTGTATGTTAGCCAACTGGAGTAACCTCTTCCTTACAAAATGGTATATTTAGAATTCTGTCATTTCTATATCTTCAATATTCACGTCACAGACACAATTTCACTTACTTGCACGAACAAGATGTTGGCATTTAGTGATACTTATCTATGATAAAATACAGTGCACTTTACTTACAGCAAGTGAAAGTTTCTCAAATATTACCACAGAGAGAAAAATTGTGTAACATTAAGTTAACATGTAAGTAAATGACAAAAACAGCTCATAAAGAGAAGCAGATAATGCTGACATTGAAAACGTAACAAATTAAAGAAAAGATTAATCTTTCACACATGCAACTAGTACTAGTCAATATACTCCCTTGTCTGAAACCCATAGGGCGAACATAGTGGTGGAAGGCCTGGAAACATATGGGGAGGAGAAATGGAAACAGGGATAAATGGTATGGGGAGGACATGGGGAGGAGAAATGGAAACAGGGATGTATGGTATGGGAAGGACATGGGGAGGGTTGCAGGAGATGGCAAAAGATGGAAAGGCTTGGGCAAAAGGTGGGAAGGCTTGGGCAAAAGATGAGAAGGCTTGGGCAAAAGGTGGCTGTAGAAATGTGGTTTCTGAGGAAAATACAAAGAATACCATGGACAGCCAGAAAGACCAATGAACAGGTCCTTCAAGAAACAAATGAAGATCGTAAACTGATTAGAGACATTAGACGCAGACAGTCAACATTTTTTGGGCATGTTATGAGAAGAAATGGATTGGAGAACTTGGTGACAACTGGCAAGATCGAAGGGAACAGACCAAGAGGAAGACCTAGAAGCAAATACCTGGATGGCTTGGCCACATGGCATGGTCGAGACAGGAACACGGAGCTGATCCGCGACTCTGGTGATCGAGTGAAATGGCAGAACATGACCGCCCACGCTTACCGGCATGGCACATGATGGATGGATGGATTCTATCACATGAAGAACATTTTGTGCAACAAGTCTTTGTCATTGGAAGTCAGAAAAATAATGTTACACAGAATCAGTTTTAACATGTGGCTGCAATTCCTGGACAATTAGTAAACAGATGGAAAATCCCTAGAAGCCTTGGAGATGTGGTTTTATAGAAGAATGCTGAAAATTCATTGGACAGCGAAAATGAGCAATCTGGATATTTTGAGGGAGGCAAAGTTGCAAAGACAGCTTATCACAAACATCAGAAAGAGGCAGTCAAAATTTTGTGGCCACATTATGAAAAGACCAAAACTGGAATATATTGTGACAACCGGAAAGATTTGTGAAAAAGAAGATAGAGGAAGACAGCAAGAGAAAATTATT
Source organism: Cepaea nemoralis (assembly GCA_014155875.1). Taxonomy (NCBI): domain Eukaryota; kingdom Metazoa; phylum Mollusca; class Gastropoda; order Stylommatophora; family Helicidae; genus Cepaea; species Cepaea nemoralis. The sequence continues at coordinate 102,315 of JACEFZ010011456.1, forward strand.
GGCAGTCTTTGTCATGGCATGGACGGGAGTCAACACATGAATAGATCCATGCCATCAGAGATTGCAATTTGTGGGGAAGCATGATCGCCCATGCCAGCAGGCAAGGCACTTGGTGATGATATTACTGGAAAGTTTCAAAACCATGAACTACACTCCATTGCAATATGAGTTAAACATCTCTAGGTTCGCACTATAAACTAATCTAGATGAATATTCATTTACATATGCAGAGGACAAATCACAACTACATACATAAGTATTTACTCTCAAACAACCATGTACATCTGAAATATGTATATCCAAATTTAACATATTTTCACATGCAAATCACAGCAGCCAATACAAAACTCTACTGCTAATTTTATGAAAACTTGGTGGCACACAAACATGCATAATTACAGCTATAGTACTTCTAATTCACGTAATATTTTTATAACCCCTTTCTGCTAGTAATTATATTAGCTGAAATGTAATAATATACAGGAATGTTACTACATGAGTGTCTGCAGCAGGAGATAACAGTATGAAATAATCTTCTTCTTTCGTTTGCTTGAAATTTGTCTATGACTGCAATGTTGTCTCTTGAATTAAATTAACTGACTTTTTTAGTTCCAGAGTTTTACTCCCATTGTAATTTCTCTAGGCCAGAAGATTTGCCTAGATATGTCATATTTTGGACAGTCTTGGGTTATGTGATCGGCCATCTGCAGTGCCAATCCACATATGCACATGGCTGATTCATCAATCTTGAATTTTATATATATATGTGGTTGCATAATCTATTATGTCCTTTTCTGAGATGCAGAATAATGATTTGTTCTGGCCTGTTCATTAGGTGGTAGTCGTGTCGAAATAAAATATGAAATAAACATGGTAGGTGGAGATCCTATGGGAGAAACAGTGAATACAAACTCTCAATACTTCTTCTTCTTCTGCTGCGTTCATCCGGACTTTTTTCCGGACGTGATTGCGTTGTGCCTGTTTACAGCAGAGCTGCGTTCTTGCGCCGTTAGGCCGACACATCCGACTCCTGCGGGCATTTGTTGACCGGATTAACTTTCCCAGAAACTCTCAATACCAATATATGAGAGGTCAAGTGTGTAGAGTCTGTATTCATTGTCTGTATACAGAATGTAAATCGACCATGTCTTTCAATTTCATACTTATAGTCATGGGTTTGAATCCCTATTGAGACAACTTTTTAAAAATGAACCTCAGCTCCCCGGTTGATCCAGACCAATATTTGCACCAGGAAATATTCTGGGAAGTAAAGGCAGCCACTTTGATATTGACCATGTTACTCATTGAGTGCCATCTATCTATAAAAATGGGGACAGGGGGGGTAATCACCATTTAACTATTATCATATCCTGAGATTCTGCCAACACGATTAGTGACAACTCACCCATTTCTTTCATCTAGGACATAGCTACCTTCAGGGCACTCACTGTTTCAAAACATATGTCTGCATTAGGTCCCTGAGTATCACTGTTATTTCAAAAGTTTGCACTGGTCCAAAGCCATGCCTACCTCATTCATAAACACATCTCCGATATATTTTCTTCTGTGCTCTGTGCCATTGAAGCATATGTCTCTATTATATTAATATCCAGAGGTGTGCTATGTAGTTTCACTAACAGCACTCTATCTCAGATTCTTGAACTGTTTTTGCACTAAGTTGATCCAAAATTATGCCAACTCTTCTTGAGTAATCCTTTGGTCTGGAGTAATTCTGAAAAGTATGTTTCTCCCACAACCGGCAATCACATTAATACCTAATATATTGACATTCATTCTATCTGCATGTAAGGTCTTAGATATGACTGAGCTACCGTATGACAGTAGACGGCACTACCTGCTTTCTGTTAGTGCCGAATGTTGGGTGGCACTCACCAAACCTGACATCCCACCTTGTGCCAATAGCTTTGGGCGGTGGAGTACAATTGGGCGTGTGCAAGACTTACCCAAGCACGAGGAAATGCAACCTAAAGACTAAATATCACGGCAGAGCAGACCAGGCCTAAGCCTTGGTAGGCAACTGGTCTAGGATGGAAACTCCGAAAGGGCGACAGAGTATTGCTTTGTTGATCCAGCAGCTTTTGCAGCTTGTCTTGTTCCAGATGTATTGGTGTTACCTTTCCTCTGGAGTAAACTAGGCAGGCTGAGAGAGAGATCATGCTACAGAGGCAACACATGGTCTCTAAATACAACCCAGGCTTTGTGCTATGGAGAGGTATAACTCCATTTTACAAACTATCGTCTGTCAAGACGGCAGGTGTCATTCTATCCATTGTATTCTTGATGTTTTCCAGCTTTTCATTTTGAATCAGTGCTCTGACATTTCATGTACCAATGTGTAAGCTATTTTAACGCTTAATTTGTCTACAGTAGCATATGACAATTGGGTATCACCTTGAGCACATGAGGCTCCTACCAGATGAGATGATTCCACTGGAACCCTCATTAACATGCTTAATTAGATCCAATTTGTTCAGCATTTCTTTTTAAAAGTTAGTTGCATATCCTTTACAGGACATCACAGTCAACGCCATTATTTTTTGGCTGTTTGTGATTTCTTGGTAAGTTTACGTTCAGTAGTTTGCCACTACTTTCTGAATGACTGGGACTCATACCTTTGTATGGAAACCGACGCAAAAGCAGTCTGCTTCCAAATCGCCCGCAGCTGTGTTTTGACCGCGGTATGCAGGATTACAAATTGCATTCGTAACCCCTTCGCCACAGAGCAGGCAATTTGCTTAGCATTTTTTAAGGGATCAATAAAAGGTTAGTTTCCCCTTACCTTCCAATGATTTGACACCAATAGCTTTTGTCTAAAACAACCGACCCTGCAAGCAGCTCGATATATAAATATGTATGCTTACTGCAGCAGTATAAATATAGCAACACATTTTCTAACGGAAATAGGGCACTCCTGACATTCACAAAGAAAACAAGAACAGATATTTCAATTTAAATAATGAAGTTAGAATAAATAAACAGAAGTAAGGGTTACCCTTGAAAATCTCTTGGCTTGGAAAAGATGCCCATTGACTCTATATAATTTCCTCCACCTCCGAGCCCCTCTCCGATACATATTTCCTGGTTAGAAATAGAAATTGTGTAAATAACTTAGAAAAACAGAATTCATACATGTTACATAGAAACAATTCTAACATATGGCTGTGAATCATGGACAATTAGTAAACAAGCAAAACAATCCCTTAAGGCCTCAGAGATGTGGTTTTACAAATGAAACTTGAAAATTCCTGGGAAAGTCACAATGAGTAATCTAAATGTTTTTAAACTAGCTAAGACACAAAGTCAACATACAAACACCAGAAAGAGACAGCTGTTATTTGTTTTGCCACATGAGAACAGACAGTCTGGAACATTATTTTTTATTTCTTTTCACTCGCATTTCTTGAGTTCAAAGCCAGCGAATGAAAAAGAAAATAATCATGTTCCCGTGTAGTCCTCACTGGACTGATTTTTTAGTGTATGCCAGGTTTCCCTATTCCAGTGTCCCACGCTATCCGGCGAACCCACTCTGAGGTCTTGTAATTAACGTCCCAAATCCAGGACAAGAAGTCAAGGTTTAAGTCCAATAGACTGGTATAGGGAGAGAACCCACTACCTCACTATCAGTGCACAGAAAGCATAAAAACAAGCGCTCGGAACCTTTCAGCATTGTAACTGACATGAACATGATGTAACAAGTGAAAAGATTTGAGAGGTATTGCAGAATACCGTGATGACTGGACAGATTTGAGAGGTATTGCAGAACATCATGATGACTGGAAAGATTTGAGAGGTATTGCAGAACATCATGATGACTGGAAAGATATGAGAGGTATTGCAGAACATCATGATGACTGGAAAGATTTGAGAGGTATTGCAGAACATCGTGATGACTGGAAGGATTTGAGAGGTATTGCAGAACATCGTGATGACTGGAAAGATTTGAGAGGTATTGCAGAACATCATGATGATGAAAGATTTTAGAGGTATCGCAGAACATTGTGATGACTGGAAAGATCCATGATAGTAGAAGCAAGGACAGACAGTGACAAATGCTGCTGGATGGTCTAAGACAACGGTAAAGAAAAATGGCATCAATAGGAATAATACAGAACAACAAGCAATGAAATCTGTGGAAAGACATGAACATCTGCACTACAATGCAGGATGTATGATGATGATGATGATGACAGCTCTGTAACATCATGATGACTGGACTGGAATCATCAGTGGTAAAAGAAGCAGAGGCAGACCAAGAGAAATGATGATACATGGTCTAAAACAACAAGCAATGGCATACAGAACTAATGAAACTAGAAGAGGCCGACCATGTAAACTAGAGGGAATAACAGAGTCCATGAAAATCTTGATATATTAAACTATATTAACAAATAGCACAAAGTCACAAATCTGATCTACTACTCTGAGAACTGATTACTGCAGACTTAAATGCCACATGTTGAAGAAAATAAAAATTGAAGACACAGATAGCACAGGACTGAAGTGGCACATTGTCTAATCCAACCTAAATGACCAAACAATTGTGTCATTATGAGAGAAACTTAGGGTAACTTGTCAATTTCTCAAGACAGATAGATGTAGTTATTATAACACAAATGATGATGAGGAGAAGAAAGAGAGAAGTGAAGCAAAAGAGAAGGAAGAAGAAGAAGAAAAGGAGAAAGAAGAGACAGAGGAAGGATAGAAAAGGAAAAAAGAGGAGAAGAAGAATTTTAAAAAGCAGGAAGGTGAGAGGATGAGAAAGTTGAGGAACTTTACTAGCTAGAGGTGATATATAAGCTTGACACTTACTGTCCTCTCCTACACATGGCATGCCTGGTTTTTCTGGCACATTTGGGAAAACTGGAAGACAGCAAAAATTATATCAGTGTCACTGACATTTGTAAGGTACTCTTATCATATACATAAATGTTAGGAAGGCAACACAATCATTTTACAGAGATGTTCACAACTGCTGAATAGAAATATGATAATGGAGTTGAAGAGGGATGTGAAGAGGGAATTGATGAATTTATATAGAGGGCATTGATAAGGGATATGTAGAGAGAATTGATGAGGGATATGATGAGGGATATGAAGAGGGAATTGATGAAAGATAGGTAGAGGGAATTGATGAGGGATACTTAGTCAACCTCAATTCACACTGAAACGCTCAGTCCATAAGTGCTTAGATCCCCTTCTTAGCACATTCCTCAGCATACTGTGGCTGATGACACCAGTCCTGTGTTGGTTTACTATTCTTCTTTGGCTTCCCGTATGGCACTCTTCACCCCATTTGACTTGCAGTTCTTGCGGTCTGGTTAACGTTACTGAGGCACGACCCCTCACTCAAGTCATTTATTCATCATGCCTCCCGCAGGGCTTTCAGGATGTCAATCTGGTCCATTTCTCCCCACATCAACCAAGCCTACAAGCCTATGTGATAATTTGTTTCCTCTTACACCTACGTGCCCCTAGCACAAAAATGACACAGATATTAGACCTCCTCATAAACTCTAGCCCATCTCGATCTTACTGAGCATACCCATTAAGCCGCTGATCACACATACATGGGGTACATTTGTGTCGCCAGAAATGCTTTAGCTTTCATTACTACCTTGGCCTCCATGTTTAAATTGCTCAAAGTCACGGCAAAGCTCCACTATCCTTAGCAGTTCTCTCTCACTAACCTGAGCTGTAAAGGCCATGAGCTCTGTATAAGGGACATGAAGAGAGAACTGATGAGGGATATAATAAGAGAATTTAATAAGGATAAGAAGTCTGACATGGGAGACCCTACCAGTAACTGTGTCTCTGGGGTCATTGGAACATGCAAGCCCGTCTATCACATCATGGTGGATACACTTCTACTGGCACCTTGCCGTCTTGATAAGATGATAGATTGTTATATTGTGCTTCAAAAATAGCGCAAAGCCTGGCCTGAATTGTAGAGACCATTGCTCGGCTTAGCAAAGAGCTGATTCCTCTCTCTGCCTGCCTAGTTTACTTCAGAGGAAAGGTAACTACAATACATCTGGAACAATACCAACTGTAGAAGCTGCCACATCAGCAAAAGCAATGTTCTAACTGTCCGCCTGTCTGAGTTTCAATCCTAGACCAATTGTCTACCAATTGTCTATTGGCTTAGGGCCTGGTCTGTCCTGCCATTGACATTTAGTCTTTAAGGCTGCATTTCCTTGCACCAGGATAAGGCTTGTACCCTCCCAATTGCGCTCTTCTGCCTGAAGCCGCTGGCACAATGTGGGGATGTCGGGTTTGGTAAGCCCTGCCCAACATTCGGCGCTAACAGAAAGCAGGTAGTACCATCTACTGTCAAACGGTAGCACAGTCATACCTGACTCAGATTAGGTGGATACAAAACTAAAGGGATTTAGTTTATCTGATTTATACTAATTTATGACTGATGACACAGTGAGGGGCTGGCTGTCATGTCCTGTAATTAACCCTTTACTGGGCAAATCGTCCCAAAGCGTCCAACCCCCGGAACGAGCAAATCATCTGAATACGTCCAAGCTACTACTAGCATTGTAAAAACGCAATCGCATGGCTTTCGGAGATTTCCGATTGTCTACTTTGGGTTTCCCCGATAGCTTGACAACATGGCCGCCATTTTCAAGTGTGTACTATGAATTTGAACGGATTTTGTTTATAGTTTTCGGGATTTTTACGCTTAGTTTTTCCAAACGGATTTCGGCGATTCTTCAAGTGATAGTGGAGATTTCGCTGGGTTCAATTTAAGTGACATTTATGTGCACGAATTTGACTGAATCAGAGCTATATATCAGTGATTAGCATTACTTTGCGTTAGCAGTCATGAGTCGGACTTTAAAGAAAGTGATTCCGATTCTGAAAATGTGTTTGTAAATTGCCGTATAAATGACTGACAATCACAAACAATATGTTGTATTTTGTAAATATTTGTGTTCATGTGTGGATTACCGGGAACATTCACATAAGTAAAATACTCTGCATGCTTTTTACTTCATTTTGTTGTTTTATTTAAGTAAAATCGGTTGACTTAACACCTTTTTGTGTGATGATTTTACTAACGTAACCCGAAATTTTACCGAACCTCAAAATTCTTCTTGCCCGTTCAGGGCTACAAAAATGACAAACGTCTGTGCTGTAAAGGGTTAAACTTAACTGCAAAAATCCAACCAATCATGAACTAGTTGAAAAGGGACGATTGGCATGAGAGAGTTTTGGACCTGTACTTCATTGGGAAATAACAGACATAAGAAATGAATATTGATAGCACATGTGATATAGGTATTGGTATGGAGTTACAATGATTTTGCGTTGCTTGCTTGCTTGCTTGTGTTCGCTGGCTGTGAACTCCAGCGCGAAGTCCTGTATGCCGGATGAAAACATCCTGTTGTCCAACATCAGTGTGATGTCATACAGGACCTGAGGTTTGCGTGAGTATCCATTGTCCCATGTCTGGCTTACTGGTGTGCAGACTGGTGGTTCCTCGCCGTGCAGGCGGACACTCTCCGACTTCGGAGGATTTTGTGTTCTATTCTGAGATTTTCCTTGTGTGATCTGTGGGAGAAGACTGAAGCATTTATGGAGATAACATTGTGCCATGAAAGTAATCCTTAAGAATAAAATCAGAACTTAACTTATACGTTTTATGTACATGTGTATTCATTATGATGTATAAACTTTCATACTCACCATGTATATTAAGTTCCGTATCCTTATTGACCTCATACAGTCTGATGGCTTCATTCAATTCAATCTGAGATGAGATTGTACATGGATCACCTGAAGAAGATAACAAGAGTTAGATATCAGTGTGTTCTCAATACTTTTACTGCTGAACTTGTTTTTCTTCTTTTGATTGCATTGTATCTCTCAATGGAACACAGGCCTTCACTGCAAAACCTTTCAGTATACTTTATCATCATCATCATCGTGTACCATACTGATAAGCATGGGCTGTCATGTTTCGCCATCTTACATGATCACTAGAGTCGTGGATCATCTCTGTGTTCTTGTCTCGGACCATTTCATGTAGTCATAGCCATCCTGATATTTAATTTTCTGCCTTCCCCTTGTTCTTTTACCCTCAATCTTGCCAGTTGTTACCAAGTTCTCTAGTTTATTTCTTCTCATAACGTGCTCAAGGGACGCAGAGGTGTTTCCAAGGCACCAGAGCCAGGTTCTATACCGGCCAAGATCTACTAACATGTCCTAGTCGTGCGCCCTGGGCAATAGGTCCCTTCGAGGTCCTGGCTAACGTAGTAGGATCACTGATTCTTCCGAAGTCGGAGACTATCTGCCTGCATGGCGAGGAACCACCAGCCTGCACACCAATAAGCCAGACACGGGACAATGGATACTCACGCAAACCTCAGTCCGGTATGACATCACACTGAATGTTGGACACAGGATGTCTTCATCCGACATACCTACAGGCTACCCTGCAGACTGGTGCAATGAATTTGATCCTCTTTCTTGTTAAACTAATCCACGGTGACAATTTTCAAATGGAATCAAAATTCTGGAGGTTGGCATTGGCTGAGAGGTTTCACTTTCTCTTCTGACTGTGGTTTAAGTGGGTTTCTTCTAAACACCAGTCAGTTGGTCATCTATGTTTTCCCCGTGGCTTCAAGTGAAAGATTTTCTATTTATACTATTATCAGGTTTCTCAGTGTGTATCCTCACGCCAGCATCTTTCTCATCTATTGAATAACTGGAATCTGTTTTGTTCTCTCTCCAAGCTCTGCATTAATCATTCTTAGCCACTGTAATGAATACATCATTTGAATTTAATCACTGTGTCTAAAATAAATATCAACTTCTGAAGTTGCATATTGCTGAAATAAATTCACTACCTTCTTCATCGAGCCATTTCACAGTGAACGGCTGCACATCGTCAAATTTGCAAATGTCTTTGATCTCTGCACAAAAGTCCAAGTATTTGACATCGTTTTTGATGCTGGTCACTAAAATATTCCTGGATGGGTAAAAAAAAAGACACAACTTATTTTAAAACAATTAAAGTATTCAATTAGTATAATGTATGCTCTTTTTAAGTGGGCTTGTAAGAGAAGTTGATAGAGAATTGCACTGATGTCACGAGCATGGTTAGATAAGGATTCTTCTTCTTCTTCTTCTTCTGCGTTCATCTGGATTTTTTTTCCGGATGTGACTGCTTTGTGCCTGTTTACAGCAGAGCTGCGTTCTTGCGCCATTAGGGCGACACATCCAACTTCTCCGGGCATTTGTTGATCGGGTTAACCTTCCCGGGGAGATAAGGGTTCAATGGCTACTCTCATCTTGCTAAATGAGGAAAAGACTGGCCACCTCTGTGCATTCAGGTCTATGAAATGTGATGTTCCTATCATATCACAAGCCTGACGCTGAGGTATGGGTTCAACCCCTATACCGGTCAGTTGGACTAAAATGTTGACTTCTCTTCCTTGACTTGGGGACCTAAATTACAAGTATCTCTGAAGTTGAAGTGAGTTCGCCTGATGGCAAGGGACATTGGTAATAGGGAAAGTTAATCCACATGCAAAATTCAGTCCTACTAGAAGTAGCGTGTATGGACTATGCTTAAGTTCAAAGCGGGTGAGTGCCAAAACAATATATCACAGCCAACAACAGCAAACTGCTTCAGCACATTTTTTTAAAAAATACTCTTTTTATTAAAGATCCAGCAGTGGTTGAACTTAGGTATTCAGACCAGCATATGCTTAATCTGCTTAAATATGCTTAAATGGGAGGTATTGTGTGAGAAACCCTATCAGGGTTGCAAATGGCAAACACTAGGCCAATTGGCTTTGTTTTTTTTAAGTAAAAATACTGTTACCCTAACAAAATTATTTTAAAAATTAACAACCAACCTGCTGATAGACTGAGGCCCATTGGGGAAGCAAAGGATAACACTGTAACCTACGTGCATGTCTTAAGAGATTAATGAGGGGTGACATGAGACTGGCTACATCAGCCCCTAGAACATTTTAGCTTCAGATCCAACCAATCATGAACAAGCCTGCAAAGAGCTTAACGTGAGTTTGTTGACCTGTGCTCTTCAGGGGATGAAGTTAAAAGTTAGTTGCATATCCTTTACAGGACGTCGCAGTCAACCAGAAGAAAATGAAATATATACTGCTCAAAACAAGAAACACAACATTATTGCAGTTTCAACTGCAAACTTGTACCAACATGTTATTGACGATGCTGATTCACTCACTGCAGTTGGTTCTGGCGATGCCGGTCTGTAAGAACAGGACCTCTGTAGGGTCTTCTAGCCCAAAGACCAGCGTTGTGCAGCCAGTTCCTGACCGTTTAATCTGAAATTCAACGAGCTCCTGGCATTGACTGGACTGTGGAGGACACAGATGCAAATCGATTCCTAAGGTGACGCAGCCATATGAAGCGGTCTTCGGCAGCAGTTGTGATCCTGGTTCTTCTATTGCACTGCCGATCTGCCATTGAGCCAGTTTCTTGAAATCACGTCCAAAGGCGACTAATGGTGCTTCTAACCACATTAAATTCTCTGGCTACTGCACTTTGTAACTGTCCAGCCTGTAAACATCCAATGATGATGAGTCGTTCTGTAGTGAGATGATCCATACTTGCACATTGAATTTTCAACTGAATTTATTCAAGGAGCATCAATCTTTTACCGGCATTCAATAAAATGGTCAGAGAGTGTTTTGCTCACCAAGTATCACAGGATTATCATGAACCTGTCAAGAGTTATTGTCAAAAATTTTGTTTTGACCTTGACCTCTTTAATGACCTCACAAATCATGAGGTGAGTACAATTCAGGTAACCACAAGAAGTTAATAACCAGATGGACACAGTCGATAGGTTGACTGATGTCCAATCAGCGAATTTCTTTTATAAAAGTAACACCAAAAATGTTGTGTTTCGTTTTTTGAACAGTATACTTAATTTTTTCTTTAATACTGTAATTCCAACTAAAAAAACAATACTAAGAAAGACTTGGGTTTAGTCAAACAGAAAACATAAGAACAAATAAAGAATGCAGCTATGCAGGCAACAAAAATATAATTAACATCATAATGAAATCACAAACTGAAGGTCTATTGCAGTAACTAATTTTCAAAAGAACATCTTTACACCATATGAACAGCACCATGTACTGAGATGTGGAAAAACATGATCGCCTCAGCAAGTCGACAGGGCACATGATGATGATATGAACAGGAACTCATGTTTGTAACCCTCATCTGAGCAGACTAGCTATCTGATCTCGCCACATAAGAAATCAAAAGGAAGTGTGATATTATTAGAAGTCAGTGATTCTTAACCAATAACCATGGGGGACATCAGGTGTTAGCTCTACCCACCACAGAACCATGCCTCATATTTTGTCTCTGACAGATAGAACAGAATCTCTTACTAATCCAGAGATTAGAAGTCATGACTTTACATTTGATAGAGTTGAGTTGAGTCAAGAACTGACATCACAGCCTCATCTTCAACAGCCAGCAAAGAGTCCCAATACTAATGGTACCAGAAGCAGTATGATTATGTGTCTGTCTGGCCTTTCCTCAAAGTCCTGTATGTGTCACCTAGATCCTCTGGTTACTACTACCTGTTGCACCATTCTCTCCAAGCCGTAATGATCTATCTGTTTTGTTGCACTTTAAACACAGTCCCAAGGGGCCCTGACCACGACTGCCTTATCATGTACAAATATCCCATCGAGCGGTGCAGACCCAGCCAATCTGTCCGCCTGCTCATTTCCCACCACACCAGCATGTCCTGGGGGAAAAACCCAACAGATGCTCTCTATTTTTGCTTGTTGAGTTGCATGAAGTCTGCCAATCTGCCCTAATAACACAGGAAATCAATTGAGGAACCCACTGAGGCCACTCAGACAGTTATATAAATAAACGCACATAGTATTATTTGGCGCTCACACTCTAGTTGGTCATGCGTCGAAGTACACTTGTTCCTGCAGCAAGGCGCTGTCGTCATTTGGAGGTGACAGGTTCAAATCCCGGTAGGTAACTATAGCTTTAAAATTTTATGTTGTTTAGTGCGTCTCTAGTCTCTACTTCCTTCTTCTCCTTCTGTGAGCACCAAATAATACTATGTGTGTTTAATTATGTAACAATGTTGTTGTTTGTCCATCAAGAATGATGATGACCACTTTTATGTAACACTCTGCCCGAAGCAGTATAGATCAGCTTCCTAACCTATTAGCTGTCCAGTTTCAGTTTATTAACTTTACTATAATCATTTCAATGGAGATGAAGTTGCATTGTGGTTAGAACGCTAGCTACCAAGACAGTGGTATGGGTTCAATCTCCAGCAGAGATAGGATATTTTTTTCTAACTATTATGGTTCTGGAGTCGGTTAAGCTTCATAAAAATGGGCAAGAGGACATGTTTTCAAATTTTCTGTGAATTGTAAGACCTTGAATATGTGCCTAACATTTCACAACTAAACAAGAGGTCAGCATGGCTGAATGATTAAGAACTCTTGCTCTTAAAACTTTTGGTGTGCTGATGGCCAGACAGCAGGATCAACCCTATACCGGTCAGTTGGACTAAAATGTTGACTTCTCATCCTTGACTTGGGGATGTAAATTACAAGTATCTCAGAAGTCACAGTAGATTTCCCTGATGGCGAGAGACACTGGTAATAGGGAAAGCTAATCCACACGCAAAAATCAGTCCAGCGTGGGGTACGCTATAGATATAGTGAGCGAATGTTTTAAACAAATTAACAGTAATATCTGCTATAGGAATCATCATCATCATCATATGCCATGCCGATAAGCGTGGGCGGTCATGTTTTGCCATCTCACTCGATCACCAGAGTCGTGGATCAGCTCCGTGTTTCTGTCTCGACCATGCCACGTGGCCAAGCCATCCAAGTATTTACTTCTCGGTCTTCCCCTTGGCCTCTTCCCTACAATCTTGCCAGTTGTCACCAAGTTCTCCAATTCATTTCTTCTCATAACATGCCCAAAAAATTTTGACTGTCTACGTCTAATGTCTCTAATCAGTTTACGATCTTCATTTGTCTCTTAAAGGGCGTGTTCATGGGTTTTCCTGTCTGTCCATGGTATTCTTTGCATTTTCCTCAGAAACCGCATTTCCACAGCCATCAGATATTTTGCAGTTTGTCTTCTCATTGTCCACACTTCACATCCATACAAAAGTACAGGTTCTATGTAGCTATAGGAATACTTTTACTTTAATCATTTCACTTTTGACAAAAGAAAAATACAAACAATTGTTTACCCATTATAACCGACTTTCATGCGAACAGAATTCTCATGGTCACCACTCTCCAGGGTTGGCATCCTTAATACTGAATGACGCTAGGATACAGAAAAATGTATGATCAAACATATGTTCCAGCACTCAGTTCTATACATACATGAATGTGTCAATGGATCTATTTATCAATGGGGATAAATTACTGAAAGTCAGCAAGAAGTTCTGAATAGCAGTTTTCACTGCTGATGGGTGATGGAAATGTGATGAAAGGAATTATAAGAAGAACAAATATGGCTCTGCAAAGAGTTGAGTTGAGTCAAGAACCGACATCAAAGCACTCGGTACATTCGCATACGTGCTCCATCCTCATCTGAAACATATAGTCAATCAATCAATCAGGTGCCGTCTCTGCAATGAAGGTTGGCTGCAATGGATCTCCAACACTGTCTGTCTCTCGCCATGACTGTACATTCTGTCAGGCTGATGTTCATCCATCTCTTGATGTTATCTTCCCACTTGTATTGTTGTCTACCTCTTGCTCGCTTGCCCTCAACCTTGCCCTCCAGTATGGTTTTTATAAGAGTATCATGTTTTTAACGTGGCCAAAATATTTCACTTGCCTCCTTTAATTCTTTCATCAACTCTCTCTTCATTCCCAGTGTTTCTAGAACTTCTGCATTTAATTGTTTTAAACAGTGAAGAGTCCCAATACTATTGGTACCTGTAGCAGTCTGATTGTGTGCCCATATGGCCTTTCCTGCAAGTTTTTTTAGTGTCGATCAGTTCCTCTGGTCACTCCCTGCAGCACCATTCTCTCCAAGCTGTGATGATCTATCTGTTCTTCTGCACTATACACATGATTCCAAAGGGCCTCGACCGCACCTGCTAAATCGTGCACCAATGTTGTTGAGCTGAGTTGAGCTAAGAACCGACATCACTGCACTCAGGACATTCCCATACGCGCTCCATCCCCTCATTCAACAGCCAGCAAAGAGCCACACTACTAATCATTCCCACCGCTATCTGATTGAAAGTTCTCCTGGATTCCCTTCTCAGTTTTGAGATTCTACCAGAACCCCTGCCGATCCCCCACAATCTCATCCTTTCCACATACGGGTTCTCATTCTGTTCCTCCACCTTGCCCCACAGGTACCCGACCACCTCTCCCTTGTCCATAGGTAATCTACCAACAAGAGGTACATTCCCTGCCAGCCTATCAGTCTGTTGCTGGTTGTTAAACAAGCAGACGCAGGGGAATAACATGAGTGCAGTGACGTTGGTTCTAAGCTCAACTCAACTCAACTTTCTACATGATTCCAGAGAGCCTTTACCACATCACATTTATCATAAAGTAGCTCCCTGTCCAGTGGGCCAGCAGCAGCCAGTCTATCAGACTGCTCATTTTCCCACACAACTGCACAACCTGGGCAGACAATCCATGATATGTTCATTTCCCCACACACCTGCACGCCCTAGGCAGACAACCCATGATATGTTCATTTCCCCACACACCTGCACACCCTGTGCAGACAATCCATGATATGTTCATTTCCCCACACACCTGCATGCCCTGGGCATACAACCCAATATATGTTCATTTCCCCACACACCTGCACACCCCAGGCAGACAATCCATGATATGCTCATAATTTATGTAGAGTGATGCCAGCCACTCCACCCAAAACATCCAAGTTTCCATTTTTCAAAAATACTCTAGGTTAGGTTAAGTCAGTCGTGGTTCCAACTTCACGGTAAACTCTGTTCATTATGCTCCATCCTATGCTAGTCAATATCACACGAAACACTCCTCACTCTCCCGTGTGTTGCCGGGGCCCATAAGGGAAGCAAAGAATAGTAACACTGTTGCCTACCATGCATGTCGTAAGAGGCGACTAAGGATGCTATGGTTCCGTCGCCCTGCTACTGAGTGAGTGCGTGGCGCGACACTGAGCTGTGAGTTTCATGTGAAATGCTTTTGAATCTGCCTGAGGTGTTTTGGAACATGACTGCATGTTCGGAGCAATAGCAACTGGCTATGTCCCAGAGTTGACTGGTTTTTTGCCTTATGCAGAAATGCGTGGCTGCTGGGCTTCTGGTTGACTGCCACAACCATCGACGATGAACTGTATTTTCGTGGACTGTGTGGGTGAACATCTAGGAAAGATCCAGATGGTAAAATGACTGCCGATGCCATCAGAGATGAACTGGGTGTTTCGTGGGGGACTAGTGTGTTGACATTCTGGTGGCGGCATTATGCACAGTGTATCTGTGCGGGTTGTTGTGTGTCGAGACTCCTGTCTTTTCCACTTTTCACATTGGGCAGTAGGGAGCATTTTGTGTGATATTCACTGGCACAGGAACAGAGTATAATGGGGACGACCCGTTACTGTGAAGTTGGAACCGCGACTAACTAACTAACTAACACTCCTCACTACCCAATGTGAAAAGTGGAACAGACAGGAGTCTCGACAAACTAACAGCCCACACAGGTATACTATGCATAATGCCGCTGCCAGAATGCCAACACAAAAGTCTGCAATGAAAAATACAGTTCATCATCGATGGAAGTGGCAGTCACTAGAAAACCAACAGTCACACATTACTGCATAATGCAACCCAGTTCAGCAACCGACCGGCTGTCATTTTTCTGAACGTACAGTTCACGCTACAAACAACCGCGGACAGATGTAAAAGCCTGTGAGTCCCAAACACATATCTGGCTGTGCTGCCCTCTAAACACTGAAAGGCTATTGGCACAGCCTCAACTTCCATTCTCTTGTGTACATTATATTAACATATGTCAAACTTCCCATTTTAAACTGTGTCCATTTGTCTTCTCAATAAAAGCCCACCCACTCTCTTTACCTCTGAACTCAGGCCCATCAGTATATATAATTACATCACTGGGGTGTGTGTTGTCTTCTATCAGCTGTTGCACAGACACTAACACCCACTGCCCTTTCTCAACATCCTCTGCCCAATGTAACTATGCAGTGCTTTATCTTTATGAGGTACCATGACCATTTTTTCTCCATGCACTATCCTGCCCATTTCATACACCTGACTGATTGTGTCTTCAGATTGTGCCATACAAGACCTGCTTCTCTTGATTCTATGTCCCTTGGTATGGTCTAAAATTGTGCACTGGGGATGTTCCCTATGTGCATACCATCCTGTGGGTGCATCTTTATGATATTCTACTGGAGTATCTCTAATTCTCTACAGTAGGGTCTACTGACATTACCTTTTCTCATCTGGCACTAAGGAGGACAGGCAGAGCTAGTCAAAAGAGCTGTCAATGTCAGTGCCGGTACTGAGTCAAAGAGCGGTCATACTGACAATACTGACACTGATTGTGCTTTTGCAATGCATTCTTAACTCTGTATTTAATCACGGCCGCTTGTTTTTAACAAAGTTCACTTGTGAATTCAGTCTGATCGATGGATGGGAGGGGTTGTTGCAGTGACAAATTTCACTGAAACTCAAAATAGACGGAGACATCGAGTTAAATGGAGCACTGTGCAATGGACCAGAAAAATAATAATAATAATTTATAAACAAACACAGAACAACTGGTGTCGTCTGCTAGTACAAGCTGAGAGGAAATACTAAATACTGGGGACAAGATCTGAGCACTATAGTATACTTATTAATAAATAATAATATTCTTGATTTGAGAATGTTTCGAATGCGAGTGATGATTTACTATTTATTTAGTAAATTAAAAATTAGTATTAGAAGATCATAAGATGTGCAGTCCAGTCAGGATGATCTGTCTCTACTAAGTTAATTAATTAACTAGATATGCTTAAAGAGGGTCTGTCATTTAAGTGAAGAAGCCATCAAGACTTACTTGAAGCTGGAAATATCAAATAAATAGAAATCAGAGCGCAATTGTTCTTGGTGCACAACAGACAAGATCAAGAAGGCAGCCAGCGGACGGCCAGCAGACGGGAGTGGAATCAGAATAAAATACTACCGGAAACTGGATTACAAATGTTTTCAATTACGGTATGTGGAAGTTTCGACATATTGTTTTGTTTGTTCAGAAATAACTATTAACTATGTATATAAATAACTCTATGATAGGCACAATCTATAATATATGGTAAGATCGAAGGGAACAGACCAAGGGGAAGACCTAGATGTAGAAGCAAATACCTGGATCGCTTGGCCTCGTGGCATGGTCGAGACAGAAACACGGAGCTGATCCACGACTCTGGTGATCGAGTGAGACGGCAGAACATGACCGCCCACGCTTACCGGCATGACACATGATGGATATTTATATATATAATATATATACACACACAAACACACAACACACACACACACACACACACAACCAAAGTGGCACTTATATATAACATCAGATGTAAGAATAAGATGTACGACACAACAGAGATTAAGAGCAGAATGGGGCAGGCAAAATCCGCATTTCAGAAAATGAAGAGCATCTTAAACTTATACTTATGCAATAAGTCGCTATCATTTTATCAATGAATGTAAGAAAGAGAGTGCTAAAATGCTATATAGAACCAGTTTTGCTGTATGGCAGCGAATCTTAGAATGTAAATGAACAAATTAGGAAGAACTTAGAAGCAACAGAGATGTGGTTTTTAAGACGAATGTTGCAAATTCCTTGGACTGCCGGAGTAACAACGATTGCCTGAAAGAGGCTAATGAAACTAGAACATTATACACAACAATAAGAAAGAGACAAACGGCTTTCTTTGGACATGTGGTGAGAAGAGAGGCATTGGAGAACATCGTGACAACTGGAAAGATCCAGGGGAAGAGAGGCAGAGGAAGACCAAGAGAAATGATGCTGGACGGATTGAGACGGTGGCATGGAAGAATATCAACGGCAGAGTTGACCTAGAACACCAAAGACCGAGATCTGTGGAGAGCCATGAACGCCTACGCCAGCCGGCAGGTTATTTGATGACGATGATGATACACACACACACACACACACACACACACATTAATTATAAATGAATATAATGTATGTTGTAAAACGGTATCTATGAAAAATTATACATAAAAGAATGATGATAAGCTATGCACATCTTATGATTAATGCTTTAGAAGAATATGGAATAGATAAAGTTACCAGTCTGCTTAATACAATATATGATACTGGAAATATACCTCATGAATTATGTAATTCTGTATTTATTGCAATCCCAAAGAAATCAGGAGCCTTGGAATGTGATCAACATCGAACAATTAGTATTATGAGTCACATCACGAAGATTTTGCTAAGAATCATCATGCAAAGAATTAGGAGGAAAATACAACCTGAAATAGGAGAAGAACAATGTGGGTTTGTAGAAGGAAAGGGTACAGTAAATGCTGTGTACTTACTGAGAACCGTAATTGAACGATCTATAGAAGTAAACAAAGATCTACACCTTTGCTTTATTGACTACACAAAGGCTTTTGATAAAGTGAGACATGTCGACATGATAAGGATGCTTGAAGATCTACAAATTGATGGAAAAGACCTTAGACTTGTAAAAAACATATATTGGAAACAACAAGCTGCCATAAGAGTTGATAATGAAGTAGGCCAATATCAGCCTATTAAGAGAGATGTGAGACAGGGATATGTAATGTCTCCAGATCTGTTTTCCCTTTACAGTGAAAGTATTTTCGGAAATATTGAAGATATGGAAGGAATCAACATTGGGGGACGATACATCAATAACATTAGATATGCAGACGATACAGTCTTGATTGCAGACAATGAACAGGACCTGCAACATTTAGTAGATGCAGTTGTTACACACAGTGAACAACGAGGGTTAGAATTAAATTGTAAAAAGACACAGGTTATGGTCGTCACTAGGAAGAACGAAATACCACAATGTAATATACAAGTAAATGGGAATATTCTTCAACAAGTGAATAGGTACAATTATCTCGGAACAGTAATAACATCTGATGGGAGATGCCTTGAAGAGATTAGAACAAGAATCGCCATGTCTAAGGTAGCCTTTAGCAAGATGAAAAACATACTGACCAATAAAAAGATGTCAATTGAAACGAGAAAAAGAGTGTTGAGGTGCTACATAGAACCTGTACTTTTATATGGATGTGAAGCTTGGACAATGAGCAGTCAAGCTGAAAAACATCTGATGGCTGTAGAAATGTGGTTTCTGAGGAAAATGCAAAGAATACCATGGACAGCCAGAAAGACCAATGAACAGGTCCTTCAAGAAACAAACGAAGATCGTAAACTGATTAGAGACATTAGACGCAGACAGTCAAAATTTTTTGGGCATGTTATGAGAAGAAATGAATTGGAGAACTTGGTGACAACTGGTAAGATCGAAGGGAACAGACCAAGAGGAAGACCTAGAAGCAAATACCTGGATGGCTTGGCCACATGGCATGGTCGAGACAGGAACACGGAGCTGATCCACGACTCTGGTGATCGAGTGAGATGGCAAAACATGACCGCCCACGCTTTCCGGCATGGCACATGATTGATTGATTGAACTTAATAACAAATAGCCTACACTTTAAAAAACATTCATCATCATCAAGTGCCGTGCCGACTGGCGTAGGCGTTCATGACTCTCCACAGATCTCGGTCTTTGGTTTTTTTTGATAACTCTGCCGTTGATATTCCTCCATGCCACCGTTGCAATCCATCCAGCATCATTTCTCGTGGTCTGCCTCTGCCTCTCTTCCCCTCGATCTTTCCAGTTGTCACGATGTTCTCCAGCATCCCTCTTCTCATCACATGACCAAAAAAAGCTGTTTGTCTCTTTCTTATTGTTGTATATAATGTTCTAGTTTCGCCAGCCTCTTTAAGGCATTCGTCGTTAGTTACTTTGGCATTCCAAGGAATTCGCAACATTCGTCTAAGGAACCACATCTCTGTTGCTTCCAATCTCTTCCTAATTTGTTCATTTATATTCCAAGATTCACAGCCATACAGCAAAACAGGTTCTATATAGCTCATTATCACTCTCTTTCTTACATTCAATGATAGCGACTTACTGCATAAGGTATTCTTCATTTTTTTAAATGCAGCCTTTGCTTACCCTATTCTGCTCTTAATCTGTTGTGCAGCTTCCATCTGATGTTATAAATGTCCCTAGATATTTAAAGCTATCCACTTGGTGAAGAATTTTCCCTTCTATCTCTATTTCACATTTAAGAAGCCGACTGTCTGGCCGAGGAGTTAGCAGCTTTCTCCATTAACCCCGAATAATTCTCGTGGTCGACGTGAGCGCACGAGAATTAGAAGTGGTTCGAGTCGCACCAGTGACTTATGAGAGTATGGAGCCGGTCGCGCAGAAAGTCGTGGCGTGCTGATGATTGTAATCTAGCCTAGGAATCAACATACAGCTGAAAGATGCTGGTGTTGACCGCAATATCCTGAAACAGGATGGAAACGCGGGAAAAAATTTTTTAAGAAGTAGAATATAAATCGCAATGTGCATTTCGCAAGATGAAGAATATTTTCTGCAATATAATTATATCATTGTCAATCGAGGTTTGAAAAAAAAAGCCTTATAAGTTATAAGAGCTATTTTGAATCAATCCTGATATTCGGAAGCAAGTCCATAGACAGTTAGCAGGCTATTAACTTTAATGTATATGGAAGCCGTTGAGATGTCGTTTTATAGATAAATGATGAAATATATTGGACTGATAAAAGGCGTAAAGGAGATATCATGAAAGAAGTTAACTCACAAAGAGAACTGGTTACCAGCACCAGAAGTCAACATTCTGTGGTATGCCGTGAGAAGGGGAAAGCTGAAAGTACTTGACAACAGACAAGTAGTCAGAAAGGAGGAGATGCAGGGGGGAGACCCAGAGAGAAGATGCTAAACAATAACACAGTTTGACATATTGTCGTGGTGGAACATCGGTAACAGAAATTATTGGCAGTGCACGAGACAGAAGATTGTGGGCTGATATATCCACCACCTCCACCAGGATGGACTAAAAGAAGTTGCTACCATGGATTTCTAATGTTTGATACAACTTACCTTGGGAAGCAAGTAGTTGTGTTAATTTATTTTGTGGATTTTTTTTTTCGTTTTTAAAAGAAAAAATCTATTTATGTTGTCCTGTCCTTGACAAAGATTCTTAGAATCGAAATGTCGACCGTCCATTGTGCCCTATTGCACTTTTTTTAATTATTTAATTTTATTATTTCATTTTATATATTTATTGATTGTTTCTGATTTTGGATGTCACACTTTGTTTTCACCTGTGTATGATGGATTTCTTTTTAAGGTGTGTACATTGTGTCTGTGTTTAGTATGTCTCTTCTTTTCGCAGGAGCTAACTAAATGTACCTAATTGTTTGCAATTCATATTACCTTGAGTCCGCAAAGTATTTGCTGTCATAACTTAAAAATAAAAGTTCTTTAAAGTACCTCTAATACATGCTAATGTTTATGGTTATTAAGACTTCAGACCATTTCTCAGTACTATTGATGGTGATATCAAAGAAACGGACTGTGTACCTAAATGTGCAATTAAAGTACAGGATGTTATTTTTGGGGGCAAGTGCAGAAATTCAAAATATGGATAACATCAGACGGAAGATGCGTAACTGAGATAAAGAGCAGAATAGGACAATCAAAAACTACATTAACATTCTCTCAAATGAAGAAAAATTCGTGCAATAAGTCACTGTTCTTGAAAGTTAGAAAAAGAGTTCTTGCATGTTACATAGAACCAGTTTTAACATACGGCTGCGAGTTCAGGAAAATTACAATTAGAAAACAGGCGAAAAATATCCACGGAAGCCTTCGAAATGTGGTTTTATAGAAGAATGTTGAAAATTAATTGGACAGTCCAAATTAGCAATCAATTGTTTTAATGGAAACTGAGTTGCAAAGACAACTTATCACAAACATCGGAAAGAGGCAGTCATCGTTTTTTTGGCCACGTTATGGGAAGACAAAAACTGAAACATGTTGTGATAACCGGAAAGATTTGCGGAAAGAGAGATAGAGAAAGACAGCGTGAGAATATTCTTGGCAGTGTTGTGACATGGCGCGGAAGGAAGTCTACACACGAATTGATCCATGACGTCGGAGATCGCAAAATGTGGAGAGGTATGATCGCCCACGCCAGCCGACAAGGCACTGGATGATGATGGAGATGATGATGATTTCTGCATACAAATATCGACCACTCCATATCGCCCATGGCTCAATTGCCCTGTTCTTACTTGGTGGAGTGGCTATTTGATTGGTACGAGATACTATAGGTTGTTTGTTTAGGTATTGTTTAATTAAGAGATAGGTCTTGGTGAGATATGATTGAGCTACCGTATGACAGTAGACGTTACTACCTGCTTTCTGTTAGCTCCGAATGTTGGCCGTTGCTCACCAAACCCAACACCACACAATATTCCAATAGCTTCACGTGGAGGAGCGCAATTAGTAGGGTACAAGCCTATCCTAGTGCGAGGAAATGCAACCTAAAGACTACATGTAATTGCAGGCTCTAAGCCTTGGTCGGCAACTGGTCTAGGAACGAAGCTCTGACAGACCGACAGTAAGAGCATTGCTTTGCTGATCCGACAGCTTCTGCATCTTGTCATGTTCCAGGTGTATTGGTGTTACCTTTCCTCGGGACTAAACTAGGCAGACCGAAAGAGGGATCGTGCTACAAGGGAAATACATGACCTCTACAAATCAACCGAGGTTTTGTGCTTTGTAGAGGTGTAACTCCAGCCCTGATCCCGTCAATGGTTTGCAGTTATTATGCCTTTAAAAAAAAAACACACACACACACACATTGTAACAAACTATCATCTGTCAAGACGGCAAGGTGCCAGTAAGAGATTGATTAGCTTTTGCTGGTTGAGGAATTGGTTAGGCTTCGCTTTGCAGGCAATCAGTCAATCATTCAATCATGTCCCATGCCAGAAAGCATGGGCGGTCATGACTCGCCATTTCACTCGATCACCAGAGTTGTGGATCAGCTCAGTGTTCCTGTCTCGACCACGCCATGTGCAAGCCATCCAGGTATTTACTTCTCAGTCTTCCCCTTGGTCTGTTCCCTTTGATCTTGCCATTTGTCATTAAGTTCTCCAATCCATTTCTTATCATAACATGTCCAAAAAATGTTGACTGTCTACGTATAATTTCTCTAATCAATTTACTATTTTCATTTGTCTCCTGCAGTACTAGGTCATTGGTTTTTCTGCCTATCCATGATATTCTTTGCAGGCCACGACACAGAATATTATCATACAGGCTCGATTTGTCCCATGCATCATTCCAGTAGATTCATTGCCAGCGCGAGACTTTCTCGGCAGCCTCGTCCAATCGTTTTAGTGTAAAAAGTTCCTATTGTCCCTTTAGATACATCTGAACTACCGCTGTGTCCATTTCCTCTCGTGAGTTTCGAAGTGTCTGTCGCACTTTCCTTAGCTGCTTCACTGCAGCTTTCTTTGCTTTCCAAGCATGGTCTACTTCTGGAGTCCACCATGGGGGGGGGGGGGGGGGGGGCTGCAAAAAAGGAGTTTTAACAGTCCTGTTGCATGCCTCCTGTCTAAGGCGTCCATGAAGGCTGTCGGTCCACTCATACCGGAAGGTCTTGCGCGCTCTCCCAGCCTTAACTTTCATGGATTTAGAGATCAGGTCTGAACACGGCATGTGATCACGCCCATGGTCATTCAAAACAGTCCACTTTACATCAAGGACCGATGACTGGGAGACAAGTGCCAAGTCAATAGCTGTGTCTGCATCGCCAGGCCTTATTGCCATTCTTGTCGGCCTCCCATCATTTATGCAGACCACATCGGAGTCCACCATGGCATCCGCAAGGGCAATTCCCTGTCGGTTTTCTCCACTACTGTCCCAGTCTCTGCTTCTCGCATTGAAGTCTCCACATATGAGTAGCCTATCACCTGGTAATTCCTCCAATTCCTTAAGCCAATCCCAGTGTTCCTTTCTGACAAAACAGTCCACTGTAGCATATGCGTTTATGATGTTCCAACTTAAGCCACCAATCTCCATTTGTATACCCTGGACCTCTCTTGCACTGTGATTCCACTGGCTCAAGTCAAGTACCACATGCTTCACTCCTTCCTTCACCAGCAGATCTTGCCCATGTCTCTTCTGCCCAGTAGGGTTTATATAACTGGCGTACCCAGGACAATGATATTTGTCTGTATTTAGCTCCTGGAGCATGAGGATATAAAAATCATATAGTAGTCTCTCCAATACAGGACCTCTCTGCCTGGCACTACGACAGTTCTAGTATCTCACTTTTACATGGTTGAAACCTAGTCTCTCCTCTTTTCGTCTTGTTCTCCTGGCGCCTGCCCTCCTATATCTATGCCTTCTTCTCACACCATTTCCTCGTCTTCTCCTCCTCACTCTCTCTTCGCTAACCTCTGAAAGATGTGTCAAGCGCAGAGCACGTGCTCCGTAGCTCCGGCGACGATTCCCGTGTTTAATTAATTCCATAAGCGAAGTTTGGATATTGCAGGATGTCAGCATCTCACATCATACATATGTTTCGTGTCGTGACAGGTCGTGAACATAGCAATAAAGTCCAGTGACTCTACACCATATGTTTAAGCTTTTAATAAATGCATCACAGGATTATCTTAATATATTTACACAGTCTGTATATAAACCCTCACTGCACTCGTTCACTCATAACATAACACCTCAGCTCACGCAATTAGCGCACACGCAGTATCACAGGATAACGTTCTCGCTGCTATCAAACAGTTATAATGCTCATCCAAATCACTCGCACTGGCAATACAGTTTAATCATTCGTAGCCAACACTCGGACACATCCTCTCCTGATCACAGTCCAGTCTCGTCTCCCCAGGTTTCGTCCTAGGTCTAAAGTCACGTGGTCTCTGACCGCGTGCAATCTCAAGGTCCTCGTGTCTTTCAGGCAGTCATGGTCTCTAATGCGTCTTAGGAAAGGGGACTCGTTCTGTCCTGCACCTCAGGTCAGTCTGTCTGCTACTAACTGTTGTCTCCCTTACTGCAGTCCAAGGATGATCTGTCCTGCCTAGCATTCTTATGTCCTATCTACTCTGTCCTGTCTCTGGCCTTTGTCCTTTCTATCATACTCCCAGGACATTGACACAGGAAATAACCGGTCACCCTAGTATTTCCTGCTTGCTAGGGAAGAGGCAGGGGATGTCCTGCAGGAGTCCATACTCGTGGTGCCGCCCCGCACGCCTGCCAGACGTCCACCGTTCACGACCAGCTTACCTGTGGCCATCCAGTTCCTCAGCACGCTGGTCCACCTTAAACTTGGGGGTTTATAATCGGAGTTTTCCATCTCCTAGATTAGCCGCTGTAATAGCTAACGGGCCCAATCAACCCGGGAGCAAGAGGTTCCAACGCCTCATTCATGTTGAAGACAGTAGATACATGTATACGGGGAACAAAACCAATGTCATACAATATCTTTTTTTTTTTAATACATAGTTAAAGTCACTACACAACGGACACATGTCTCTCGCAGGTAGATAGTTGAGCCCCAAACAAAGCAGTGACGACCTCAGTGATCTGGTTTACTTCATACGTTGAGCTCTGATTACTGAGACGCCAACATGACAATGCTTGGGTAAATTACATAGTAGATCCTGTTGTGTTGTAGAGTGGTAGAGTGGTGGCAGACACAACAATCCTGAACAATGTATAGTTCTGTGTAAAGTATCTGCTGCAACACTTTCTGCTTGAGAATGTCATTGTTCGTGATAGGTTCCCTGACAGATTAGGTAATTATTCTGAACCCACTCAAGCGTTGCATTTCAAAATCAAAAATTGTATATGACCACTCTGTGCAGCACATATGGAGCAGTAAATGGCAGCCTCCACCCGCTGCTCTGGAATTTAGGCCACGTATGGCTGCATATGTGGTCATCACTCCCTGAGTCTCCAATCACAGCCATTGGGAAGCAACAACACGTTGAGTAGTAATCAGATGTCAGCACTGAACGTTGCTTAAAGGCTACATATCTACCTCCAACGACACACAGAGACAACACATCAGCTGCCATAGCTCCCTCAATGGTGGACTTGTTCGTGTATGATGCCACTGTGTTGATATCCACAAGGAATACAATCGTAATTCTACATATGGTCCATGCATTATGCCGTGCTACTATGCAACGCACAAACGGACTAATATGTTTCAAATACATCCCAAACCATATTGTCCTGTGTGGATCTGACAACCTCAGTGTAAGACGTGTTTCCTGTAAATCATCATGGCTAGCAGCATCATTCTGTGATCGCCCCATTCACAAACGGACACCCAGGACCAAACTAATCCGTCTCACATGGGACACCAAAAGAGCAGCTTCCATCCTCAGGGTCACAGATGTCATTATAACACTGACATTGGAACATACAACCTTGTCCACACCGTCCATATTACAATTTTATTGTGTCACTGTTGGAAACAGAACTGTTACTTCACACATTGAGCTCTGTAGTACTGACACAACACCATACCAATGGTAATTCAACAGCAGATCTTGTTGTAGAGTTGTGCCAGACACAATGAATATGACTTGAAGGCTAGTTACTTACTGTGCCGCGTCTTCATCCACCTCATGAAAGTCAATTGAATGGATTTCCCATGCTATCTAAAGTATGCGAAGGTACCGCTAACGATAGACAGCACTGATGGTCACCAAGACACACTTCCATTTGTTGGCTGTCTTGTCACGTTCTTCTGTGGCAAACCAGGTAACGATGACATGAGTTCTGCTGATAATGTTGACATAAGCGTAGTAAATGTTTAGGCACTAGTAGGAAGTAGAGAGAGAGAGAGAGTGAGTGAGTGAGTGAGTGAGTGTGAGAGAGAGAGAGAGAGAGAGAGAGAGAGAGAGAGAGAGAGAGATAGTGTGTGTGTGTGTGTGTAAGGTTGGTGCGGGATGTGTGTGTGTGAGAGTTTGTGTGTGTGGTTGGGGGTGTGTTGGTGGGTGGGTGGAGCATATGTGTGTTGGCGAGTCTGCGTGGGTAGGGATGTGTGTGAGGGATGTTTGTGTGGGTGGTTGTGAGATGTATGGGTTGGTGAGGGGATGTGTGAGTGGGTGGAGGGATGTGTGGTGGGTTGGGATGTGTGGTGGCTGGGGGACAGTTGAAGAATGGATATGTTAGTGAGTCGTGTTTGTGAGTGTGTGTGCGCGTGTGTGTGTGTGTGTGAGAGAGAGAGAGAGAGAGAGTGTGTGTGTGTGTGTGTGTGTGTGTGTAAGAGAGAGATAGAGTTGAACGCACGCATGTCATCTAACATGCTATTACTATTACATATTTTATGTGTATTTTCATCTTCATATTATCATTTTGAATGCCACTTTATTGTATCACCTTTAATATGAACACATGTACATTACTGTAGAGTGAGTGAGAGAGTTAGTGAGTGCGTGTGTGAGTGTGTGTGTATGTGTGTGTGTAAGAAAAATGAGAGAGTTGAATTGCATCACTATTTTTTATGCTACACTATGTATATGTACAATTTGTTCTCAATTTTTTTACAATTTTTGTGAGAATGCTCACGACAGTCGTCTGTGTATGTGTCTGTGTGTGTAAAGTGTGGGAGATTGTCCATACTAGTTTAAGTGATTATGTAAGGCACTATGTCTAGATGTGATAAAGTGTGTGAAGGGGACGTATGTGTGCGGGGATGCGTGTGTAATGGATACATGTATGGAGGGAGTGTGTGTAGGGGGATGTGGTTGGGGGATGGGTGGGTGGGGAATGTGTGTGGGTGGGGGATGCTGGTGTGAGTGAGGGATGTGCCGGTAGGTGGGGATGTATGGGGTGGGTGGGGAGATGTGTGGGTGAGTGATGTGTGGTGAGTGGGGATGTGTGTGGGTGAGGGATGTGTGTGTGGGGGGTGTTGGGTGGATGGTAGGAAGTGTGTGGGTGTTGGTGGGTGAGGGTTGTGTTTGTTGGTAGGTGGGGAATGTATGTGTGGGTAGGTAGGTGCGGGGTGTGAGCGGTTAGGGGATGAGTGTTTGGCTGGGTGGTTGGAGGTGTGTGGATATGGGTGGGTGGTTGGATGTGTGGGGGATGGGTGTATTTTCGGGGAGATGTGTGTGGGGGATGTGTATTAATAGGCAAGGGTGGGTTGGTCGGTGTTTGGGTTGGGGTGTGTGTTGGTAAGTGGGGGGTGTGGGGGATGTGTGTGGGTGAGTGGGGGATGTGTATGGCTGAGTGAGGTTGTGTGTGGGTGGGTGTCTAGGATGGTAGGGTGGATGGAGTGTGTGTGGGTGGGGGGTTTTGTGTGTTGTGTGGGTTGGTGGGTGGGGAATATGTGTGTGGGTAGGTGCGGGGTGTGAGCGGTTGGAGGATGAGTGTTTGGCTGGGTGGTTGGAGGTATGTGGATATGGGTGGGTGGTTGGGTGTGTGGGGGATGGGTGTATTTTCGGGGAGATGTGTGTGGGGGGTGTGTGTTAATAGGCAAGGGTGGGTTGGTGGGTGTTTGGGTTGGGGTGTGTGTGGGTGTTTGGGGTGTGTGTGTGGGTGAGTGGGGGATGTATATGGCTGGGTGATGCTGTGTGTGGCTGGGTGGGGTGGGTGTGTGGGGTTGGTGGTAAGTGTGGTGGTGGGAGGTTTTGTGGGTTGTGTGGATTGGTGGGTGGGGAATGTGTATGTGGGTGGGTGGGTATGGGGTGTGTGTGTGGTTGGGGATGAGTGTTTGGCTGGGTGGTTGGAGGTGTGTGGATATGGATGGGTTGGTATGTGTAGGCTGGGGGATGGGTGTGTTGTGGGGAGATGTGTGTGTGTGGGGGGATGTGTGTTAATATTGAAGGATGGGTTGGTGGGTGTTTGGGTGGGGTGTGTGTGGGTGAGTGGTTGTGTGTGTGGGTGTGTGTGGGAGATGTGTGTGGGTGAGTGGGGGTGTGTGAAGCTGGGTGAGGCTGTGTGTGGGTGGGAGGTGGGTATGTGGGAGGCTGGGATGTGTACGAGTGGGGGATGTGTGTGGATGGATGGAGGGTGTGTGTTTATGGGTGGGTGATATGTGTGGGTGGGTGAGGTGCGGGTGGATGGGTGGGGGTTTTATGTGGGTGGATGGGGATGTATGTGGGTGGGTTTGGGTGTATGTGGGTGGAAAGAGGTTGTGTGGGTGGGTGAGGGATGTGTCTCATAACATTGTAATATGCATTGATTATGTTTACAACATTCATTTGACAATGCATTTTTCTATGTGAATGCATCATGCACTATTGATGAATGAAAGATGAGTGATTGGAAGGGCCGAATGTAAGACGGGCTTGCGTGCCCAACTTGTAACCCTTTTAAAATAAAGGTGAATTGAATTGAATTGAACTGAACTGAATTGAATTTGTGTCATCAGCCGTAAGGTTTTCACAGCCACACGCCTAAATGTATTAAATATTCCAATTCTTTCTTTCTTTCTTTCTTTCTTTCTTTCTTTCTTTCTTTCTTTCTTTGTTTATTTGTTTCTTTCTTTCTTTTTTTCTTTCTTTCTGTCTTTCTTTGCTTTTTGTCTTCTTGTTCTCCTAATGGAGCATGGGCCCTCAACCATCTCATGCCAACCTCTTTGTGGACTTGATCATGATTGGTTGGACTTTGCAGCTACAGTTTTCAACGGGATGAGTTAGCCAGTTTCACTCCAACCACCATTAGTCGCCTCTTACGACATGCATGATAAATTATAATGTTACTGTTCTTTGCTTCTCTTTTGAGCCACGGTAACACAAGAGCGATTCTAATTGTACCCATTATATATATATATATATATATATATATATATATATATATATATATATATATATATATATATATATATATATATATATATATATATAGAACTCAAACGATCATGTTACCAATACCAGTGTTTTAGTTTATCTTCTATTCGGCTGGCTTCCGCTGGGAGCGTGCAGGAGGGTGGATCTGCAAGCTGTGAACGAGGGTCGAAGAAAGTAACAAGGCAGCAATCATATCTACTGACTGGGTAATAGCTAGCCACCAAGGCAGAGGTGAAGACTGCGGCCAGCTGCCGGGGGAAGAAGTTGGATTTCCCACGGTCAATCACGGCGAAATGTCAAGGCTGAACGCTGGTAGATGTACTGGGTGTCCAATGTATCCCCCCCCCCACCCTCCTCCGACGGTGGGATGGCTTCTGGGCAGACACATATGGTGTTTGTCGATCAAGAATGATGATGACCATTCATTTCATTCAGTGGGGTTGAAAGTTTGAAGCCGTGAGTTCTAAGATGGCTGGTGAAGTTGAACGAAGAATGACTTGCTCGATAACTTGGATTAAAATAAGGAAGAGTTGTGCAATTCGTCAACCACACTCTCTCGCCTGCGTCCATCATAATCCAGTGGCAAGACAAGTCAAGACGACTGGAGACGAATACAGGTGCAGTGGATGACCAGGACGTGCCTTGCCGTGCTCATTACGTTCCATAACGCTGTGCAGGTAAACGCCGCCTCACTGTTGACCATCAATTGGCGAGAACCAAGTGATGACTGCGAATCTACAATCATGGTCAGACTGCGAGAACAGCAAATTAAAAGAGGTGTGGTCAAACAAGAACACTACGCAGGAAGCCAAAGAAGATTGATAAACCAACACAGAACTAATGTCGTTAGCCGCTACACGCTGCGGGATTTTCTGAGGAGGGGATCCGAGCACGTATGGACTGAATGGTTCGATGTGCAATGAGGATGATCTGTCGACTGACTAACTAACTAAATAACTAACTAACTAACTAACCAACTAGCCAACCAACTAACCAACCAACTAACTGACTAACCTAACTAACTAACTAACTAACTAACCAACTAACCAACCAACTAACTAACTATCTAACCAACCAACTAACTAACTAACTAACTAACTAACCAACTAACTAACTAACTAACTAGCCAACTAATCAACCAACTAACTAACTAACCAACCAACTAACTAACTAACTAACTAACTGACTGACTGACTGACTGACTGACTGACTGACTAACTAACTAACTAACTAACTAACATCAATGATTTCTTCCGCGCAGTCTGCCAAATTGTGTCTTCACATGCTGAGTAGGCATACCCTAGTTCACCGATTGGTTTGACGCTGAATCGGTTACCCCCACCTGGTTTTGCCGGCGTGTCACAGCCGGTGGGTGGTCGCTGTCGCATGGTGACAACTACTAGAAGCCACAGAGGTGGACCAGTGGGGAATGGGCCCTGAAAAGGGCGTGACAGCCATCCTTACCAAAGATACTATCAACAGGCACACATAGTTATGTCAATAAGGGAATAAACGTCTCGATGAATACACGCGACAGGAGAAAAGCGTCCGGGAGTCATGGCCCAGGCGAGCTGGCCCTCTGAGAATGTAAAGATAAAAGGGCCGACACATTCGGCGAGGGGGAACAGTTTCTGATGATCAGAAACCTCCTTTCGCGCTTGCCCCTCTACTCTGTTTCATGAATACAAATCAATAAGTTATTAGCTAATGCATACAAAAAAATGAATGACGATCAATATTTATATATATTTTCCTTTTTTTTTCTTTCAATGACCCAATCAATACTTATTAATTTATTTATATGAGAAAATGACCAAGATCAACGTTTCACGTAACTAGTTTCCGCTTGTGATGACCTAACCGCCCGGATGTTGTAGCCATTTTCTGTAGGAAATACTTCCTGGAATAGCAAACCTGTGTTCATCGACTGCAGAGAAAACATGGTAAATATCCACAGCTTCGGGGACATTTCACTTATCTGGGAATGTAACATACAGATTTGTTACTAGAATGACCCGTTTAAAGGTGTAATTGTGTTTATCTAAACTCTAAACGCTTTGAAGGATTGCCGAAAAAGGGAGGTGTCGGCTGCTGTTAGAATTAAATGTTGAAGAGTGACCGTCTCGAAGATGAAGAAGAAAGGGGGAGGAGAAAGATGGTAGCCGGTTACGATTGACCGGTTGGTTTTTGTGAAATGTTGAGAAATCAAATCGCTGGTCATATATTTGATATTCATTTTGTTCTTTCTTTTTCCCAACGGCAATTTCTTCGGGTGCGTAGTCTGGAGCAAACTAAATGACCACATACATCCACACTGCAGACGACTTGAGTGGTTCAGTTCTCAAACTCAAAAAAAGCAACTGAAACTCAGAAACTGCCTGATTAAATTATAAAGTCTCCTTCTATCACTATTACTGTCATAAAGATGATTATTATTTATTGCCCAACTGTTTAAGCTTTCGACATACATCTTTTTCTGTCTTCTTCTGCTTCTTATGACAAGTATTTTCCCCACAAGAGGCTTATTTAATTTCTCACTTACACTTATGTTATAGGATCCATATGATCCTTATTGATATTGTATAGCCACGACCTCATCATCATCTAGTGCCTTGTTGGCTGGTGTGAGCGTTAATGCCTCTCCATAAATAGTGATCTCTGATAGTATGGATCAAACTTAAGTTCCATGATACAAGACTGTCAACAATTTCCTCACGCTGTCTTCCTATATGTCTCTTTCCACAAATCATTCATTTTGTCACATGTTCCAGTTTTTGTCTTCTCATAATGTGGCAAACAATGATGACTGCTTCTTTCTGATGTTTGTGATAAGTTGTCTTTGCGACTTGGCTTCTCCCAGTGTCCATATTGCTCATTTTGGCTGTCCAGCATAAGGTCACCATACGGTGGATACCATCCCACTATGGAGTACCTGGAAACAACAGAGCTGATCGATTGGCTAAGGAAGGAGCAAAAGAAGAAAAGCCTGATGTGCCCAATACATTCCACCAAAAGAAAAGAATGATCAAATCAGTCAGAAGGCCACCATACCCTATTCAAGACGACTACCACATTATGGACAGACCAGAACAAGTCATTATTCTGCACCTCAGAACAGGAAACAATAGATTACGCAACCACATGTATACAAAATTCAAGATTGGTGACTCAGCCATGTGCACATGTGGTTTGGCAGTTGCAGACAGCAGAGCACATACTGTGTTTTTGTGTTGTTTGTCCATCAAGAATGATGATGACCATTCAATTCATCCAGTTGGGTTGAAGGTGTGGAGCCGTGGGTTCTAAGATGGCTGATAAGGCCTATTTTGGCTCGAAATGTTCTTTGACAATGTGGGCAAAGAATGCTTGACGTCTCTGGAGGAGGATTTCCTGCGGTGGTTTTTCTGTCCTGCCTTTTCTTCACAGCTCTTGCAGTCCTGGTTGCCTCACATATGACTGCACCTTTGCGTAATGATGAACGCCACGAATTTCGGTCTCTGGCTGCAGCCTCCCAGGTGTCATGATGAATTCCAAAAGCATTCAGTGAAATTTTCAGAGTGTCTTTAAAGCGTTTCCTCTGGCCACCTTGGGAGCGTCTACCACAACGCAGTTCGCTGTAAAAAATTCGTTTAGGGAGCCTGTGATCTGGCATGCGAGTCAAGTGACCAGTCCAACGAATCTGATTCTTCATCAGTATAGTGTGGATACTGGGCATGGATGCTCTTTCTAGGACTTCAGTGTCTGGAATCTTGTCTTGCCATTTAATCTTCAGTAGCTTCCTTAGGCAGACTGTGTGGAAGTGGTTTAATTTCCTAGCGTGTCGCTGATAAACAGTCCAGGTTTCACAAGCATATAGCAGTGTGGATAATACAACTGCTTTGTAGACTTTTAGCTTTGTTTGCAGGCTTATTCCAGTTCTGTCCCATACATTCTTGTACATTCTGCCAAAGGCCGCACTGGCCTTGGAGATTCTTGCATTCACTTCGTCATCAATTGTGGCAGCTTGTGACACAGTGCTGCCAAGATAGGTGAATTTGTCCACAACACTTAGTCTATGATCATTCACTTTGATATTCGGCACAGTGTGATTATTCCCTGGAGCTGGCTGGTACATAACTACAGTCTTCTCCAAGTTGATATTGAGCCCAAAGTTGGCACAGGCATGTGAGAAAGCTGAAACATTATGTTGCATGTCCGCCTCTGAGTTGGCATATAGAGCGCAATCATCAGCAAACAGGAGCTCTTTGACGGTGTCGCTGTTAATTTTGGTTTTAGCTTTCAGCCTTCTGAGTTTTAATAACTTTCCATCCATATGGTAATTGATGTCTATTCCAATGTCGTCGTTCTCGAAGGCATTCATCAACATGGCTGAAAACATGAGGCTGAACAGTGTTGGTGTCAGGACACATACTCCAGGACTGCCCAAACTACAACATATCCAGGCGAACCTTCTGGCCTAGAGAGACAACAGTGGAAGATAAACTCTAGGGACCGCTGAGTGAACTCAAAAAGACTTAGATTCATACAAGAGACAGCATTGCAGTTATAGACATATTTCAAGCAAATGAATGAAGAAAAAGAAGGCTGTCCCGTTAATTTTCAACATTCTTCTATAAAACCACGTCTCGAAGACTTCTAGGAATTTTTTCACCTGTTTACTAATTTTCCACGATTTTCCATATATATGTACAATTGTACAATTGTTATATATATGTTACAATTGGTTCTATGTAACATGCAATAACTCTTTTTCTGATTTTCAAGGACAAGGACTTATTGTACACAACGTTCTTCATTTGATAGAATGCAGTTTGTGCTTGTCATATTCTTTTCTTTATCTCTGTGATGCATTTTCCTTCTGATGTTATCCATGTACCTAGATATCTGAATTTCTACACTTGCCCCAAAATAATGTCATTTACTTTAATTGCACATTTAGCCAAAATTGATTGTGTATTGATACAACAGCATTTTATGAATGCTGTAAGGTCAGGGAAAATCAATGACAGGAGCAGACTGTGGTAGTAATCATATCTTAAAAAGTCTTAAAAGTCAAGGGGATCGACTTTATTGCCCCGGGTGTTATCCCATATGGCTCTGTCTCTTTCTACAGGGCGACTTGCAGAAAGCATCGCACAAAGCACAAACTCCGTAGCTCCAGCAACGACCCCCGGGAATCTCCGAAAAAAATGCACTCATGAACCGAAAGACTTTGCCTGGAATCGAACCCACAACCTTCAGAGCACGAGGCAGACAGCTTGATCACTTCGCCATGGAGACTCCCTGTATTCATAGTCTGATCACATACAGTCTGAAATTTAAACATCTTCTTTCGTTCACATGAAATTTGTCTATATCTGCAATGTTATCTCTTTTATGAATTACATTGTGGTTTTTTAGTTCACTCAGCGGTCCATAGTTTTTCTTCCTTGAATACTTCGAAAGTGAAACTTTAAAAAAAAAAGAAAAAAAGAAAGAAAGAAAAACTAGAGGAATAAACAATAAAATGCAGGATTCAAACAAATATATTGAAAACTGACAAACACATTCATGAACAGATCACCATGTCTGTCAGACACAAGCTTTTGAATGCCTGTTTTCAGTAGAAGAATAGAGATGGAATAAATTCACTAAATATATAGTAACACGAAAAGAAAAGAAAAACAATAGAACACACTAGAAATTGTAGACCTCATAAAATCAAGACATCTAGCAAAGAGTGGCAGCAATATCACTCAGTGGCAGCAATATCACTCAGTGGCAGCAATATCACTCAGTGGCAGCAATATCACTCAGTGGCAGCAATATCACTCAGTGGCAGCAATATCACTCAGTGGCAGCAATATCACTCAGTGGCAGCAATATCACTCAGTGGCAGCAATATCACTCAGTGGCAGCAATATCACTCAGTGGCAGCAATATCACTCAGTGGCAGCAATATCACTCAGTGGCAGCAATATCACTCAGTGGCAGCAATATCACTCAGTGGCAGCAATATCTCTCAGTGGCAGCAATATCACTCAGTGGCAGCAATATCACTCAGTGGCAGCAATATCTCTCAGTGGCAGCAATATCACTCAGTGGCAGCAATATCACTCAGTGGCAGCAATATCACTCAGTGGCAGCAATATCACTCAGTGGCAGCAATATCACTCAGTGGCAGCAATATCACTCAGTGGCAGCAATATCACTCAGTGGCAGCAATATCACTCAGTGGCAGCAATATCACTCAGTGGCAGCAATATCTCTCAGTGGCAGCAATATCACTCAGTGGCAGCAATATCACTCAGTGGCAGCAATATCTCTCAGTGGCAGCAATATCACTCAGTGGCAGCAATATCACTCAGTGGCAGCAATATCACTCAGTGGCAGCAATATCACTCAGTGGCAGCAATATCACTCAGTGGCAGCAATATCACTCAGTGGCAGCAATATCACTCAGTGGCAGCAATATCACTCAGTGGCAGCAATATCTCTCAGTGGCAGCGATATCACTCAGTGGCAGCAATATCACTCAGTGGCAGCGATATCACTCAGTGGCAGCGATATCACTCAGTGGCAGCAATATCACTCAGTGGCAGCAATATCACTCAGTGGCAGCTAATAAACAGATTCTTAGTCAGTCTACTCGCAGTGGAGGGAGACAAGGCGTCTGGTTTCCAACTCCACATATGATGTGCTTTAGCACTGTCAAAGACAAGCCACCACTCTTGGCAAATGCTTTCAGCTGTATAGTAAAATTTGTCTTTGTTAATTATCTTTTTTGGCACGTTCTCCCCATTTTCTCCTCTGATTTATGTGACTACTCGCTTGTCATCCGATTTCTGGATCTCCCAGGACGCCTTGTTTTCTAGACATTTTGATTACCCTATTTTATCCCATGCCTGCACCTTGCACTGTACTTTGACCGTTTCCCATGCATGTCACAAGCACAAAAGAGGGATTTTTAATATGCACACATAACTTTCAAGGTTTTTTAAGTTGTCTGAAAAGGCTAAGTGTCAGATTCCCCCTACTTCTATTGGAGTGTGGTCTGTGGGCTTTCCCATATTACGGGCCATGATATAATGAAGTAGGATGGTCAGTTCCCTGTTCCATCACTTTTCTCTCCCAGACAATTCCCAGAAAATTGTCTGGTAGCCATTTTTATGAGGCTGGGTCACTTTGTATTGTAGAACAAATTCGAAAAATGAAGTAATGACATCATCAAAAAAAGTGCTAAAAAATTCATTAAATTAGTTACAATAGTTACTGCTGTGGTCTAATCCTGTTTTGGGGAAGCTGGAAAGTATCAATGAAGTATTCATTATAACAGGTGTTGGAAATGCCACCACAGGATTCAAGACATGACTGTACACATCTCTTCATATTGTCAAATACCATCTGTGTGTAACTACCACCATTTCGAAACACTTGTTCAACCAAAAAAGTTCTTTCTTTCATTAATAACACTATTCTGTTTGGAATGCAAAGAATTACTTCAGCAGACGACGGCCAATTGCCGCATATTGCTTCACTATGGACTGGGGCACATTTTTTTGATGACGTCATGTACTTCATTTTTCAAATTTGTTGTACATACAAAGTGTAGTGAGACTTTTCAGTTGCCCTGAACATTATACAAGTAAGAATGCAGGTCCGCATGGCCAAATGGATAAGAATTCATGTTCTTAAACATGCGTGTTGATGCCGAGGTAAGTGGTTCAACCCCTATACCGGACAGCTGAACTAAAATGTTGACCTGTTGTCCTTGACTTGGGGACGTAAATTACAGGTACCTGTGAAGTCGGAGGGGGTTCGCCTGATGGCGAGGAACACTGTTAATAAAGAAAGCTAATCCACATGCAAAATTCAGTCCATCACTACTATAAATAGCGTGTATGGACTATACTTGAGTTCAAAGCGGGCGAGTGAAAACATAAATACAAGTGAGAATGATGCTGTTTAAAGAGCTGTTACAAATAACTGTCGGCATCTGTGACTTAGGGCTTAGTGAACGCAGTTCCACAGCTTGTTGACAGAGTCGAAGGTTCCAAATCAGCTGTAGACAGTTTGGAAGCAGATCATGTGTGTTGATTTTGATGGTGTGAGCATCAGCTGTTCAGAAATTCAATGGTAAACTACTGAATGTAGTTTGAATGTAATATCCTGTAAAGGATATTTAACAGTTAACCAACGATTGCTTTTCTCAGTTATCTGGGGCTTGTTTCCGGATCCGGTCAGGGATATGCACTACTGACGAGCTCAAACGAGAGCGAAACTCGAGTATAGTGCTTCCATATTGACGTGGATGGGCCTTAGGTTCATACCAGAATGCGATCAGCGTTGCCAGTGGTGGGTTGTGCTCAATATTTAAATTTCTTAGTTATGTTGATATTGATATGATTGTGACATTCCTTGTGCTGGGCACCAACATTGACGTAAGTACTGATGTTTACTTGCAGTCGGAGCAGCAGCTTGACTGTGCCCTTGACCTGATGAGGCGTCTGCCTCCTCAGCAGATTGAGAAGAATTTATGTGACCTTATTGATCTTGTAAGTATAAAATAATTAGTTGGCGTATAGCATTGTGGGAGTTTGTGTTGGGGATGGGTAGTTTATGCATATAGTGTTGTGAGTAGTTTATAGTGGGGCGCTGTGGGAGGTTGTGTTAAAAGATTCAATACCAAACAAAAAGTAGGTTTCATTCAACTCAACAGAAATCATTAGCAGAAAATTGGAAGTAGGTGTGTGTCACAAGTATAACTTTAAAATTGTTAATATGATAGCAGGCTTGTTGTATTATATATCAAATACAAGGGGGTTGCATAGGAAAAACTACTGTATATAAGCCCCAGGCAGATACAGAAATGATCTTAAGACAATCATCCCATGGCGCTTAATTAGTGACGGATGTGAAGTTCTTCCGGGATGGTTGACCCGATCAACAAATGCCTAAAGAAGTCGGATGTGTCGGCCTATTGTCGCAAATATCGCAGCTCTGCTGTAAACAGGCACAACATATTTATATCCAAAATAAACATTTTGAACTAACAAAGAAGAGGGGAATGTGTAGTTCTAATGACAACCATAGTGGGATCATTCCACTCGCTGGTCAGTTGGACTTAAAATGTTGACTTCTCATTCAGAGAACAATGGCAAACTACCTCGACTAGCCTTTATCCCCTTGCCAAGCCGTTCTATTTTTTGCTACTTCCTGCAGTTCCCTTTATGGCCTCCCAATATTATTCATCGGCACCATGTCAGACTTCTTGTGGCTTTCTCTGCAGTGTGTCATATCTCTTCTAGAAGAGCTTCCTTCCCTCTTGGTTGGCTGAGTAATTCTTGTGGCTTTCTTTCTCTGCAGTGTGTCATATCTCTTCTAGGAGAGCTTCCTTTCCTCTTGGTTGGCCGAGTAATTCTTGTGGCTTTCTCTGCAGTGTGTCATATCTCTTCTAGAAGAGATTCCTTTCCTCTTGGTTGGCTGAGTAATTCTTGTGGCTTTCTCTGCAGTGTGTCATATCTCTTCTAGAAGAGCTTCCTTTCCTCTTGGTTGGCCGAGTAATTCTTGTGGCTTTCTCTGCAGTGTGCCATATCTCTTCTAGAAGAGCTTCTTTTCCTCTTGGTTGGCCGAGTAACTCTTGTGGCTTTCTCTGCAATGTGTCATATCTCTTCTAGAAGAGCTTCCTTTCCTCTTTGTTGGCTGAGTAATTCTTGTGGCTTTCTCTGCAGTGTGTCATATCTCTTCTAGAAGAGCTTCCTTTCCTCTTGGTTGGTTGAGTAATTCTTGTGGCTTTCTCTGCAGTGTGTCATATCTCTTCTAGAAGAGCTTCCTTTCCTCTTGGCTGTCTGAGTAATTCTTGTGGCTTTCTCTGCAATGTGTCATATCTCTTCTAGAAGAGCTTCCTTTCCTCTTGGTTGGCTGAGTAATTCTTGTGGCTTTCTTTCTCTGCAGTGTGTCATATCTCTTCTAGAAGAGCTTCCTTTCCTCTTGGTTGGCCGAGTAATTCTTGTGGCTTTCTTTCTCTGCAGTGTGTCATATCTCTTCTAGAAGAGCTTCCTTTCCTCTTGGTTGGTTGAGTAATTCTTGTGGCTTTCTCTGCAGTGTGTCATATCTCTTCTAGAAGAGCTTCCTTTCCTCTTGGTTGGTTGAGTAATTCTTGTGGCTTTCTTTCTCTGCAGTGTGTCATATCTCTTCTAGAAGAGCTTCCTTTCCTCTTGGTTGGTTGAGTAATTCTTGTGGCTTTCTCTGCAGTGTGTCATATCTCTTCTAGAAGAGCTTCCTTTCCTCTTGGCTGTCTGAGTAATTCTTGTGGCTTTCTCTGCAGTGTGTTATATCTCTTCTAGAAGAGCTTCCTTTCCTCTTGGTTGGCTGATTAATTCTTGTTTCTTCATGTGACCTGTTCGTGCTTAGTTGTATTTTGTGGCTGAATTTTTCTACATAATTGGGTACCCTGCCATAAGTACAACCCTTCGTTAGTCATCTCTTACAACATGCTAGATAGGGTGCAGCGTTACTATTCTTTGCTTCCCTTGCGGACCCTGGCAACACACAGGCGAATGGCAAACTACTGAATGTAAGATTGCCTAGTTAATCACAAAAAGCCAATAGGGGCTCGATGTGATTGCAACATCCTGAAAAGGACAAGTAAAATTAAGAAAGTGTATAGTTCAATAACAAGCAATATTAAGAAAGTGTATAGTTCAATAACAAGCAATATTAAGAAAGTATATAGTTCTTCTTCTTCGTTCATCCGGAGTTTTTTTTCGGATGTGACTGCGTTGTGCCTGTTTGCAGCAGAGCTGCGTTCTTGCGCCGTTAGGCCGACACATCCGACTTCTGCGGGCATTTGTTGACCGGGTTAACCTTCCCGGGGGTATATAGTTCAATAACAAGCAATATTAAGAAAGTGTATAGTTCAATAACAAGCAATATTAAGAAAGTGTATAGTTCAATAACAAGCAATATTAAGAAAGTGTATAGTTCAATAACAAGCAATATTTAAAAAGTGTATAGTTCAATAACAAGCAATATTAACCCTTTTAGGACGGAACAACATTGGG
Source organism: Cepaea nemoralis (assembly GCA_014155875.1). NCBI lineage: Eukaryota > Metazoa > Mollusca > Gastropoda > Stylommatophora > Helicidae > Cepaea > Cepaea nemoralis. The sequence goes on from JACEFZ010011456.1 coordinate 143,365, forward strand.
CCAAATTTAGGTTTCCCTCTGAAGAAGACGAGCCATTTTTTTGGAGTACAGAAATGACTGAAGTGACAATTTTATAAATTCAAAAAAAAATATTAGAACCCTATATAGGTATATACAAGTATATATATTCTTAATGAGGATATAATAGAGTTTATTTCTGTGTATGATTGAAGTTGTTTTGTTCATGTTTATGCAAATTTGATGACCTCATTTGTATTTTGTGAAAAATAAAATATTTCATACCACTATGTATGAATTGGTACTAAATATTTAAAAAAGATGGTACTCACCTAAAATTTCCTCATTGAATACCTACACCACTTTAGAATAATTTTAAACACTTATGGTTAAATAAACAACAACTATGAAGTCCCTATTGACATTTGTAATAGGTGGGCTATCATCTGGTGACATGTTTTTTGGTTATGACATCACCATGAATGGATATAGATAACACGATCCTCTTTATTCCCAATACACAAAACTAAGGGGACACGAGGTTGAAATCCTCATGGGCACTTTCTGTATCACTAAAGTCATTATCTGACAGTCCTGAACTGTCAAAATCGCTACTATCAGAGCTAATCTATGCTAGTACGTCTTCGGGTTCAAAGCTGGCCATTTTAGAAATCACAAATCCACTGAAAAACTGGGTATCTACGTTAAAATTCACAAATTTAAATCCCTCTGTTAGAAACGCATGCTGTAAGCTGGCACGTGCACAGTAAAATGGCTGACGGTTACAAGGCAGCATTTGATTGGCCTGTACTATTAAAAGGAAACCAATCAAAGCAGTTCTTACAAACAGGGCCGAGGATCGGCCCGGTCGTCTTTCTGAATAGGGCCTCGTGGCAACCCCAAGGCCGGGAAATCGGCCCGGCCGGGTTATAAGCGTATAGTTCAATAACAAGCAATATTAAGAAAGTGTATAGTTCAATAACATGTGTTAGGAAAGGGTAGTTTATGAATAATATGTGCTAGGGTAATCATTATTCTGCACCTCTGAGTAGGACACACTCGATTAGTGAAAAATGCCTGGCAGTAAATTGTGCAATCTGTTTGTATCTTCGTTATTCTAATGATTGTTTTGTTGATTTGCCATTGCTGTTGTCCACCAGAGGACATCGGAGAGCTGAAGCATTCATTAACATTTATTGACAGGTACCATCTCTATGCGAGGATCTCCTGTCATCGGTAGACCAGCCCCTGAAGATTGTGAGAGACAAGACAGTGGGGAAAGATTACTTGTTGTGTGACTACAACCGAGATGGTGACTCTTACAGGTCTGTTGATACATTGGGGGTGGAGGTTTATACCTTCTGGAAACTAGTTTATATATTGGGGGAACTAGATCATACCTTGCAAGAACTAGTTTATACATTAAAGGAACTAGTTTCTACTTTGGGGGGAATTAATCGATTACTTTTTCTTTTATTAGACAAAACTGCCTGTGAAGTCAGGGTGAGATTGCCTGGTGGTGAGGGACACTGGTAAAAAGGAAAGTTAATGCACACGCAAAAATCAGTCCAGTGCACTTTAAGAAGTAGCCCGTGTATGGACAACGCTGAATATTCAACGCAGGAAGAGCACACACGCACGCACACACACACACACACAATTTAGATAAAATGTGACAGATTCTTGTATTTGTGTTTGTGCGTTGTTTTTGTGTGTGTGTGTGTGCGCGCGTGTGCGTGGTTTTTTTTTTTTTTTTTTAGTTTTTTAGTTTTAGTTTTAGCATTTAATTTTTGTTGAATGTTGAGAACATCATGTCCAGAGAATAAACCAAATGAGAAATTGACAGCCGCAGGCATAATTAAATCACTCATCACAACCATAAGAGCACTTGTTCTTAAACTTCCGATGTGCTGATGGCTAGGTAGTTGGTTCAACCCCTACACAGAAGAATATTAACACTGTAACCTACCATGGGCCGGTCTCTCTGGCTGTGGGGTTACAACACTTTCTCTCTGTAATCCCGTTTATCACGCAGAGTCTCGTAGCGGAGCGAGAGCTGAGGCGGATCGACCCCCGCTCAGAAAGCAATGGCAAACTACTGAGCGTAATCTTGCCAAGAAATCAACATACAGCTGAAAGATGCTGGTGTTGACAGCTAAGTCCTGTAGAGGATATGCTAAAAAAAAAAATCCTACCATGGAAGGCCTCCCTGGCATAGTGGCTAGACACACACCTGGTGGTCAAGGGTTTGATTCGCAGCTGAGCGAATTCAGATTTTTAAAAATTGACGTGGGCTCTTGGGTCAAACTCGCCTAACATGGGTACCATGAATATATTGGGGAGTAAAGGTGGCTGGCAGGCTACTGACCACATCAGCCACCTAGTACCGGTTGGTTCTTAAAATATGGGTCTAGCGCTGTTTGCCAGGTGTGCATTAAGTTGTGTCCTTCACTTACTTACCACGGATCACGGTCTCCCTAAACAAATTTTTTTCGGCGAGCTGCGCTGTGGTAAACACTCCCAAGGCAGCCAGGGGAAATGCTTTATAGACACTCTGAAGATCTTGCTAACAGCTTTTGGAATTCATCATAACACTTGGGAGATTGCTGCCAAAGACAGAAATTCGTGGCGTACGTCATTACGCAAGGATGCAGTCACTTGTGAAGCAAACAGGACTGCAAGAGCTGTGAAAAAAATACTGGACAGAAAAACCACTGCAGGAGATCCTCCTCCTGGAACGTCAAGCATTCTTTGCCCACATTGTCAAAGAACATTTCGAGCTAAAATGGGCCTCACCAGCCATCTTAGAACTCACGGCTGCAATCTTTCATCCCCACTGGATGAAATGAATGGTCATCATCATTCTTGATGGACAAACGCCACCACCACTTACTTACCCACCATAAATTGTGTCCTTTACTTTACTTACTTACCTACCATCTGTATTTTAAGTTAGAAGGGGCGGCTTGAGACTGCCTGTTTAGTTAGATTAGTCGATGGATCAACATCACAGCACACGGGTGTAACCCATAAGTGCTCCATTCTTCTCCTACCTCAAACCTGAGTCTGGAGAAACTCAGCTCAGTGCATGAACTCCGTAGCACTGGCAAGGATCCTGAAATACTTTGGGTAGATTTTTAACTCGAAATTTTGCCAGTGCAGCGCCGTTAGGCTCCTTTTTCGATTTCCAACTGCCAAGGGATTGTTTACATGCGCAACAATACACGCGGGCATCCGGTCTCACTACCCAGAGACCAGGGGAAATTTTATTACTAGAAGTCCACGTGAAAAAATCCCGGTCCTCACCGGGGCTTGAACCCGGGACCTCTAGCACTCGAGGCGGACACCATACCTCGAGACCAAGCAGCCTCCCGACTGCCTGTTTCATCCCATAGACAACCTTAGATGCACTGTCCAACCAGTCATGAACAAAAATGGTGTAAAGGCCAAGGGGATTGGCTTCATTCCACCGGGTTTTATCCCATGTGGCTTGGTCTCTTTCCGTAGGATGGCCTTCAGAAAAAGGGTTGCACAAAGCATGAACTCCGGAGCTCCAGCGGGGACCCCCCAGGAGTCTCAGAGAACACTGCACTCGTAAACCGAATGGGATAGCCTGGAATCGAGCACACAACCTGCAGAACGTGAGACAGGCGGCGTAAACACTTCGCCGTTGTGACTCCCAGTTATGAACATTTCTACAAAGGGCTTGTACGAGTTGGTTGAGGATCTGTTCTCCATTGAGAGATGAGAGCCAACAGCAGCAGAAGAATAATCTTTCCAGGGGACCTTTCTTTAACATGACATCTTATTATTTCAGCAGAAAGGTCACTGTTATTTGTTATATTTAGGTCACCGTGGAGCAATAGCTACGACCCACCCTTGGAAGATGGGACCATGCCATCAGAATCGCTGCGGAAGTTGGAAATTGAGGCCAACAATGCTTTTGACCAATACAGGGAGATGTACTTTGAGGGTGGTGTGTCTTCGGTATACTTGTGGGACCTGAATCATGGCTTTGCTGGTGTCATCCTTATAAAGAAAGCAGGCGATGGATCTAGGAAGATCAAGGGATGCTGGGATTCCATTCATGTCATAGAAGTCCAGGTGAGATGTTGTGCCATGGAATCTGTATTATTTCATGCTGTTTAAAAAGTCTTAAAAGTCGAGAGGATCGACTT